>OZ038462.1:32674354-33244678 GCA_964036295.1 Plumapathes pennacea
GTTATTTTTCTTCAACTTAATGTGTGCTAGTGCCGTACATCTGTCTGAAAAATAGCATTTGTGTATAACATAAATTCCCCAGATACGCCTCGTGCGTTTGCAACACACTTCTCATTGACCGAGCGTGAGGTCTGTACGGAGAAAATATCGCCCGAGGTTTTGACCGTACAGACCGAGCCGCTTCGGCTCGGTCTGTACGGTCTAGACCGAGGGCAATATTTTCTTCGTGCAGACCGCGCAAGCGAGGTAATAAGTAGTTTATTATATAGCTTCAAAGTTTTACATCAAAACAAACATCGAACAGCACTTGTCTCCGAACAATTTACGCGCGTACGCATGCACTGACTCAGCATTTACACTAATTCGTGACCACAGCTTCTCAATTTTGCAAACTTATACAATACTTGAGAGAAATAAATATTTGACTCACCGGATGAATTGAGGTGAGCTTGAATTTTTGAAGTAAAGGCCCAAAATGGGTCGGTTTTGGTTCAGCGAAAACGTCACTCGGTATAAAACCCATCACGAGCGTGGCGAACTAAAAATAGTTTTCCTTCTTCTTCTTCTGATAAGCAAATTCCAACACAAAATTAGCAGAATTTTATTTGCTCCAAGCGTTTATACGTAACATGCGATCACAGCATTCAAACTCCGGGATTTGAGGTGGCTCCATAGGGTATTTCCCTGCACTTGCTTGTATTTAGTTTATGACACCAAAACCGTCATATTTTCATTTCATTATATTCTTTCTTGATCAAATTTGCAGGGTAGATGTTTCGAGAGGTCTGTTGCGTATACGTCTTACTTTTGTCACTCTAGTGTGGTTTCTATGGAAACAATACGTCCTTGAAATAAAGGTTTTCTACCCCGTTTTCAAACTTTCTGCTCTATTTTCTCGAGTTTTCTTCGGTGAATTTTTCTGAAACTTTCAGTATGTTTAGAAATTTGTATAAGGTAAACATAACTGTGAAAAAAAGTTGGGGTTAGAGGAGCGGATTCCGAGCTAATTGGCAATTTAGGTTTTTTGCAAATAAAAAAATTCTGCTCCTTAAATTTCCATTAAAATCAAATATTACAAAACCGGATATAATCTTCGTTTGCCTGCAAAAATTAAGACAGATTCACCGAAGGAAACTCAAGAAAAATGCAAAGAAAAAATTGATATTTTACGTGCGTATAATGTGCCATCAAATGTAAAATAATGACTCGACAAGTGCGCATGCGTTAGCCGTAATGTCCTTGCGCGTGAAAACAAGTTGTGCATGTAAACACAAGGAGAAAGCGGCGATCGCACGCCTGACAGGATGTGCAGAAACAATACTTTCAAACTAATTCAGAAGAGTTATATACATTCGAAAGTAAAGTGATAAAGATCGGCGATCAAGTAAAGCCGGCGTGTACTTAGTTTGATTGAAAAGCTTGCAAGTTTGGTTTCTTCGTGACTCGAAGAACCGTGCACGCATCGTAAACTGTTTTTATTCCGAAACTTTAGGATTTCCTGTTAAATTCAGATTTACTCCAGAGAATTACGAAAGTCGGGCTTTTATTTCATTGTGATTTTGGTGCCCACGCGAAATTGCGTCTGAAAACCCTATGGAGCCACCTTAAACAAAGGAAATATTGAAGAAACTACAATTTCTCGTATTTCAACCGTCGGCACAGAAAATTGACGTGTGAATCAAAAGTTTATCATTTTCTCAACAGAAAGATAAGTTTCTTCACTCAAGTCTTCAAAGATGTTGAAATGAAACGGCGTTCACAGTCTCTTAAAATGCCATACTTACAGTTTCAGTAAGCTTGTGTGAACTCCGCTTGCGGTACCGCGACAACAAATAATCAGTTTGCTCGTAGCTCCGCAAACGGTTCATTGAGATTGTTCACGTCACTCTTTGACTGAAGTTTGCTGTGCCTTCTACGTTGCCCAAGTGTTTAGCACGTAGTGCAAGATGTGAACCAATTCTCAGAATACGGTGCTTGAGTCGCCTTTCGTGATGCCACAAACCAAGTCAATAAATCTTCATCTCCAACCGTTTTCTCGGCTTGCAAATTAGTTTCCGCGGTGGTAGTTTCTTTTTTACATATTCTTGTTTTACCGCTTTGCCTTCAGCTAAACGTAGCCGACATATTCACTGAAAACAAAGAACTGCGCGACCTCATGATTCATATGTTCAATCTGCCGGTCCGTAATCGAGCACACGGACGTTACAGGAAAATAATGACCGGCAAATACACCAATCAGAGCGCGCAATTTCACCGGAAGTAGCTCCAGCCATATTACTAGAAATACGATATTCGCAGAGGTCCCACGCCCAAGTAATCGATTATGTATGACATTGCTAAGAGCTCTCATGTACTGTATGCTTTCACCACACTTCTCAATATAATATAATGTAATTAAAGGCAGATGACACTATATTAGCATTTACATGATATTGGCATGTTTCCCATTCCAGAGAGTACTCATCATAATTTTGGTTGGGGGTGTGCCGCCTGGACCTGAAAACCCCTTACCATATTTCAGACCAAAATATCTGATTTACTATACCCTATTTCAGACCTGATTCCAAAATGTATACCCTATTTTAGACCTGACTCCAAAATGCATACCCTATTTCAGACCTATTTTAGAGATTTATTTCTTTTGCAACAATTTCCGCCGTGTTTTCTTCCATTTGCCGTGCATTGTCCACTGCAACACATTTCTATTAAAATCATACCCTATCCCAGGCCAAAAACACAAAATTGATACCCTATTTCAGACCAAAAAGGCAAAATCTATACCCTATTTCAGACTAAAAATGTTTGAAAATGACACTCTTTGGGGCGGCACATACCTATATGGCATAGTACTCCCCCCCCCCCCCCCCCCCCCCCCCCTCCCCCCCTCTGGGTCCCATTGCTGTTTGAAGAGTACAGTAATTTTATTATATAATATGTAGGGTGGTCTTATAAGGAAGTTCTCACGATATTATTCATCATGCCATGTCCATTTCACAGTAATTTATTTTGTCTCATAAGAAAGTATACAAAGTCAATCTCTGCACTACATTCATTGGTAAAATACTGAGTACCTGTAGATTACATTGTACTTCTCAGAAGTTCTCAATTGTTGTATGTGTTGCCTAGTACATGTACAAACACACAAATTCCCATGCCAGACAAAAATATAGCCCTAACCCTATACTCTCCTGTGAGTGAAAATGAAAAAGTGCACTATAAATATTCAATAATTTTACAGAATATTAGACAAATGAGGGTCAGGTTTGCACATTATCCAGCACTGTAAGATGCTGTGAAACATGAAAAGAGCATCAGTTTAGTACTGTATTGACATTCTTATCTTAAAAAAGTCTCATTTCCCATGTCATGTGGGTATAAACTAACTCTTCCTAATCACAGAAAGATACTTTTTCCAGTTGGGCTTAGTGAACTTCATGTTTGTCTTGATATTTAGGGACCTATGAAAAACAAAACAAGCATCAAAGTCTATAATTTAAAAAGTGTGTTCTGCTGGAGATAGATGGGTGGGGGAAGCAGATTGTGTTGGGGTAACAGTTTAGACAGAAATATTAATGTCATGCAGCTGCATGGAAAAAAACTTGTTCAAAAGAAAACATAATAAAATATCATAAAAGGAAGAAAGTAATTCTCTAGTAAAGAGCTAACCTAAGTAAAATGAAACTAACTGTGGTAAATGCAAATTGACTTGTTTGGCTGTTATAATTATGTATCATGAACATTACTTTATACACAGTAATGTATAAAGTACAGCTAAACTGCTAATTCAAAAATGCAAAAGGAAATGCAGCAATAAATTACATTCTTTTCCTGGTGCCAAATTGACAAAATAATCATTCATAACAATTTCTAGTTTACTAAACATCATTTCTGTTTATTTATGTATACATTTTATATTAGTATATGTACTATGATTTATAGCAAAAGGAAGGGGGCCTTAGTAAGACAAAGAAGTAAATACAAACAAAGACTGTATTGTTATGGAAAGTAGTGGCCGGGTTTTGGAAAGTTTAGCCCAACATAAAAAATACAGTTCAAATAACATTTGACTTATAGTACTTATACAGTGTTATACAGTACATGATAAAAACAGCTGAGCAGTTAAAAAAAAACTGACTACTTAAACCAGAACTCACAAGTTTTTGCACTGTATAATTTCACAGAGGACAAATATTTTGATCTGTTTTTTGATAAACTGAAATGGTTTCTAGTGCTGCAATTTTAATAAACACAGTTCTCTCTAATCAAATGCACAGAAACGCCAACTTCTTCTGTGTGAGTGATATATATGTTGTGATTTTGTCTATAAAGCAAGTTATTTGTTAAGTGGCAAATTAACCTCTGCACTGTATGACACTGGAAGTTGATTTAACTGTCAAGACTCAAACGGTCAAAACAGTTTTCTGTCGTGAAAATTTATAGCATCACATCAACAAAGTTTTATCGCGGCCACAAAATGTCCGATAAGCTCGAAGCAATGCATAACGGACGAGTTGAGTGAAGAAAGTAAATAGACGTGTATTACCTGCCCCTTGGAGCTATCGGCTGGCCTTCAAGCACTATTTTAGCTTATTTTCTGTCCTCCTGCTGTTCGTGCAGAGCCGGGTTGTCAGGATTAGCCCATCCACGGCTATGCAGATATTGTTGCCTCTGGAAGCGCCGTTCTTCGACAAGAGACGAACGTTGCTCACGGCGTCGATTGTTGGCCTCATTTTGAGCCTGAAGCCTGCGGGCCTCTTGTGCAATCGTTTAACATTGTGCCGTCGGGAAGCAGCTCGTTGTCGAGCGGCTTTCACGCGCTGTTCTTTTGCCTGAGTTGTTTCTTGGGCCAGCTTCTGCCTATGATGCTCCCGATCAGCTGCTCTCTTTCCTGGGTTGTCTCCTGAGCTCGTTTCTGCTGATAATACTCTCGGTCATACCGTTGCTTCGCTTTTTTGGCAGCGACAGCACTGTCTGTTTGCAGTCTGCGCTCGACACGGATACACCGCTCCTGCCTTGTCTTACGAATTCGTCTTAGTTTCGCTTGTTCCCTTCGTTTTTGAAGACAAACTTGTTTCTTCTCTTGAGAGTGTTCGGTTTGATTCTTTGCTTGATTCATACTTGCCTCCGATAGTGTCCGTTGCTTCGCAACGGACCAGCAGAACACCACGTGATCAACCCAGCAAACACCGCGGTGCGGGAAGGTCGCCCGTGAACGAAAAACATTAAAACACGAGATTCGAGGTCGCGAGAGGAAAGAGCCTGGGAACAAAGTCAGAGTGTTCTACCCAGCAAACCCCGCGCGTGATTCTGTTCCGAGTTTCTACCCAGCAGACCCCGCTGCGCGGGGAAGTGATTCTCTTCCGATGTTTTTCCCAGCAAACCCCGCTGCGCGGGGAGGTCGCCCGTGAACGAAAAACATTAAAAAACGACATGGTGTTCAGATTAGTACCCACGCAGGGCGTGGGAATAAATGTTATAAAATAACTGTGATACTACGCACGCTCTGATTGGTTAAAAAACCATTTTATAAATAAGTACAAAGACATAGAAATGACGAATCCTGAAATAAAAAGACCGCGAGTCGTACCCTACTTCAAAGATTCTTGTGTTACAGAAACTGCAGTGGGCTATTAGAGCAAATAGGTGAAGCCGAGCGCAAATCATGTGCAATTAGTGAAGCAGCGTGAAGAAAAGTTGTCTGAATATTGCATGAAATTTAATTCGGAAACCGTGAGACAGAAAGCCAACAATTACACAGTCAAAGAACATTCTTTAAAGTTTCTAACCTTTATACCTTCGTCTCCTGTGGCTCGTAGCTAGTAACTAGATGGCTATGGGGCGCCGATTGTAAATTTATTATTTAACAAATAAAAGGTGTCTTTTGTCATTATTTAGTGGTTTATATCAAATAATGTAAAATACACACATACAGTAAAATCACTTATATCATATAATACAATGCTGATTTCAAACAATTGCTTTGCAGGAGAAATCGAAGTTCGCATTATTTGATATAATACGCGCTGTCCAAATTCATTGAAGTTCTCGTGTTTGTCCATTTTGCTAAAAGTTAGTTATTTGATATAATCCTTTTTGCGGTGTATCCTTCGTTTCCTGATTTGATATAATCCTTTTGTGGTTTATATGCTAACTCGATTATTTGATATAAGCAACATAATTTCTTTACACTCGGCGAGCATATCCAGCGATACGATGCGGTCAGCAGCGGTTTGAACACACGTGCTTCTTCAATTATACTAGGTTTGAAGTCCGTGCACAACTTGAAGTAAACACTTTGGGCCGATTTTTCAAATGAAGTCTAACTCAGACCTGGTTTATCGCTGGTTTTTACGGACACCGTAAAACAGGGTTAGCATATTTAGAACATGGATCGGAGTCGGGTTTATATAAACACGACGTTTAGCCGTTGCATAATTCCGATAAGAATGGCTATTGTTTGGACCTTGTTTAGACCAGGATTTCCTTAACCGCAGTCTAAACCTTGTTTAAAAAATCGGCCCTTCAGGTTTTGCTTTCATTCTTGGAGAAATTTAGGCTGTTTTGATGTACAAAACAATTTGGTCTCATAAAATATGCACGCCCTAGACAATGCCACGGTTCATTGCATTCCAGAGGTAAAATATATCGCACAGGAAGCCCATTTATTTGTACTGCAAATGAACGAATTCAAGACTTGAAAACAAGAAACACGCTTCTTCGTTTGTGTTCATTCTTTTCCTTACTACCGGCCGGTACGGTCAAGCAGACAGCATAAGTTATTTTGGCGCGACGATGTCCTCAGCGTGAGAAAGGCGTACAGCGTCACGCAAGGATTATTTTTCAACGCGATGTTTTTTCACCTTTCTTTGCGTGCAGCACTTGACCTCAAGAGGTGTTTGCATCAAAGAATCAGTAAAACATCCATGCCAGGGCTAGGGGGAATCTGCGATTATCGTATTTCTAGTATATTATTGGGCTATTATTGGCCCGGTTTGCTCGCTCAACACAATCGGACCTTGTATTATTTAGGGACTTGATTTCTTTTTTTCTGTCAAAGATTTTAAATTTGTCAAACGCGGTTTGAAAAGTTGTGTTCAAAATTGAATCCTTGCCAAAATTCACACATTTCCGAGACTTCTGAAGCGTGTAAACAATTAGCGACTCTCGCTTTCAGTTCTAAATTTGTTGTACTAGAAGAAGCATATTATATTAATAAAGTAAACCAAGGAATTCAAGGAGGAGCAGAGGAAGCTCTCCATTTCATAAAAGTTAACTAGAATATATTTTCATGTCATTCCTTGTCATGCTAAATCCACGAGTTGGCCCTTGGGGACCCTTTGTTTTCAAGCCGCTGCTGACCGCATCGTATCGCTGGATATGCTCGCCGAGTGTAAAGAAATTATGTTGCTTATATCAAATAATCGAGTTAGCATATAAACCACAAAAGGATTATATCAAATCAGGAAACGAAGGATACACCGCAAAAAGGATTATATCAAATAACTAACTTTTAGCAAAATGGACAAACACGAGAACTTCAATGAATTTGGACAGCGCGTATTATATCAAATAATGCGAACTTCGATTTCTCCTGCAAAGTGTTACGGAGCAGATTTTAGGGGACTCGCTTCTGTACTCGATGACTTCTTTATTCGTGATTCAGTGCTGAGCTCTTGAGCTTCGAGACTAACGGAGAGCTCGGGCTCCAAGTCAACACTAAATTCTACACTACAAACTACCGGTTTAAGTATGCTCAGGGAGCACGTACAGCGATACCAAACTTCCGTTTGGGTAGACAACTAAATTGGATAGCAAAACTACAATGAGATTAGACCGGAAAAGGGTGGACAGAATCTCCGCGGCATAGGTGACTACAAAGACTCCGAAGGTGTCTGTGCATCACAATGCCGTGCTAACACTTGGCAGCTTGCTCAAATCGTGCAGGCAAAGCCTACCGACAGGCACGTTCGTAGCGAGCCTGGCGTCGCTGACCTCATTTATGAACTATGCTCCCAAAGGGCTATTGTGAACCTAAGTCCGAAGGTCAAATGTGAGTCCTTCCGTTTGCAATTACAAGTTCGCTCCAGGATAGCCGAAATATTATTCTTTATAATAAACCTCCAAATTGTTTCGAATCGTCCCTTGACATTACCCCCCTGTTTTGTAAAGTCGACTCCGGCGACTAAAAAGAAGAAAAAAAAAAGAAAACAATTTGGTAGAATACATCTGTAGGGAGATCTTGTGATTGCATACGTAAGTGTGCTAAGAATATATATAAAAAAGTACCGGGCAGCGAATGCCGTATCGTACTAACAGGAACAAATGAGAAAAACTCGTCTAAACTAAGGACATATAAAGCATGTTACTCGGGTTACATGCGAGCGACAATTTAAAGCAATGGTTTACCAATTTCCCGTGCAAAGCATGTCACTTGTTACATGCTAAATCAACTAATTTTACCAATTTCAGTTATTTCTAAGCGACTAGAATGGGAGTAACATACTGTATGTGAAATTCGTTACACAAAGTTTAAGCAATGGCAATGTTCAGAGTCTCAATAGGTTCAACCGAGAGTGTTCTTTTGTCGTTGTCTGATATGTCGCGTGACATAAGTTCAGGGTCTTGGAAGATCTGGTTCTTGGTTGGACGGTCTTGTTCTTGCGCCAGTAGTAAGGAGTAGAAAGTAGCAAGTCTTGATTGGCTGAGATATCGCTGGATGGAAATGGAATCATATGGTACGTGCAAGTTTGACTAGAATCTTTCTGTTGGACATGTTTTTATGTTTTGTTTTGGATTTGCGGTCACGCAGTATCATGGCGTGCGGTATCGTGGGGCTGCTTGTTGACAGAGCCTGTCGCCTCTTGCGTAGATAGTTCACTGTTCTTCTGAAAAGCACGCGTTTTGGTGTTTTTGATCCTCTCTCTTTGACGAGTGGGTTTTCTTGACAACGAGTGTACGTTGTCCTGACTTCGGCTGCGTGGTCCAACGTGGTATTAGACAGGAATTGTGTACCAGTATAAATTCTCGTTTGTAGTCAGCGAATCAGCCAAGAGTACAGCAGAGATGCCGTTGCGTAGAGCAGGTGGCGCAGATGTGGCGTCGTTGAGATGTGAGGGGGGTATCAAAGTGATGAGAAAAACCAAGCCAGACTAAAGCTAACACTTAGATACAAAATATGAGTCCTACTGACGAAAAGACTAAGATAAAAGCTAAGTGGCTACATCAATAGGTGTCTGGCTACGGTATTGAAAAGAACTATGCGTCATTCCAAACGGTTGATAAAATATACTGACAGACAAAACGAAAGGTTGAACGAACAACTACTGATCTCACTCTGAAAGTTGAAAATGATATTGCCGGCACAATGGAAAAAGATAATCGAATTCATATCAAAACATGATTATAGCTAGGTTTGGCTTACGAACGCAGTGCGCAATCAGTCCGTTCAGTGATAATGGTTATAGCTGCAATTGTTTTAACAAGTGTTCAGAACCATATCGTTTTCCTAATTCGCCTATTGGACAGACCCTAAAACAATCGAGAGACAATTTCTCCCTCTCGTGTTTGCGAAAGAGCCACTGCAATTCTTTGCCCAGAGCTGCTGATGAGGGTCCAAAATGAAGCATGGGTTTGCAGCATTTCCATGTTCGAAATAGTCGTCTCTCCATCTGCTTGAAAATGACCGACTTCCAAATCACCACAAACAAAACTGTGAGTACAACACCTTGGAAAAATACTTCATTGTGACTCTCGTGTTGAAAAGTCAAACCGGGTCCCTTGTGCTTGGAGGCTATTTTGAAAGGACCGTCAGGCCGTCGCAAAACCGGAATGTTTTGACCGTTGACTGATCGGATTGTGGTAATTGTCGTCGGTTCCGGAGGGTGTTTAGTGGGCGGAGGTAATTGACGCCACACGTCTGCTTTAATTGCACTCACATTAGCGCCGGTGTCAATTAGGAATTTGAGATTCCTGCCCATTATCGTGCCGTCGATCGTTAAACTTTCACTCGGTGACGTGAAATGAATTGCGTTCTGCTCTGCATCTGAAATTTGTTCTTCGTGACTCATTGGCTGCGTTTCGATTGGAGGGGTATCTGGGACTCTAACTTTACTTTCGATTGACTCTTTTGAAGTTGTTTCAACTTCCACCTTAGACCGTGGCTTCTTTATAAGCGCAGTTACATACTCTATTAACCTCATATACGACAGTATTTTATCCACAGTTTCGACGGATTGGTCAATCTCAATTTTACGTTCTTCAGATTCCACTCTAGTTTCGGTGTACGCAGGACGTGACTCTGTGAAGACAATTTGGCTATTGTCCATAACAATTTCGGCGTTTCGCGGCACAATTATTTCAAATAGGACTGGGTTATTCTGAGCTTCCGACACACAGATATTAACTTCGACATGTGCGGCGACAGTTGGGGCAGCAATAGTGTTGATTTCGGGAATTTCGCACTGTTTGTTTTGTTGCGCTTTCTTTTCCTCTTCTCGTCGTCGTCTCATTCGTGCTGCCATCTGCTCGGAGCGAGCAGGGTAGCCTTTAAATTCGGTTCGTTTCTCTACATTTTGTGGTTTCGTTTTTACATCGGTCGGGAAGTGAGTCTCGCGTGACATGAAATCAATTTGGTTCGTAGGCTGTTGCGTGTCTCTGTTTCTCTCTGGTTTATCACAAACTACGGGCGTTTCCGGTTTTTCGTTCACGTTTTGATTTAGTCGCTGTCTTACAAAGGCCTTATGTGCTTCCCGTTCACATAAGACCAAATCTAGTTTAAAGGTGGGGAATGACCTGTCGGGTGCTGTTCCGACTGGCCCGCATATCTCTCGGGGTTATAATTTGGGAGCCTGGGGTCCCGTTGTCCCTGCCGTTGACGACAGGCGTAGGCCACGTGGCCTGGTTTGTTGCAATAATTACAAATCGGACGGCCGTCAAAAGTACGTCTGTTACGATTTGTGTTTCCCCTGTTGTTGGCGCGGCTGTCGCTCGTGCGACGCAATTCTTGGCGCACAATTTGGGCAATGTCGTCGCGGTTCAGGGGTCGCTCGTTCACACGATTGCTAGATGACTGGTGGCTCTCGTACGCAGCTATTGTGGCTGGCGGAGCCGATTTTAACAATGGCGTTAGTGCTTTTACCAAATCGTCAATTTTGTCGTCCGTTTTAGGCTCGGGCACCGACTCTTTTAATTTTGCATGATTTTCCGCTTCTTCTAGTGTCCCTGGCCGTTGAAGCACTACATAATTCTTGATTTCGGGTTTCAGGCCCTGCACAAAATGGTTTACACATTCAGAGCGCGGTAAATCGATTCGCTGACAAGTTCGTCTTATGTCTGCGGCATATTCCGTTACTGACTCTGTTGACAGTTGTTTCCGATCGTTCAATTTTTGGCGAAGTAGCCATTTATCGGATGCCGAGTGAAATTGATTTCTCATCGCTTCCATCAGTCCCTCATACGACTTGTCGGCTAAATCGGGACTGGTGTTAAACCAAATGCTGGCGTTGTCCTTTAAATGTAGGGGCAGCGCCTGCGCTTTTCGTTCGTTTTGCCACCCATGAAAGGTGGCTGCCCGTTCGAAATTGGTCAAAAATTCATTGACATCTTCATTAAAGCTACCGGAAAATGTGGGTAACTTAACGCTATTATACTTGGCAGGCCCAGTCGGTTTGCTTGAGTTTTCGACAATTTTCGCCAAAGCGATTGTTTGAGCGTTCCATTTCTCGGCAAAACGCTGGTTTTGGTCCTCCAATAGCTGGAGAACATCTTTTGCCGTTAAGGTTACCGTGGCCTGAGCCGTTGGGTCTCCGCCGTCTGCCATGAAACTTTCTGTTATTTCAATTGCATCAGTAAATGATTCCGTCGACTCTGATTCCGAATCTGATTCCAATGCTGACAGGACCGATTGAGCTACCGGTTCATCTAGGTCCAAACCCGATTTTGCTTTTGAGGAGTCCGTCAAAGCCTTAGTTTTGCTTCGAGTCAACAGTTTGAAACCTCAAATTAACCCAAGACGAACTCGCAAACAATATCGTATCAACTCACAGCGAGATCAAGATCAACTTGGAAAAATCGTCAGCTTACTGCATGAACATTAAAACAGACGCCTAGCATTGATTATCAAACATTTGGAACGACACATCAATCAGTTTACTATATAACTACAACATACATAATGTTTTTTTCCTCTTTTTTTTTTCTAGTTTTTTTCCTAGACTTTTTTTGTTACATATTGTTCTTATTACTTTACACTTTACATGTTGCCTGGCTTGGCAGTACACTCACAACTTCGATACACTCACTACAAAACTGAGAGGTCTTACCGGGAACGGTTGATGCCACGGATTTTAACACCAGAAATCTGTTACGGAGCAGATTTTAGGGGACTCGCTTCTGTACTCGATGACTTCTTTATTCGTGATTCAGTGCTGAGCTCTTGAGCTTCGAGACTAACGGAGAGCTCGGGCTCCAAGTCAACACTAAATTCTACACTACAAACTACCGGTTTAAGTATGCTCAGGGAGCACGTACAGCGATACCAAACTTCCGTTTGGGTAGACAACTAAATTGGATAGCAAAACTACAATGAGATTAGACCGGAAAAGGGTGGACAGAATCTCCGCGGCATAGGTGACTACAAAGACTCCGAAGGTGTCTGTGCATCACAATGCCGTGCTAACACTTGGCAGCTTGCTCAAATCGTGCAGGCAAAGCCTACCGACAGGCACGTTCGTAGCGAGCCTGGCGTCGCTGACCTCATTTATGAACTATGCTCCCAAAGGGCTATTGTGAACCTAAGTCCGAAGGTCAAATGTGAGTCCTTCCGTTTGCAATTACAAGTTCGCTCCAGGATAGCCGAAATATTATTCTTTATAATAAACCTCCAAATTGTTTCGAATCGTCCCTTGACAAAAGCAATTTTAGTGTTTGAAATCAGCATTGTATTATATGATAGTGATTTTACTGTATGTGTGTATTTTACATTATTTGATATAAACAGCTAAATAATGACAAAAGACACCGTTTCTTTGTTAAATAATATATTTACACTCGGCGCCCCATAGATGGCTTAGATCACCAGAGTTTCACACAAATAATATTGTAGGTTTATGGTGATGAAGGCACAGTCTTCGCTGATGAGTCTGTCTTGGCTGTCGGCTTGGTGGCACAAAAGCCGTTGAGTCGATTCAATGGAGTTGACTGTCGTCCGGTAGAGTTCAAGTAACGCTCAAGTAAAGCAAACAAATGTACAAACTACCTTCTTCGGCAGGATAGTGTTGTTGTGCAGACATGTTTACGTCGAGTGACACCGTTGTCCTGAAAGTTGAAACCTGACGGCTCAAAACATTCTCGCCGGTTCTTTTGAATTCTTGACAAACAGCGGTACTAATATCCGACACATTTCTTGTGAAATTCATCTTCATTTAGCAGCCTGTCAACTTTTTCAAGTGAACGCGAGTGGTGTTCCGTTTTCATTCATGGACTGACTTGAGCGAAGTGCCGTGAAACAGACTTTCCGATTGGACGAGCGTGCGTTTTGACAGTTTTCGGGAGAATCTTGAACTTGATCATTTTCAATATAAAGTTCTTTCAGGTAATAAAAGCTTTGTTATTCTATAAAAGCAATATGACACTCGTTTCCATGTCTATGTACTCTTATATAAACACTTGGGATGTTGTGAGAACACTCGAAAAAGTTCAAAATCACTCGCCGAAGCGGCTCGTGATTTTGAACTTTTTCTCGTGTTCTCCCAACATCCCGCGTGTTTATATAAGAGTACAAAGACATGGAAACTCGTGTTATATTGCTTAATTAATAATAAACATTGTTAAAACAAATCTAGAGAGGAAGTATGGCTTTGGCAGCGAGTGCTGGGTATGTTCTTTCCTTCTGTGTAAGATTCGTTAGGTTTTCAAAGTTTACCTTTAACTCGCAGCATTCGCGTTTTTTTCTTTAATTTTGTGGAATGTGCTTTAATCCTCCACTGTTAAAGTTTATATCACTGTGATATTTTTACAAATTCCCCCTTTTTTTATTTTGGTCATTCGGCAAGGAGCAACTACGAACGTGGAAAGACGACCAGTTATGTATGTGTCCGGTACTGTTTTTCGAAAACAACAATAATCCCTTTCTATAGTTTTGGACGTGCACTTACTATTCAATCTAACTATAAGGCTCGGAGGGCAAGAAACCAAATGAAAAGCTGCCATGCGTGACAAAAAGGCAAAAAATATGACACAAACACATAGTATTACGCGGGTTTAGTAGTAAAGGATCAATCTTCTCCAATAGTATATAGTAGAGGATCAGTCTTCTCCAATCGTTTTAAACTAGTAATGCTTTTTGTCTTGATTGTGCAATGAAAGCATTGCACTTTTGATTGAAAATCCGGCGGAAAAAAACAACTTGTGTGACGAGTTTGCATCGCTGTCTTCAAAATCCATATTTTTTTAAAAGTACTCGCACAAAGAAATTCAAGAAAGTCAATAATAGCAGAAAAAAGAGACAAATGTCCACTGACTCCAAGTCGAACTCGACCCGCACGATGCTAATTCGGGACTTCAGCTCAAATGTGACGCAAGGTTTAGTGTCTCTACAATTCCGACAGAAATTCGATTGATTCTGATTTAAACTCGGAAAAGTCGGTATGCAAGGGGAGCTGTATTTGAACATATCTTTTAAGTACCGCCATTACTCGAAGAAAATGACACGTACAGGTTTGCTTGCTTTATCAACGGGTTTGTTTATGAAGTTAAAGTATAGTTCACCTCGTAGGAAATTACACGTCTCATGTGTGAAAGGTATACTTTTGCAAGTTATGCTTTTGCTCCTTTTTTGTTGATTGCCTTATCCAAATAATTATTAAAAGTGCACCGTGTTATTTTGTCAGGGCGTGGTAACAAATTTAGTGTGAACCTGTAAATCGCTTCCCATACGTCCTTCGGACCTTTTTGAATAGCACAAGGGCCAGAGTTACACGTAGGAAATGAACGTTTCAGTGTAAGTTGTTTCAAGCTCTTTCAGTAAAACCAGCATTGTACCAGCGCACTTTATAAGGAAGTATATTGCTGATCAAACCTGTCTCAAATTAGATCCAGTTTTGCTAGTTTTTATTTATTAAGCAATATTCATTCGCTACATTGTTCCAGAGCGCTATATAGAGCTCATCTAGGGACCTTAAATAAGTCTCATTTTGACAAAGTAAACGCTGCTTAAATGGTATCGACACAGAAAAAAAATAACTAACAAAACTACAAACAAAAGAACTAAAACAAAACAAAAAGACAAGAATAAAGATCATATGCAAAATATACCAGTAAAATCAAAATAATTTTAAACTTGGATAATTTGGCTATGCAAGATAAACTCTAAGATGTGACACGAGCAGCCTGCAAGATGTACGATTGCACGGCTTTGAAGAAACTTACATTTGATTGAAAATTAAGATGTGGAGAATCGTGGTTGTGACGCTTATCAGAATCAATGTGGTAGTTCCTACAAAAATGAATCAAAGCGCATCCGATAGAGGTACTAATTTTAATTGCTGAACACATTTGAAAAGTAAACCGGCACTTAATCATTATTTCGCTTTTCTTGTTCATGCTATGACTTAAGCCTCTCACTTTCCACTATTCGTTGCAGGGCAACTATAATGACAACACAGTGTGTGGGTGTTATATACATGTGTTTCTGAGCATACCCAATCCTTGTTAGGTTCAGTGTTAACGCATTTCACTATATAAAAGCAGCTTGCGTCCTTAAATTTGCAGTCCAAATCCCACACCGCTACGTTCATACAATCATTGACAAATTGTAATTTGTTTGAAGCGTCACAAAAACGGAGAGTCTTTGTGTTAATGACTGTTCGTCTCTTCTGGCGTGAGACTTGCAATCCTGCAAAATGAAAATGCTTCATTAAACCATTAATAATAATAATAATAATAATAATAATAATAATAATAATAATAATAATAATAATAATAATAATAATAATAATAATAATAATAATAATAATAATAATAATAATAATAATAATAATAATAATAATCATAATAATCATAATCATTATCATTATCATTATGATTTTTTATTATTATTATTATCATCATCATTATTATTATTATTATTATTATTATTATTATTATTATTATTATTATTATTAATGGAATTATTATTCTTATTCTTACTATTTGATTTTGGTGTCTTGATGGAACTTTGGATGTTCCAGGTAGTCACACATTGTTTCTTTCCAAAAAAGAGCTGGTGCATTTCCACAACACTCTTTAAATGTGTTTTTTCAATACAAGTAGGCTTTAACACTTTTAGTCGCCCATTCTCAAGAAAGTATTAAATGAGCCGATAATTCCAAAATCCGCGAACTTAATTCTAAACTCTACCATTGCCTCAAGCAAACCCAAATTCGACTTGCTTTTCCAAATTACGATTAATTTTTACAATTCCATCCAGTGAGCTGGCCTACACTCATCTGAGAATTCCACTGAAACTTTTACTTTAAGTGTCACTGATCTAGTTATCAATCTTGTCACGTACTTGTTGAATTCCCGGTGAACGGTGAGGCTTTATACGTTGGAAGATTTCCACAGAAATTCCTAAATGACTGAGGAAGATCGCGCCTGTCAATATATCCTTCATTTAGCCACTTCAGATGGATCACACTTTTTGGAAGTTTGAGTTTCTTCAAATGGGATACCTGTAAGACAAAATACATAACTTAGAAATTTATGTCTACATCTTTTATAACTGAAATTGTACTTGCAACAACACACCATGAAATTGCAAAGGTTGAAGCTGTGACAAGGTTGGGAAAAGTTAGTTTGGCGTATATAGTTGATACATAAACGTGTTTATTTACATCCTCCACGTGGGAGCACTGATAGAAAACTGTGAAAACATTTCAAATTAAATATTCATTGTCAGAAAACCATTTCTTACTACGGCAGTATTAAGAAAATTAGTCACACAACCTCATCTTGTTCTATAAATGTCACAGTCCTTTCGATTTATTGATTTTCACCGCATTGTTAAAAACACAGCGTCAACTTCGTGTCCGAGTGCATTGGCAAGTACCGCAGCCGTAACGTGCCTGTTACTATGTTGTATTATAAGCAGTCTTTCCTTTAGAGAGAGATTTCTGTCAGTAAATTGCTACGGTGGATTACGTCTTTAATCAACAACAGACACTTTTTGCTCGCGGGGGCCTGGGGCCCACGAGAGCTTAAAAATGGAGATTTTTATTTTATTTTTTTTTCCTTTTTGTGGGTCGAGGATCAGCACACGGTGATTGGTTCATATTATCACGTGCTGGGCGATGACGTAATTGACTTCGCTAAACAACTCGAGATGCGGCCAGTGAATTGCTCGTTATTTGTGTGTAAAAGTTAACTGCATCCCATCCAAACTCAACACCATTTGGCTCTGTGGAATGCGCACGGATAAACTGGATTTTCGGGAACGATTTTGGCTCGCGTTCACCGCGGAAGCTTTGAGAATAGCCGTAAACAAATAGTTGATGGTACCGCTGTCGCCGATAAATATTTAGTCCCGACGAAACTTTCTGTGGCGACAAGAAATACTTTTGGGAAGATAACAGGGCGAAAGCAGAAACCAAAGCTACGGTGAGCTTTAGCCGTAAAACAATGACGCTTTCTGCTTTACTCTGTACATGACATCTGTTGCTTCATAAAATTCTTCTGCGTATCGTACATTGCCTGTTGAAGTGTTTCTTTCATTCGATCATGTAGCCTTTGTTTCGCAATGGTCAGTGAATACCAGAAATGAAAAATACACCGAAATAATTCTGAGGACTGAGTTTGCAGTCACAAATGGAGTGAACACACTGTGAAAAAAAGCGCAATAATATTGTAAACATCTCTCGTGTGACATTCCTCGCTGTCAATTTTATATTTGTTACAGAGCACGAATGCTCGAAAGCCTGATAGAAAGAAACGTATTGAGTTAATAAGAGAAAACACATAAGTAGTGAAGCGAAAACGTAAACTGCATCCATTCAAATTCAACGCCATTTGGCTCTGTGGAATGCGCACGGATAAACTGGATTTTAGGAAAAGATTTTGGCTCGCGTTCACGGCACAAGCTTTGAGAATAGCCGTAAACAAATATTTGATGGTACCGCTGTCGCCGATAAATATTTAGTCCCGACGAAACTTTCTGTGACGACACGAAATACTTTTGGGAAGATAACAGGGCGAAAACAGAAACCAAAGCTACGGTGAGCTTTAGCCGTAAAACAATGACGCTTTATGCTTTACTCTGTACATGACATCTGTTGCCTCATAAAATTCTTCTGCGTATCGTACATTGCCTGTTGAAGTGTTTCTTTCATTCGATCATGTAGCCTTTGTTTCGCAATGGTCAGTGAATACCAGAAATGAAAAATACACCGAAATAATTCTGAGGACTGAGTTTGCAGTCACAAATGGACTGAACACACTGTGAACAAAAGCGCAATAATATAGTAAACATCTCTCGTGTGACATTCCTCGCTTTCAATTTTATATTTGTTACAGAGCACGAATACTCGCAAGCCTGATAGAAGAAACGTATTGAGTTAACAAAATAAAACACATAAGTAGTGAAGCGAAGGCTGGATTAATCGTGGCCCCTGATTAGAAATATGAGTCAAGGTCAAACTGTCATAATCGATTGTGCATAAAAAGATATGTCACGCATTCTCAAGATGCAGGGTCGCTCAACCTTTAAGAAGCAAGTGTATGAGTGTTGTAATAATAATTTTTAGTTTAATCAAGGTGTCAAAAGAGCAAGGTGTCAAAAGCCAAGTTCTCTATACTGTGTGATATTTTTATGGTGAGAAATTGGAAGTCTCTCTTGGGAGTTCCGCTCTTGTCCCCTACTTTCCATTTTATATTCTGGTCTCGACCCAACTCACGCCGCGAGCTCACTGGCAAGGCCAGTCTAGTTAATTTGTAGTTTGCTTAGCCCAGTTTGACCTTCAAAAGAAGGTAAAAATGAATTGTTGAACTCGACTTAAATTGATTTTAAATTTTTTGAAAGTGCACGAGCGAAGTAGATTTAAACTTTTTGAAATAAGAGTTACCCGTTCCAGGTCCTCCTTTAGTTTTGCTGGTTTGGGAACGTCGGGCATTATGTCAGAAATGTAGCACGACTTCTGTGCAGGTATTCGAGTAGCAGTCAATCCCTATCAGGAATAAACGAAAATTGTCAGAAATTCTCACCATCAGCTCATACCAAAATAGATTTATGCCTCAACAGGACTGTTGTCCAAAGAAGATAGGAAAAGAAGTAGATTTGTGCTGATTAACAAAGAAAGTGAGGTGACAAATAACTTACCAACTTGAAGTCGTTGAGGAAAGCCGCCGCATCTATGTTATTGTGATGCTCCACTTTAAGCACCTCTACTTTGTTTTTCTCTTCAATATCGACCTCTTCGTCGAATTTTGTTCCTTGTTCTTCCAGGTGCATGAAATAACGGTAACCCTTTAGAATATTAGGAGGAGGTAAGGGTCTCTGGACTACGAGCTAGTCTATAACAAGAACTAAGGAAATCAATCAAATGATGGTGACGGTTATGAAATGACAACACTGGTGCGGACAGCTCTCTAAATATACTTTTAGGCAGTCTCTACACAATTGGAAAACATATACCTGTCCCCAAGCCATTTGGACGATGCATATTACTGTTACGAGAACTCGAAGAGACCTTGGAGTCTGGGGAAAAATAAAAATCGCGAAGAAACTAAGACTAAGGATTTAAAGCTTGAGAACACAAGACTAAGAATTGTTATTTTTTGCTTCCAGTTTACAAAGATAATCTCCATACATACCATGATGATGTTTGGTTCCAGGGTTTGGCAAAACTCAATAGCAGCTGTCCTGTGTATAATCAACCGATTGCGCCAGCTCCTACATTGATTTTAAACTATGCCAACGACACTGCATTTATTCCCTCGTTAAATGTTTAGCATGAGGAACTGTTGTGGCTTCAGTGCCCGCGGAATCACGAAGCTGAGTGCTTTCGATTAAATTAATTCGTGACCTTGTGTCGGATGTTTCACCCTTAACCAAGTGACACGTGCGAAAATAGATAACACATGATATGCGATGAAAACCACAGAAAGGAATATTTAAATGTCGTTACACAAACAAGGCAATGTGACTGGACGTGTTTGTTGTCTGTGCTCTTATTGATTTTCCACTTGAAACGTCGTTTGGACTGGAAGTTAAAAACATTGAACAAGAGGTCGCTTCAGTTGTATTTTCTTTGAGTCTAAAACAGAGGAACGTGCCCTATGTAAATAAATCAACGCGTCCATTGGATCAGTTAAGATTAAGCCCCTGTCAAACTGTCGTGATATCTTGATATCGCGTGCTGAAGCGGATTTCCGCATTTCTAGGTGAGGCGAGAGAGGACAACGCAGCGAGTTTCATTAGGATAGGGAATCCGTATTCGAGTTTCGGTTAGAAACTTTAATTAGTGTTTTATTGTTCCACTTGTTTAGAATGGATACAAATTTGTGCTGTGTATTTGTGCTTGTTCAAGTAAATTATTCTACTATACATGTTTAAACCTCACGGGTTTTAAACTTTGGGGATGATAGAGGAGGACAAATTAATTGCTTCCTTGGAATTAAATCAGTTATAAGCGGTTTATACAGTAATGAGGTTCGGGTTCAAGCTCACAGTAAAGGGGATAGACCACAAGGAGCCCACGCTGGAGCATTCTAACGAAAAAAGATGATCCTAAACGACCAAAAACTCGATGAGATATATCTCGTATATGAGATATAATAATAATAATAATAATAATATGAATCACGTGAATTTTTGATCATCGCAGTGAGTGAAGCAACTTAAGCAGTTGCAGTGAGCTCGGAAAAAAATCCGAGCTTCAACGGGAATCGAACCCATGACCTTCACGATACCGGTGTGATGCTCTACCACTGAGCTGTGAACTATGAGGAACTGCATGCACTCACAACTCACTGCGATGATCAAAAACTCACGTGATTCATTCCTATCCGCAGTTCATATTGGGTTGTGACTAAACTGGATACTCCAAAATCAGGTTTCCGAGAGGAAACTGGGACCGAATCAAAAATTAAATTTTCGTCAGCTCGGACCGTGTTCCGAAAACTGTACGAGAGTGACGTTGATGTTTTGAAAGTGTGTTTGGCGCGCATTAGCAAGTCCGTACCTGACGTATTTCCTTTAGTTCGAATCGGCTGGCCGCGTCGCGCCGCCTGTGTTCCTTTTTACACGGACATGGAGGTCAACTCCAAATAAAACTGAAACGGCTCAAGACATAAGTCGAAACTGTAACCAGTCAACATCAGATACACACAAGAAGCATGCTGTTGTGAACGTGAAAAGGACAATATTACTGTTATTTGTAACATTTCGGCTCAGCCGGCCATTTGCTCGAGAACACAGTGGATTTGGATGAAAATAACATATATACTAGAAATACCATAATCGCAGATACCCCTCGCTCTGCCAATTGGACTTCTACTTTGGTACTGGTCAACAAGAGCAGCCTTTGTTTTACCAAAATGTTGACTCAATCTTTTTTTCGAAGTCAAGTGGATGAAAATAACATATAACCATCCTAATACAGTAAATACGGATAAATATCTACATATTTTTAAGATACGTTGGGAATCTGATCCGTCTATAACTGTTGGCTTCTACTTCACTATTATTTCTATTTACTTATCATTCCTGTGGTGAATTTTGACAGTTCGCACCTTCGCTCGGAATGCTTAAATCTTGATTGCATGTCTTATCGTGAATGCGTTCGTCTTCTGGAGTTAAGACTGATCAAGAAACACAGGATCGTAACACAAGCCGTTTTAATCGCCCTCCGGAACAGTTCAATTTTGTTTGAATTATATTATCTTCGGTGCCAATACTGATTCATCTGTGCCAAATCAGCCAGAACAAGCCTCTCTTCTTTAGTATTTTCTCCCCGAGCTAATTTTTTCCTTCTAAAACCTTTCCAGTGCCGAATTTTATTTGACTTTCTTCCGGTGTCAGAACCATGCTTCAGACAAACCGAGGTCGTTTTTTGGTCCACAATGTTCGTAAACGGCTCGCCGATAACTCGTTATTTTAGTCCCAGTCTTCTCTCGGAAACCTGATTTTGGAGTATCCAGTTTAGTCACAACCGTTCATATTGGGCTCGTGCAAGTTGACGTCACAAACCACGTGATTTTTGTTTATCCGCCATTTTGGGGGTCAAATTGTCGTCTTTCGGGAGTCGCGTTTTTGTCGAGCGTCAGCTACTCTGAAGCATTTGAGGGCGCCAGGAGATAGACACATCGGAGATAATTGAGGGGCACAATACTGTAGCAGTACCTACTCGTAATTTGGTGGCTGAAATCTCATTTAGTGACTCTGATCGTGAGCGATCGCCAGTTTCTTCTCCACGTCAGATTCCTGTTTCAGCGCCGTGAAATCAACATTTTAGGGCTTAATTTATTGTCTGACGATGCCAGAGCAATTCTATCTGGAGAGGAACATTGTAAAGGTAAAGGGAAGCAACTGTAGCTCTGCATGGCTATTACGAGTTATTTCTCGGAATCTCTCTGTCAGTTTTGAAGGCCATGTTCCGAGTTTCGGGATACTGTCACGACAGTTTCGAAGTGCTGTCTCGCTTCAGGTGGGAAACTGTGCTGTTTTACATCAGAAGTAGTATCAATGGTATCGACACTTCTGTGTCATTTAAGAGTCGTTGGCGTAAATTAAACTGTGTTGCCCCATTCATTGAGTCTTGGTCAAATGCTTTGTTTGCGCACGCTTGTCGTTCCGGCGATGATTCGCAGATGTGCAGCTGATGATGTGTCCTAAAATGTCGAGCGTATCATTTTATTGCTTTGTATTAGGCCCTGAGTGGAGTATCCAGTCGGTTGGAGCACCAAGGGGAAAATCAGGACAGATAATAAATAATGATCAGAATGCGAAACAATCTTTTATAAATGAATTTGAGGAGGCTGCAGAACACCTGAAAGGTTGTTCAGTTTATACGACAAATCTTTACCAGGAGATGGTGCAGTTGCATCTGACTAATTCAATACATTTTCTGAATATCTGAAGCACATGTTGCTATGAGTTGCTTGATCTTTAGTCCTTCTGTAAACATTAATACTATTAGGTAATATTGGATCAAAATATAGTTACATTTTTCTTACACTTCTATATTTTTACAATATTTACTCTTGAGAATTGTTTCATCTTATAAAGTATTGCATATTATATAGTATTCCTTCTGAAAAAATCAGTTTAGCTAAGGTCAAGTTTCACACTGCTATATTTCATTTGTTTGAGAGCTCTGTCCATGCAAGAAGTTTCATGTTGAAATTAACATTCATGTTCAAAAAAACAATAGTTTTTAATAAGGTAATGCAGTTACCCAAGTTGTGTGCAGAGTAGAGCAAAATATAATCAACCCATCTGTGGACAAGCATACTTTGGTGCTAGGTGTTACCGTTCAACATGTTTATATTGTTGCTTTGGAATTTGGCAAACCAGCTCAGTAAAATCAGTTTCCTTCAGCTTCAGAACATACTTAACCTATTCCTGTGCAGTCTTCTGCATTGATACTTTGCATTTCAATTCCTTTCTGTGCCAAATTGACTAGGATAATACAAATGCCACATTGTGAAAAAGGAATTCAATTAAACTGCAACAACACTGTTAAAATCTCAGTGAGACAAACAACAGTGGTATGAGGGAGAGGATGGGGCCACTGAGCTCTTCTAAGAAGGAGCAATAAACCTTGCAAAAATGTAGCTGACTTCTTTATCAAAACAGTCCGATACTGTACAAAAGGATGCAAAAGACAGGTGCAACTTAAGTAAAAGTTTCCCTGAAACATTACAGCACTGGATTCAAAAAAATATTAGGGGCATAACATCAAATATAAAATATCACAGAGGTTAATGATAGTAGTTTATACATACTTTCAAAAAATGTCCAGGAATATTAGCGCACTGATTTGGCTCAGGTTGAAATGCTGCTCTCTTTACAAGTTACCCCAAATGTTCATGGCCTTCCGTGATTTAGCTGTACGCGGTGAGGGAACAAAGGTCCAAGAAACAAGCTAAACCGACTCGAACTCCGGCAGAAAACTCCTACATCGACCCGATGGATAAATGTAGCACTTCACTAATGACCTCCGCAGTTCTGGACAGTCAAACAACTGGTGCAGTGTTTATATAGTATCAAGAATTATTCATTCAGAGTGTTCGCCACGTTCTGACACGAGCACCACGGCCGGCGACAATTTCCGAAGCACTCTACTTTGAACAACAACACTTGAACAAAATGGACTGACACAGTTTAATTTAGAGCCAGCAACTCCGAAATAAACACACAGTCTACATATATCATAGATAGTGTGTTACTGGTGATACAAAGCAGCAGACTTGACAGCATTTTGCAAGTTCGTCACAGTGCATATATGAGTGCTAAACTGACAGAGAAATCCTGCGAATTAACTCGTATCAGCCATGCAGAGCTACAGTTGCTTCTCTTTTACCTTTACAATGTTCCTCTCCAGATAGAATTGTTCTGGCCTCGTCAGACAATAAATTAAGCCCTAAAATGTTGATTTCACCACAGGCGGCCCAAGCTGATTGACTGTGTGACGTCACGGTTGGGTTTTATAAGCAAATGTATGGGAGATTTTAGTCGATCGATAACTCGAAAAATATTGCGAGAATAAAGCTTAGACTTGCTAACCTTGTTGTTGTGGTGGTTTTCTTGCTGCTGTAGCGATTTCAGCGTGTCTCGCTGAATTTTTCCTCTCTAACAGAAAAAATTTCAAGGCTGGCAACTCGGTCGATCTGGCATCCAGAATGGCTCCAGAAAAGTCTCTCAAATGCGGCCTTTCAACCTCCGTATGGCCACAAAACCCAGACATATGTCGAGTTGAATCCTTTTCCCATAAGACTGTCGCAAAAAAATTTCGAAAACGCCAGTTGAGTCCGAAGAAATTGCCGAAATCGGCCGTCAAAATGGTTTCTGACAAGCCGTGAGGCCCACTCTTGGTCCACGGAAATGGCGTTTGAATTTCATGTCGAGCTCTGATTCGCTGCCTCTTTCGCATGCTAATTCAATTTACCGCGACACCGGGGAGGGGCAAGGCTACATTTGTAGTCGGATTTTGAAACGAACCCCGGGCTCCAGGGGAGGATTATTGTCACAACCATTGTCTCGCGCAGGCCAATAGGAGCGATGCCGACTTTTCACCTAGCCGAGAAATGTTTTTGTTGACGTTTTGAGATGTTGCTGTTTCCGAGATGTTTTCAAAGGCTAATTGTCATAGTTCTTCATGCGATACACAAAGGTTAATACAAATGTAGCCTTGCCCCTCCCCGGTGTCGCGGTAAATTGAATTAGCATGCGAAAGAGGCAGCGAATCAGAGCTCGACATGAAATTCAAACGCCATTTCCGTGGACCAAGAGTGGGCCTCACGGCTTGTCAGAAACCATTTTGACGGCCGATTTCGGCAATTTCTTTGGACTCAACTGGCGTTTTCGAAATTTTTTTGCGACAGTCTTATGGGAAAAGGATTCAACTCGACATATGTCTGGGTTTTGTGGCCATACGGAGGTTGAAAGGCCGCATTTGAGAGACTTTTCTGGAGTCATTCTGGATGCCAGATCGACCGAGTTGCCAGCCTTGAAATTTTTTCTGTTAGAGAGGAAAAATTCAGCGAGACACGCTGAAATCAAGCAGCAAGAAAACCACCACAACAACAAGGTTAGCAAGTCTAAGCTTTATTCTCGCAATATTTTTCGAGTTATCGATCGACTAAAATCTCCCATACATTTGCTTATAAAACCCAACCGTGACGTCACACAGTCAATCAGCTTGGGCCGCCTGTGATTTCACGGCGCTGAAACAGGAATCTGACGTGGAGAAGAAACTGGCGATCGCTCACGATCAGAGTCACTAAATGAGATTTCGGTCACCAAATTACGAGTAGGTACTGCTACAGTATTGTATCGCTTAATTATCTCCGATGTATCTCTATCCTGGATCGCTCAAATCGCTTCAGAGTAGCTGACGCTCGACAAAAACGCGCCTCCCGAAAAACGACAATTTGACCCCCAAAATGGCGGATAAACAAATTCACGTGATTAATGACGTCATTTGCACGAGCCCAATATATGAGTTTATCACATATATACATCATATCATTCAAATCACTATGACGGGTACAAATCGAACCAAACACTTGACCAGCTCCCATACTGAGTGCGTGGAACCTCGTATTTTTCGCAAGGCTTATTCGCATTTAAAAACATTGTGGGTAAAAATTTGTGTCCTGTAAACTGCAATCAGAAACGGTGAAACTAAATAACAAATGATATGCGATGAGAACCACAGGAAGAAATATTTAAACGTCGTTACGCAAACAAGGCAACGTGACTGGAGGTGTTTGGTTCTCTGTGCTCGTATTAATTTCCACTTAAAACGTCGCTTGGACGTTGAGGGGAGGGGGGGGGGGGGGGGGGGGGCACTTTCATATACTAGTGCCGCACCAAAGGGCATTGTTTTCAAACATTTTAGTCTGAAATGGAGTATAGATTTTGTCTTTATGGTCTGGGAATAGGGTTAGAATATACATTGAGTCTAAAACAAAGGAACGTGCTCCATGTAAATAAATCAACACGCCCATTTAATCAGTTAAGATCAAGCCCCTGTTAAACTTGTTCAACTGCTGAGGCGCTCAAGGTGAAGGAAGCGAAACAAGTCTTCCGGTCTTTCCGAGAAAAGGGATATAAATATTTCAAAGTGTGAAAGCGACCTTGTACCCTGATATCGCGTGCTGAAGCGGACTGACTTCCGCAGTTTTAGATGAGGGGGGAGAGGACAACGTAGCAAGTTTCATTATGATAGGGAATCTGTATTTTTAATCCGAGTTTCGGAAACTTCAATTAGTGTTTCTCTGTTCCACTTGTTTGGAGTGGATGCAGGTTTGATTTACCTGTGCAATTAGACTACTCTGTATGTTTTCACTCGCCGGTTTTAAACTTTGGGGGTGGTAGAGAAGAACAAAATAAATGATTTCCGTGCAATCAATTATAAGCAATTTATATTGGTGATGTAATAAATTCGGGTTCAATTTCGCAGTAAAGGATATAGACTAAACAATTTTGAAGCATATAGTTGAAGTGTGGCGCTAAACACAGTTACAGCTGAATGATGAAAGAAGGGATGAAACTTGTCGCCTGCCTGTTGCTCTTTGTGGTTCATACCCGGCCCGCAAATGCTGCAGATGAGAATATCAAAACTTGGGTTGTCCAGGTTGATGGAGATGAAACAGCACAAAATCTAGCTAGGAAACATGGCTTCGACAACGAGGGCAGGGTAAGCTCTTTGCTTCTATTCTTTGTTTGCTGGGATATTTTCAAATATCTACTTTTCACTCGTTGCAGCTACACTTAAAACGTAAACTCATAGACATAAACCTTGATCTCCCGTTTTTGCTTAATGCTTAGATGTCTTATTTTCCTCTCATTTCCCCCTCCGCCAATATGTTGTCAAGTTCCCCTTCCCTTACTTCAGTCAGCAAGGCTAGGAACACTTGCGAAAATGTCCGTCGAAAAACGACCAATTACGTACATGCCCGGTAATGTTTTTCGTAAATACAATATATGATGGTTCAGATATTCTTGGACGTACAATCAGCAATTCAACACGAAAATTAGGCTCGAAGGACAGCAAACGAAGCGGAACAAAAAAAGAAAAGGAAAACAGGACAGGGCACAAATGGCACACGAACACTTTTTAATGAGGTTCATATACACAGCTCATATTTCGCGCTAAACCATTAAATACGGACTGGATTTTTACAGATAGTCGAGAATAATTGTTCTCGTTAGTCAAAAGCTTTTTTTTTTTTTTTGACAAACAAACGTGTCTCGAGGGGTTGAGGTCCGCTGGGCTCGAACCTTTAGACCTTCTTGTCTGCAAATAATATAACTTGTAACGACACCAAATATAATTAATCCTTTGAGCATAAATAATTGAGAATTTTAAGAATCCCTTCTTTTCTCGACAGGTATTTTCTGATTTTTTTAGTTTCCGCAACAAGCGAGCTGCGAAACGTTCGGAGTTCCCAAATGAACATTTGGGTCGAGAGCTCGTCAGGGACAGACAAGTAAGTTGATTGGGGTGTTTTGCCAGAAACAATGATGGAGTAATACATATGAAAGGAATTGATTAACAGATACAATTATCTTACCGGATGAATGCGAAACTTTACTTTTGGTTGTGTTTGTGTTCATAGCGACTTCTTTGGACCGACCGCTAGATATGCTACTCCGCTTACAAAATATAGTTAAATAACCGCTGCTGCTAAATTTTCGTTCATCCAGGGTCTTCTGGTCGATTAATTGTTTGCCTTCTTACGGCTGTTGTTACATAATTGTGCGGATCCTTACAGAATTTATACGCACAGTTTCAGTTGTCATTATAAAATTTAACAGTTTGTAATATGTATATTATCTGAACAGGTCAGATCAGTAGAACAAAAAGAACTCAAGAGCTCCGAGCCGTATTTCAATGACACACTGTGGAAGGACGAGTGGTACATAGTGAGTAATTTTTCCCCACTTTAGGTAGTGGTCATTATTTATGGGTTTGGGGGGGCGGCAAATGGAAAAAGTCGGTGGTATAAACTATGCCGTATTTTTCAGCAGATCATAACCCTTTCACACAAAGTTCAAAGCTCAAAGCTCAAAGCTCAAAGCTCAAAGCTCAAAGCACATCTTAATCTTTGTTTTTATTCTTTTTTTGGGCGGGGGGGGGGCTCTGAATGTTTCTCCTGGGATTTCCATTTGAACACTTTTGATATACATGGTTTATATTCCCACATGTTTATTAATTGCCTGATAGCATATGAAACATGATCGCTCATGTAATGCAGGGATAGATCCATAAAATTCAGAGAGTGGGGACCACATTTAATGCTTCGAATGACAGATTTTACATTTTACAATAATTTTTGTAATAAGAATCCCAGACGAAAGGCGGTCCCGCAGCCCCCCCCCCCTCTAATTCCGCCACTGTAATAGATTTAGTAAGAGATCACTTCTTTACTTTGCAGCACAAGCTGAAACGTTTTTGATCCCCCCTCCCCCCCCCCCCCCCCCCACTACAGTGTTGCCCCTCTATTATAGAATACAGCACAAGGTGATTCAGTTCGAGACCTTGCGCTGTGTTCTGTAGAGGGGGGGGGGGGGGGGGGGGGGGAATACGCAATCAAATTCCGAAAAAGATACTCACGGCGTTTTTACCTAACGAAGTTGAAATTCTTTGAATTGCTGTGCTGTATCTGAATCAACTAGTTCTGTGCTCTATACCACAAAGCAAGTTAGTGTCAACAGCGCTAATTTCATTTTCTCGGTTTTTGCTTGATTTCTAACAGCTGCTGAACAGGCTGCTAACTTCACTTTGATCACATTTCATAATAGAACGGGCGAGATGACCATACGTACAACATAATCGACGCTTGGAAGCAGGGTTATAACGGAACAGGAGTGGTAGTAGCGGTAGTGGATGAGGGGCTGGAAACAAATCACACTGACCTACGTAAAAACTATGTAAGTCGAATGTTGTTTTCTTCTATTTTATTGTTTCTTTTTTTCGGACTATACCGGAATCAAAATACACAGAATGAGAATAGCGGAATACTTGGAATATTATCAGTCAATGTAACTAGTAATCCAAAAGAACACATTTAAGGTGGCTCCATAGGGTATTTCCCTGCACTTGCTCGTATTTAGTTTAAGACACCAAAACCGTCATATTTTCATTTCATTATATTCTTTCTTGATCAAATTTGCAGGGTAGATGTTTCGAAAGGTCTGTTGCGTATACGTCTTACTTTTGTCACTCTAGTGTGGTTTCTATGGAAACAATACGTCCTTGAAATAAAGGTCTTCTACCCCGTTTTCAAACTTTCTGCTCTATTTTCTCGAGTTTTCTTCGGTGAATTTTTCTGAAACTTTCAGTATGTTTAGAAATTTGTATAAGGTAAACATAACTGTGAAAAAAAAGTTGGGGTTAGAGGAGCGGATTCCGAGCTAATTGGCAATTTATGTTTTTTGCAAATAAAAAAAATTCTGCTCCATAAATTTCCATTAAAATCAAATATTACAAAACCGGATATAATCTTCGTTTGCCTGCAAAAATTAAGACAGATTCACCGAAGGAAACTCGAGAAAAATGCAAAGAAAAACTTGATATTTTACGTGCGTATTGCGCCATCAAATGCAAAATAATGACTCGACAAGATCGACAAGGGCGCATGCGTTAGCCGTAATGTGTGCATGTAAACACGAGGAGAAAGCGGCGATCGCACGCCTGCAAGTACAGCAAGTTTTCTTGGTGCGAAGCTAAAAGGAAAGCCATACAATTCCTGAATTTCTGTCTTGAGAAGCTCGTACTGGATATGTCAGCCACGAATTATGCTGTGCAAACTACTGTTAGCGAAGTCTCGAACAATTTGAGGGTGATAGCTGTTCAACAGCTCAATCCTTTTCAATACAAAGCCGTGAAGACAGTTCGAAAGTCGTCAGTTCAAGCCGTCAAATGCTAGTCCACTAGCTCCCAACAAGTTTGTTGGCAGTTGTGTCCCATCAAGTTCATTCATACTTATTCAGTACAGTTCGTGAATATTTAGTTTTGCGACTGCTCACCTGAGATAATATGCCACAGAATGATGACACGGGATCAAACTCTGCAGGTTAGTAGGATTTGCAAAGCTTCATAACAACGCCAATAATTTCTGTCTAAGTTTGCTTACTTCCAAGAATTGCTGTCAGTGTTGTGACTAGGCCGAATGTACTGGTTTGCCCATTGCAACTGATGATTGCCGAAATGACCGTTCGAGCCGCGTTTGTGACGGCTGTTCATTTTAAAGTCAAACAGAATAAAATCTGAATTGTAGAACTTCTTCATCGTTGTGTTGCTTGTTTAGTTATTGGCCTGACAGGATGTGCGGAAACAATACTTTCAAACTAATTCAGAAAGAGTTATATACATTCGAAGCCGGTAAAGTGATAAAGATCGGCGATCAAGTAAAGCCGGCGTGTACTTAGTTTGATTGAAAGGCTTTCAAGTTTGGTTTCTTCGTGACTCGAAGAACCGTGCACGCATCGTAAACTCTTTTTACTCCGAGTTTTTAGAATTTCCTGTTAAATTTAGATTTCCTCCAGAGAATTACGAAAGTCGGGTTTTTATTTCATTGTGATTTTGGTGCCCACGCGAAATTGCGTCTGAAAACCCTATGGAGCCACCTTAAGGACCATTCCACTCCATTTAATATACCAGTTTCCTGTTTATTTCACCCTCGGAGGCTGAACAACCAGAATAATATTCCGTTTATTCCAGAAGAGAACACAACTTGTGTCTCTTTTATATAGCCACGTCCTAAAAGAATGCACCCTATATTTGCTTGAAAATAGTGAGTGTTGTAATTTTACTCCTTTTTACTCTTTCGGCTTGCTCCTCATTCTTCATATTTATTATTATTGCTTTTTTCCCCCACCAATGCTATTCTTCTTCTTCCTCATGTTACTTTCTTTGATTGTTATTTTTATCTTCATCTTCGTCTCCTCTCCCTTGAAGTAAATATTCGAAGTATTTCTGTTTCATCATTATCACAAGAGTTCTTCTTGAGCAACAGTTCTACCTGCTGCTTAGTTCTGCATCTCTTACTCGTAGTTCATTCTGATGTACTGCTACTCTTGTATCTCTTTGTTTTGTTTTGTTTTCTATAATCTATTTTCTACCCCTTTTTCTCTTTCAAGGATAGGAACGCAAGCTACGATTTTGTTGAAAACGACACGATCCCTGAACCAAGCGCTTCACCCTTGGCTATGAACGGGTAAGAAAAAAAAAAAAAAAAAAAAAAAAAAAAAACGTGTGAGGCAGTCTTTACTCTCATATTATTTAGATGCCTTAATTGTATGAAGTATAATCATGGGGTAGGGGCTCTTTTAAAAGTACAGCTGTACGTGTACTGAAAGAAAACATTTAAGTGAAGTATGCGCAGTGTGGTTTCCCTGTAGGCATTTAGTATGTAAAATGCACTTGAAAATTGTTTAAGGGCAAAGACGATACTTACCTTTGACATGATCAGGTTTTATGGTAAAAGTGAGATAAAAAATCCAGCAAAGTTACCAGCCAGAAAATCTGGAAAACATCTTCCAATCTACTTCAATCAGATTTTGACAGCAGGAAAATTTAGTAGAGCAATATTATTTGTTTTTATTTTTCTCGGACAATTTTGGAATGTGACGACGAACATGTTCTAACAATTCTATAAAACGTTTGTAATCAGATAAGTAGTACTGAAATATAGTACAGGTGTAGAAATTGTGTTTCAACCGCAGAAATTCTAGAGCCCTGAACTTCTAAGCCAGAGAATATTTATCTGCGACCCATAAACTTATCCCAGGCCGCAGAAGAATTAAGAGCGACTTTTTTTTCTGACCGGGTGAGGAGTGGCACATCGGTCAAAATTCGGGGTTCTTTTTATTTTGTCAATAGATAACCTATGGTTTGCCAATCACCCTGGTATATTTAGTTTGTCCGGATTTTGTTTCATTTCGTGAAATTTTTGAAAAACCGCCATACCCCTCGAAATCACTAAAATGAAATTGAGTCTAAGATGAATTTCGAGGACCACAAAAACCTTCGCACGCGACCGCGCAACAAAACTCTACACATAAATGTTTTCATCTATTGATTAAGAAGACATCTACGAGCAATTTGAGCCTATAAATAGAATTATGGGTCAAATATTGAATATCTGGTGTCGGGACAAAGACAGCCCAAATTCCAGTGCTCGTAAATCTCAGTTCAGAGCACTTTTTCAAAAAATCATTTCTATGTCCGGTATAACTCAGATTTGCACACAAATTCGGTTGTAATATCTAGAAGTGTTGTTTTTATTTAGAAAATAAAACATCGCCAGAAATTCCGGACATTTTGCGTCCACGATTGCTTCCGGTCTTTCCCAGCGGCGTGCGGTATGAGCATGCGCCATTCACACATTCAACATTGTTACGTACTTTGCCTCAGTGGGGTGGGGGAGGGATGGGTTTCTCCGGTTCAAAAAGAGACTGCTACGTTTAGGAGACGTGCCGCTGAACGACCCAGTTGAAATTAGCTTTCGTTTGGTGCAATTTTCATGCGATTTGGAGCTTCCCAGCCCAAAATATCAACATCCGAAGTCAGCGTATTTCACGGGAGGTATTCGCCATGGCTGGCTGTGAACTGCAAATTCAAACACAAAAAGTACACATCGAATTTGCTCCAGGGGACTGACTGAGGCTTCACAGGAGATGTTCAATCCTTCGACAATCAGGTACGGGGTAGACATTTTGCGTTGTACCCAAGGTTCTTGTATTAAATGCAGCTTAAAAAGTGACAGTAGCCGGTTTTGAGCGTATTCTGCTATCAATCCCTTCTTACGTCGGCCGAAATTTTAAATTAAAAAAAGTACACATCGAATTTTACCGAAGATAAATATTTTTTGTACTGTTGTGTTTAGGAAGCTTTCCTCTTCTGAATGCTGCCCAGACATTTTTACGAACGTGCTTCAGTTAAACGAAAAGCGCAATTTATTATCAGATCCCATACATTTCTTTGTTATTTCTTGAGCGGCTGTCAGCGTGAAACCTGATGCCTCTTCCGAGATGGCGCAACCGGATGTCTGAAATTTCTGGCGATGATTAGTTTGGTACTTTTCATTGCTCGAAAGAACTAACGCGGCTAATTTTGCCAAATTCACAACGTCGACTTGTAAACAACGCGCAACGATCAATTCACACTTTCGGATAAACTCGAACAAAAACTTCGCCCTCCACCTCAAACTTGGCACAAAACTCTGTAGGAGACCTTATAATAAATTTAACTTTCAATACCACCGGTTAGCGATTGATTTATGTAGTTCTTCCTATCAAAATACCTCTTCAACTCAGTGGTCGACAAGCGCTAACTGATTGCTTCACTTTCTTTGCCAATTTACGCCTAATTTCGCTTTATTCTGCTACAATATAGCACAAATATGTTTCCAAGGATGTCCCTGTTGCTTTAAGAGCTCTTTCTTGTAAAAAATGAAAGAGTCATGCAGTCAAAATATAGGCGCCGACGTCGCCGTGCGTTCGTTATTGGTGTCACGCAATCTTAAAACTCGGCGAGATATGTTTATTATATTTAGTTACATTGATATCCCTTGGCAAATGGTTTGAACCCAGGAGTGTGAACAGTAGGTTGGTTGTGATCGTCCGGGTTAAAGTAGTCTCCAGAAAGACTGTTGTTGGTGACTGACGTCAGTCACCAACAACAGTCTTTCTGGAGACTACTTTAACCCGGATGATCACAACCAACCTACCTAAAGTAACCGGACGATCACAACCAACCTACTATTGATATCCCTTGTTTGACCCAAAAATATATTAACTTTGTTGTGTCATTATCGCTACCGGGAATGAAAATGCGACATGAAACTTTATTATTTGGGTATCAAAGTGGCCAAATAATGAAAACAACAACAATAGAATTTGTACTTGAAGTGATACATGAATACGCATCTGGCCAAGAAATATTTTGTTTTCTTAATACACAAATAAAACATGATAAGATCAGTAGCTTTTAGTGGCACTTAGATTTCAAACTGAGCTGACTTTATTTACCAAAACGAGTTATTTTACCGGATCCGGCTTAATGAACTGCACACAGATCTAATGAGAAACTGACAAGGAAGTGATATGTACATTTTATTACTGGCCTAACGTGGCAAGAAATCGTTATTTATGCGACTGTCTCTCGAGAGTTTTATCTGTTCATGAAGCGCATGACTAATCCAAATATTGCATTTATACACCCATTCACCCTCATGTTGTTGTTGTTGTTGTTGTTGTTGTTGTTGTTTTTGGCTCTAATAAGACCTTATCTCAAATTTACATCACTAACAGAGATTCACATTTTAGTTCTTTTTCGTAATTTTCTTTCTATTCAGTGGCCGTCTTGTCTTGCTATTCAGTGCCGAGGGAAAAGAAAGAAAATAAAAGGACTCGTAAAGGCGGGGTCGGGCGGGGCAACTTCCGTTTTACTTTTAAAATGAATACCTATTTTGATTGTCGAAGCAGTTGCCGTTAGGTGTTAGGAAAAAATAGCAGTGACATAAAAGTTTTAGTTTTTCAAAACAGACTTGGCAAATTGAGAAGTGGAGGCGAGTCTGTAATGGAGATAAGTTGCTCATTTCAGCGACTGGTTGGGGGATATTATGCCCTTGACAAGCGAAACAAAGTATCAGAAAGCAACGCGACAGCAATTCCCCTTCTCTCCTGTACTAAGAATATTTCGGGGCACAAAAAGGCGATGGGGATAAGCGATGTTGAGACCGAAGTTGAATTGATATTAGCACGGGCGTCGATATTTACTCCGCCGTCTGATATATCAAAATTGACGATTTGCGCTTCACACCGCTCTTCTTTGCGAATTGGTTGGCGCAAAGGATCGCAGCGTCGCCGAGTTCCAGCGGGCCTATGCAGACATTGTGAGAAGGGAAAATCGCGCAAGGCTGATCGCGGGATCAACAAAGCGCTCTCTAGTAGGACAATCCTTCGACGAACTGGTATATTTGTTGCGGCTGGTTCGGGTACGTGCGTCAAGTCTTTATTTTATAATTTGTTATCTGCTCTGATAGGAAACTCGTTTAAAGATCTGGCTTCATATCTCCTTTGTACCAATTAAAAAAAGAAAGAACAACGGAAAATATAACTTTAAGATTATCTGCAGTGCATGGGTGTGCTTACGGTACATACTAGCACTAATATTCCAAGTAGATTACTGTAACTTTAAATCACTTTGCCATGTACACGCTCGCTTCGACTGTATAATAAAGAAATGTATGAATAGTTGGCGCGCCCAGGCTAGGGTCCCCAGGCCAACCTTTTTTCATATATACAGGGCTTTTAACTTAAAAGTTGCCGCTTTCGGAATGTTTGATTTTTGATTTTTGATTTAATGGAAGGGCACTTTTCTCCCCAAGCCGGTTTATGACACAATTGTATTGGGACAGTGGGTTGTGCTGGGACGGAGTGGAGTATCAAAGGTGTAAAATACAAATAATGTATTGGAGAAAATTGAAAATTGCGAGAGGGGAAGACCAAAATATAGGTTCCGTTTCTGGGTATGGGGAGGAGGGGGGAGGGGAAGTTTTGGGGGGTATTTTCTATATAGTTGGCTTGCAGCTCTTAATGACGTGTACGGTACAATGTCAAGTCAGAAGAGTTACTTTTGCCTTTGTGCTGTTTTGATTGCTCAGGCCATAACCATTCTAGTTTATGGTTGCTGTTGTTTTCATTATATGGCCACTTTGATACCCAAATAATAAAGTTTCATGTCGCATTTTCATTCCCGGTAGCGATAATGACAAAACAAAATTAATATATTTTTGGGTCAAACAAGGGATATCAATGTAATTAAATATAATAAACATATCTTGCTGAGTTTTAAGATTGCGTGACACCAATAACGAACGCACGGCGACGTCGGCGCCTATATTTTGACTGCATGACTCTTTCATTTTTTACAAGAAAGAGCTCTTAAAGCAACAGGGACATCCTTGGAAACATATTTGTGCTATATTGTAGCAGAATAAAGCGAAATGAGGCGTAAATAGGCAAAAAAAAGTGAAGCAATCAGTTAGCGCTTGTCGACCACTGAGTTGAAGAGGTATTTTGGTAGGAAAAACTACATAAATCAATCGTTAACCGGTGGTATTGAAAGTTAAACTTATTATAAGGTCTCCTACAGAGTTCTGTGCCAAGTTTGAGGTGGAGGGCGAAGTTTTTGTTCGAGTTTATCCGAAAGTGTGAATTGATCGTTGCGCGTTGTTTACAAGTCGACGTTGTGAATTTGGCAAAATTAGCCGCGTTAGTTCTTTCGAGCAATGAAAAGTACCAAACTAATTTTTATTTTCTAAATAAGAACAACACTTCTAGATATTACAACCGAATTTGTGTGCAAATCTGAGTTATACCGGACATAGAAATGATTTTTTGAAAAAGTTATCTAAACTGAGATTTGCGAGCATTGAAATTTGGGCTGTCTTTGCTCCGACACCAGATATTCAATATTTGACCTACAATTCTATTTATAGGCTCAAATTGCTCGTAGATGTCTTCTTAATCAATAGATGAAGACATTTATGTGTTGAGTTTCGTTGTGCGGTCGCGCGCGAAGGCTTTTGTGGTCCTCCTAATCCCTTTCATTTTAGTCATTTTGAGGCGTAGCGGTTTTTATTTTTTTTCTTGAAACTCCAAAAAATTTTGAACAAAATAAGTATACGATATATATATATATATATATATATATATATATATATATATATATATATATATCTGGACAAAACTTATATCACCATTTTATCCCCGAACGAAGTGAGGGAAATACTCACGACACTAATGCAGTAATATTATACCGCCTACTTGGGGACTCCAAGCCTGTGTCGCCATCTCGAAATTTAACGTTGTCTGTCAGTCAGTCTGTCTGTCTGGCGTACGACTTTAGGCGCGGTTACCCCGCTAACCAATAACAAAGGTCGGATCGATCACGTGTGCCCTGTTGTTTTACTCGGAATAACTTAGAGAAATTAGATTTGATCGAAGCATTTAGATTTGAACGAAGCAACAATATATCGCAGCTGCGTTCACGAAAATGGAAAACTTAACTGAAAAACTTGAAACACAACAGTCTCGCGAAGCTCGTCTTCAAATGAGAAAGGAACAGGCACGAGCAAGGCGAAATCGTGAAACGAGCGAACAACAGCGCATGAATGCCGATCGAAAGCGACATGAACAGAAGCGGGTAACGCAGACAACTCCGCAAAGAGAACAGCGCTTGAACGCAAATCGGAAACTTCAGGAGAAAAAGCGGGCCGAAGAGAAGACTCCGCAAAGACAACAGCGCATGTTTGAATGCCGACCAAAAGCGACATGAACAGAAGCGGGTAACACAGACAACTCCGCAAAGGGAACATTGCTTGAAAGCAAATCGGGAGCTTCAGACGCCGTTTTGTGTTAAACTCAGATACTTATTTAGAAAGGACAAGCAACAAAGGTTAGTCAGTGGAAATCAAACAATCACCGTGACAAATATATTCTATCCCGAATAACTTGTAACTCGATCACTTCAAGAATGTATTAAAATCTGTATGCTGATAATTTTCCCTCGAAGTATTGTTTTACTATGCTTCTGTCGCTAGTTTCGGCTACCGTATTCGCTCAGAGCAATCGGAACTTGGAGTCTTGAATGATTTAGTCAGATGTCTTATTTTTCTGTAATCTGGCACGCGGTGATTGCAGCGAGAATCGTTCACAAGCCCTTAGAAGTATTACTGGGTCTGAAGCCCGTGTATAATTTGAAGTAAACTGTTCAAGTTTTGCTTTGATTCTGGGAGAAATCTTGCTGTTTTGAGTGGGTTCACATACAAAACAGTTCGAGCCTATTAAATATGCATGCCTGAGTCTGGTGCATGCAGTAGTAAAAACAAATCGCACAGAAAGCCTATTTAATTGTACTGCCTATGAATTCAAAATTGGAAAATCAGTGTTCCTTTTTTCCCGTACTACGACGGCCGACCAACTTCAAACTTTGAGTATTAAATTTCGAGAACGTGCTTGGCAGACTGTATGAATTAATTTGACGTGCCGACCGTGGGAAATACGTACTTCGTCACGCAATCGATTCTTTTTTCAACGCAAAAGTATAACACACACTATTCTTTTTCTCCTTCCTTTGCGTGTAGCGCTTGAGTTCGAAGAAAAGATTGAGTCAACATTTCGGTAAAACAAAGGCTACTCTTGTTGGGAGTTACCAAAGTAAAAGTCCCATCAGTGGCAGAGTGAGGGGGTATATGCGATTATCGTATTTCTAGTAAAATAACTATGATACTACGCACGCTCTGATTGGTTAAAAAACCATTTTATAAATAAGTACAAAGACATGGAAATGACGAATCCTGAAATATAAAGACTGCGTGTCGTCCCCTACTTCAAAGATTCATGTGTTACAGAAACTGCAGTGGGCTATTAGAGCAAATAGTGAAGCCGTGTGCAAATCATGTGCAATTAGTGAAGCAGCGTGAAGAAAAGTTGTCCGAATATTGCATGAAATTTAATTCGGAAACCGTGAGACAGAAAGCCAACAATTACATAGTCAAAGAACATTCTCTAAAGTTTCTAGCCTTTATACCTTCGTCTCCTGTGGCTCGTAACTAGTAACTAGATGGCTTAGATCACCGGAGTTTCACACGAATAACTGTAGGTTTATGGTGATGAAGGCACAAACAGTCTTCGCTAATGAGTCTGTCTCGGCTGTCGGCTCGGTGGCACAAAAGCTGTTGAGTCAATTCAATGGAGTTGACTGTCGTCCGGCAGAGTTCAAGTAATGCTCAAGTAAAGCAAACAAATGTACAAACTACCTTCTTCAGCAGAATAGTGTTGTTGTGCAGACATGTTTACGTCGAGTGACACCGTTGTCCTGAAAGTTGAAACCTGACGGCTCAAAACATTCTCGCCGGTTCTTTTGAATTCTTGACAAACAGTGGTACTAATATCCGACACATTTCTTGCGAAATTCACCTTCATTTAGCAGCCTGTCAAGTTTTTCAAGTGAACGGGAGTGGTGTTCCGTTTTCATTCATGGACTGACTTGAGCGAAGTGCCGTGAAACAGACTTTCCGATTGGACGAGCGTGCGTTTTGACGGTTTTCGGAAGAATCTTGAACTTGATCATTTTCAATATAAAGTTCTTTCAGGTAATAAAAGCTTCGTTATTTTATAAAAGCAATATGACACTCGTTTCCATGTCTATGTACTCTTATATAAACACTTGGGATGTTGTGAGAACACTCGAAAAAGTTCCAAATCGTAAATGGTATTGTTCGTTAAAAGGACCATGACTCGATTTATCCTGCATGTATATTTAAGCAATATAACACGAGTTTCCATGTCTATGTACTCTTATATAAACACGCGGGATGTTGGGAGAACACGAGAAAAAGTTCAAAATCACGAGCCGCTTCGGCGATCGGTTATCAGGCCATAGTGTTTCCAGCCAGATCAATATTTCTGAGAGCAATTTAAGAATCCCTGTCAATCTCGAAACGAGTTCTTGTCGGCATTCAACACGGCAGCCGTTGGATTTGCCTCGACGTGTAATTCCAGTCCAAGGTCTATGGCATCGACTTGCAACAACAGGCAATGATTACCTCTATCTAGACACGGCAATGCGAACTGTACCACCACTGGTCACAAGATAAAGTCCTTTTCATACTTCATGAGCGAGGAGAAGGCGAGAACTGGCTGTTTGTTGATTCATGGCACTCGACGAAAATGAAATTGTTGACACATCTCGTTCGTCCAATTTGTTCTATTTATGACCACATTATGTGATGTAGTATCTCAGATCTCCCCGCAAACTTTGTTTAAAGTACCTCTTTCAGCTTCAATGTTACTCGGCTCGGAAAACAACGACTAGAAGTACTGCAAGTACAAAATCCGCGCTTGCTTACACTGCACGCGGCACTAAACTTGATTGACATATCGCGCGCGGAAAACATGTCACTTTGGTCACACAACGTACCGCGATTTGAAAATAATTTACATCTTTTACGCCGAAGCGGCTCGCCAAAATACTGCACGACTCGTAAAAATATACAGCCGTACTACACGCCTAAGTGTCTAATAAGATATATATATATATAGGGTCGAATATTTCCATATTGTGTCTGACACATTTGTCCATCCCAACAACTACAATGTACCAAAAATAAATATTTTTCTTATTAATTTTCTTACCTGGATTGCTGTTATGTGGTCTTGAATGACCAGAGCTACTTAAAAGATGCAACAGAATTCTACGAATTCTTTTTATTCGCCTTGGGGTACTGCAGGTGGTTTGGAATCCTGCCAACCTCTGCCCCCACCATGTTTTATTTTCCACCTGGAATTTCAGCCCAGGCCAGAATGCTCAGCCGGACATATCTTACCACTGTCCGGCGTTCGAGAACTTGTATTTTATACTAATCAAAAGTAGTTCGAATAAACCAGGACCCAGCTGGACCCAGCTATTCACTTCTTTTTGAAGACGAAAAACCTTTCGGTCATCGAAAGGTGTCTCTTCGAACCCAATGGGTCTGATAATTGTAAAAGTAAAAATAAAATAAAATAAAATAAAATAAAAAAACACTTTTGTCAGGCTGAATATAGTGCCAAGGACCGTTTCCGCAACCTCTCAAAGTCTTCTGTGACCGAATTGGCTGCGCGAAAAATGCAGTCTGCCTCACTTTCTATCACTAAGAATATGCAGAAAATCAACAGAGAAACGAATTCATAAAAAAGCGAGCCCACTAGGATCTAAGATAGTTATATGCATTCATAAAATATCGAAGACAGGTGTTCTGGACACTTGTTTCACCATGCGTGATATTTTATATTGCCGAAAGGTCGTTGCTCATGCATAAACAATGCACACTAGCGTGGGCGTGCAAGCTTGAACGATAAAGAAAAAAGAAAAAATACAATCCATACAATTCATTTCTTGCAATTTCAGAGTTTCCGATTAGAAGAAGAAAATGTCGACCTAACGGGGCATTTTTTATTTTATATTTCCTTATTCACAGCCATGGTACCATGTGTGCTGGAGTAATAGCTGCGGAAGGAAACAATAATTTCTGTGGAGTTGGTTTGGCCTACAAAGCGAAAATTGGAGGTAGGTTGAAACTTTTTAAACACCTATAGTTGTATGAAGGACCGATCTTCTATAACTTGTTTGTGGCTATGGGATGAAGAAGAGTGGTGAGGTCAGTAAAAGAAGCCTAAACGACATTATTACAAGAGCGTTTTGAGCCTTGATATTTCAATTTCATTTAACTAGACATGTCTAAGCTTAGTTTAATGACATGAAAGTGGCCCCCGCACTTATGGAGCAACTTTTACAAGTAGTTTCAAGGATATTAAGCTGGTATGGTATAAGACAATAGTTATTGAAATGCTGAACAAAAGTATTCAAAGAGTTTTAAAGTAATTCGGCAGTGATTTACTATGCGAACAACGATATTGGTGTTTTCAGAGAATAAAATGTAAGTCGCGTTATAAGAGTATTATATTTCTTAAATAAGAACAGTTTTTTTTTTTCAGATGATCGTACGCACTCGGTTAATAAGGTCTATTTATCTTTTAGTATAATTTCCTGCGAGAAATTTGCCGTTCTCCCCCCAACAAATGACAAATACAGGTGATTTACAGCAAAAGTATTTAACACCATATGGTTGCTACGTTTGCGGGATTTAAAATATATTTAAGGATGACTGTATTATATTTTATTAACAGGGATTCGACTGTTTACCAATAAAAAGGCTACAGACGAGAAAGAGGCTAAAGCCCTGCAGTTTAATAGGAACTACATCGACATCTACTCAAACAGTTGGGGACCGCCAGATAAAGGAATCGAAGTCGCGGGACCAGGCGAACGGACACGACAAATACTGAAGGAAGGAGCAGAGAAGGTATGTACATATATATATATATATATATATATATATATATATATATATAGTGTCGTTTCAAAAAAGGTTGACCCTCAAAGAATAGCAAATTGGCAAATACCACGACCGAAAGAGATACTGTGAAATAGACGAAATGGTATGAATCTGACGATTATCAAGTTCGAGTAAGTCATGTCGTGTGCGTAGAGTGTGAACTTCGCTGGAGAATTTAATAAATTTCCACTGGTTTGCCGTGGTGTGGACTCTTATTTACCACGATTTACGTCATCACATGGTCAAAATGTTGTGGACTCACGAGGCGCTTCGCCGAGTGAGTCCGCAACTAATTTTGACCATGTGATGACGTAAATCGTGGTAAATAAGAGTCCACACCACGGCAAACCAGCGGAAATTTGTTTTTTACCACAACATTTAGAAATATACAGGAAACTTTCGTTGTATTTCGCTGCAAAACGTGACATGCTGGCGTCAGCATTGTTGTCTGGACTCTTATTTACCACGGTAAATTGACCAATCAGACAGCGAGAAACTAGTGTGTTGTGGTAAAAAAATTATTTGCCTGAAATTCTTGGGTATTCAGTAAACAAACTGAAATTAATCACGAATCCTAGTCATAACATTTTGGCCAATATTTTTTTCTGATTGTTTCCTTTTGGTAAAAAGTTGTAAGTTTAGATTTTTAGAATATTTGAGTAGAACTTATGCATCTGTAGGCATCTGACAGTAATAAGACTAATTTTAGCGTTACTCCGAGATATCAAACCAATAAATGTTTTTCTGTTTTGGCTGGGACACATGGTTATGTCAAGGTAGAGTTTCGTAATGATGCAGCTCAGCAACGTAGACAAAAATAATACCAATTCTGCCAGACAGCAATATTCTTGCAAAAGCACCTAACGCTTTACGCTCGGAAAAATCCTGGCAAATGATGACTCTCGTTCACTGATTAGGGTCGAGGAGGGCTTGGCTCCATCTTCGTCTTTGCCGCTGGAAATGGCGGGGTTTTAGCCCAAGATTGTTGCTCATTTGATGGTTATGTGAACAGCATCTACACGATCGCAATCAGTGGTGTTAATAAAGATGGATCAATAGCCCCATACGGAGAACGCTGTCCAGGCATCATGGCTGTAACTTACAGCAGGAGCGTTTTTGGAGAAAGAAATAAAGTGGTAAGTTGGGTTCCGATATTTTACTACAATAGGGTTTACTTTACTATTGTTTGATGTACATCATCATTTACTATTCAAGGTACAGAATCACAAAGAGCAAATTTAGAACAACGCTAACTGAATAAAAGGACCGTAGTAGGAGGAAACTCATTTAAATCTACTCTCCCAACGTAAAATTACAATAACATGCAATAAGCTTCTAGCTATATAACTACAAAAAGAACCAAAATAGAATATCTCTTTTATTATCCTACATAAAAGCAAATCGGACCAAAAGGCTATGATTTAAAAAATCTTACCAAAAAAAACTTGAAAGAATTAAGGCTAAGATCAATTATATTATATCGTAGGGAGTGTCCCAGTCATTTATATAACAGTTGAAATACGTATATTTAAAATTATTGGTACGGGTTTAAAGTTTAAAGTTTAAAACAAGAGTTGGGGTTGCCAATGACCTCGTTCCGTAGTCAATGTACAATTTTGGTCTCGTCCCTAAACCCAATTTCTATTTTTACTGTATTGTACGTGTAGTGATACTGAAGGCCCATTTATATGCAGGTAGGGACACTCGGGGCCCCGAGACACTTATATGTATAAACACCGAGGCAAGGGTAGCCAAGTTTTGTCTGGATCATGGCAGATCCAAGAACTCTCTATGTTTTCATTGTCCTCTTTCCTTCCAATTATATCCCGTTGGTTTGCAAGAAGAAAGTTGGACCCTGAAGTTGCCATGGGAATTGAGTGTCTCCTCTTGACTAATTTGCATTTCAATTTAGAATTGCAATTTATTGTTTAAGCTAATGCACAAAGAAATATACGAGTGTAAGGCCGAGGCTTTTGGAGGGAAGAAAATATAAATGCCATATTTACAGATATGATAGACAAAATTTGAACACTGATACGAACTTGGCAACTATACAGTAGCAAAAAGGAAAAAATAAATAGAATAAAATAAATACGAAGATATGTAATACTTTTCAGTAAGTAAATAAAGAAATATAGATACGAACCGTGTAAATACCTTACCGAAAATTGTTTATTTCGCTCATTTTAGCAGGTTTACAATAACTTTTAGGCATTTTATCTTCCAGAGGGCATTCTGTGTTGTCACATAAATTTGGTCGGGACAATTTTGAATAATTGCTAAATTAATGTATTACACACATACAAATATTTAAGCAACATAACTCGCGTTTCCATGCCTTTGTACTCTTATATAAACACGCGGGATGTTGTGAGAGTACAAAAACATGGAAACACTTGTTGTATTTATTTTATAAAATAATTAATCGTGCTTCACAAAACCATGTCTTTGTTCTTATTCTAGTTTTTTTAGCTAATCAGAACGAGCGTAGTATCATAGTAATTTTATAGTTAAGCAATATAACACGAGTTTCCATGTCTATGTACTCTTATATAAGCACGCAGGATGTTGGGAGAACACGAGAAAAAGTTCAAAATCACGAGCCGCTTCGGCGAGTGATTTTGAACTTTTTCGAGTGTTCTCACAACATCCCAAGTGTTTATATAAGAGTACATAGACATGGGAACGAGTGTCATATTGCTTTTATAAAATAACGAAGCTTTTATTACCTGAAAGAACTTTATATTGAAAATGATCAAGTTCAAGATTCTCCCGAAAACCGTCAAAACGCACGCTCGTCCAATCGGAAAGTCTGTTTCACGGCACTTCGCTCAAGTCAGTCCATGAATGAAAACGGAACACCACTCCCGTTCACTTGAAAAACTTGACAGGCTGCTAAATGAAGATGAATTTCGCAAGAAATGTGTCGGATATTAGTACCACTGTTTGTCAAGAATTCAAAAGAACCGGCGAGAATGTTTTGAGCCGTCAGGTTTCAACTTTCAGGACAACGGTGTCACTCGACGTAAACATGTCTGCACAACAACATTATTCTGCTGAAGAAGGTAGTTTGTACATTTGTTTGCCTTACTTGAGCATTACTTGAACTCTACCGGACGACAGTCAACTTCATTGAATTGACTCAACAGCTTTTGTGCCACCGAGCCGACAGCCGAGACAGACTCATTAGCGAAGACTGTTTGTGCTTTCATCACCATAAACCTACAATTATTCGTGTGAAACTCCGGTGATCTAAGCCATCTAGTTACTAGCTACGAGCCACAGGAGACGAAGGTATAAAGGTTAGAAACTTTAGAGAATGTTCTTTGACTGTGTAATTGTTGGCTTTCTGTCTCACGGTTTCCAAATTAAATTTCATGCAATATTCGGATAACTTTTCTTCACGCTGCTTCACTAATTGCACATGATTTGCACACGGCTTCACTATTTGCTCTAATAGCCCACTGCAGTTTCTGTAACACATGAATCTTTGAAGTGGGGACGACACGCAGTCTTTATATTTCAGGATTCGTCATTTCCATGTCTTTGTACTTATTTATAAAATGGTTTTTTAACCAATCAGAGCGCGCGTAGTATCATAGTTATTTTATAAAAGTATTTACTGTTCTTTTTTGTTGACTCCGTAATTAGATAACCACCGACCGAGACGGGAAATGCAGCAGTACGTTCGGTTCAAGCTCCGCTGCTGCAGCTATGGCATCTGGAATTATTGCCCTTACATTACAAGCCAAGTAAGATGGAATTAAAATATAGATACGAATCTGTTCTGACAGGAATATTATATCATGAAATGCTGAAACAATTTGGGTGCTACTGAGGCCTCTTTTATGAAAGCAAAGAGCACATACTGAAACAACGCTATCCATTGAGACAGAATTGTTACATTATATATCACTTCTCATAATAAGCCACTTTCACTGTAGAGCTTCGTCTTGTTTTATCGTCAGGTGATCCACCAGAATATCTGCGCTTTACGAACTGCGCATGATTGTAATACGGTTCTTATTAACCGAGCGGAGGTCTTTACGGAGGAATATTTTGAAGTCTTTTCACAGACCGAGGCGCTTTGCTTCGGTCGTGGTTTCGCCTGTGTACTTTTCATTTTTGTTAACTTAAATTAAAGAAAAATGTAGGTTGGGTCTGTATGCCTCAAGCTTGCAAATTTGGTACTCTGAAATTTCTTGTTTACGGTTTACGCATGGTATAAAATTTTGCCGGTCTGTATGGAATATATATTTACCGGCAACCTAGTGGCTGGCTAAGAAGCCGGTCCAACCGCGCGTATAACTACAATCATTTAATAAGAGGCTTATTGACTTAGTGAAAATTCCTTTGCTGACATGTTCGTTTAATTATTCCAGCAAAACTTTAACCTGGAGGGATGTACAGCACATCATCGTCAGAAGTGCACGATCAGATGTCCTCAAAAAGAGGGGCTGGGTAACAAACAAGGCTGGACTGAAAGGTAAATGATATTTATGTTCAATCATTGTGCACTGTTTTGTTAAAGTGCTCTTGAAACGAAAATCACCGTCCAATTAACTGTAAAGTTAACTGCAGCTCATTATATAAAAGATCCGTAATCTCTCTTTTAACGGCTTTGAAACTGATATTTTTGTCTTTGTTTTGGACCCGAAAACCGAGATACTCACTGCGAAGGGTTGACAGTGTTGTTGCCAGTCACATGTTGCGAACAACGCCGATCTTAGGTACATATAAGCTCAATTTTAAACGATAAGTATAAGAAATCACATGAGTTGCCCGTGCAATTAGCTACAGAAAGTACACAAAACTGAAAAAAAAAACAGATTGGTTTCCTATGATAAAATTACTTGTACTCTATGAAATTAGTGTATAGGTAATCGCGTGATTTCGAGTGCAATTTATTCCAAAATTGTGCGAGAATTCATGTGATTACTTGTCGATAACAAACATACAATAATATACGTCGCGCAATATTTTCAATTTCGTTACAATTCACAAGTGACTCTCAAGAATTTTGTTTTCTCGTAAACGTCCTGAGGAATGAAAACACGCTTTCTGTTTTGCTTGGTGTTGCAACTTAATACGACGCGCGCCAGCTGTCAGCAATTTTCAATTTCAAGTTTCTGCACTGTTAATTTCACATTTCTGCACTGATGATTTCACATTTTTGCACTTTTTTGGGTTTCAGAATGCAGAAATTTTTGTATACATGTAATTACATGGTTTCGAGTGCAATTTGGGATAAATACGCACGAGTGAAAATTTCAAAGAGTGTGTATTTATCCCAAATTGCACGAGAAACTCTAGGATTACCCGTTAGTTACATGGATAACAATGATTTTCAGCAACTAAGAAACTCATTCAGCGTAAAAGCGTCTAAGAATCTTGACTGTCTAATTTTAAAGTTATTGTTGTAGTGCTTTTCAGTAGCATTCTTTCCAAACGTTCAGCCAGTTCGTTGTGCTCTTTTTTGTGTTTTCGTTCTTGTTTTCTTCTTGCAAATTTTTGATGTACAAGAAATCAGCCACAGCAGATCTAGCTGCCATTTTCTAGCCGTTAAAACTCAACATTTTATAACTTTCAAAACAAATCAAGGCCGCTAAGGTGCGCGGTGTTGCTATTTCCGCGTTTTTAGCTTTTCCATCATTGGTCAATAGTATATACATTTTATTATTATTTTATTAGCCAAAAAGGTTTTGGTTTCAAAATTTTAGAATAAATGCACCGGTAAAATCAGCTGAAATTATTGCATCCTTGTGATTAAGATTTAAATTCAGATTGCAGAATGTTTATAGTCATTATTACGCGCTTTTCAAACTTTTCATAAAGGCACGGTCGTAAAAGCATGGTTGCTATTATTATTTTGGGGAGCTGTTTTTGGCTGAAGGAAGCAACATAGAACGAAAGTTTTCCCCGATTGACATTCTTAAATCAAAATCTCCTTGAAACACAGATTGCAACTGTACATTACACATTAGTTTGCCAAGCGGCTTAAAATAGCATTATGTGAATTATAAGCCGGAACACCCGAAACGTTGCACTAATACTTATTTCATGAATCAGGTAATACAAAACGCCAAATACGTGGCACTTAAAACTGACCTGAGTACACTGGCGAGCTCTGACTAATCTTAATAAACAAAAAATATTTTACACAAAAACAATGGTGGGTGTCGTACAAATCCTTCACATATCCGATCCTAAATCAGAGTCGCAAACTGATTTGTTAAAGGTAACCAAATTGTTCTTATTAGAGCTGAAAACGTGCATGAATAGGGGGCGTAGTCCCCCCGGGAGGGAGGGGGGAGCTGTAGTCACAAACAATCGTCATGACATCCCGTTTGGTACTTTATTGCCGTGCACCAGCTAATAACGTCGTTTTACCTGCTTTACAGCCAGTAAATACTTCGGCTTTGGGTTGATGGATGCCAAGAAAATGATCGAGTTTGCTGAGAAATGGCGCACAGTCCCAAAGCAGATAACCTGTAGTCAGGATTCAGGCGTCCTAAACAGGTGGGCAGTTTGGCTAGTGCTGATGACAACTTTTCTTGTTGAGATGAATCACACATTTACAGATTTACGACGGTCAAGCTAGTAAAATGAGGATCTATTCATTTTCCAGGGCTTCTATACCCACCCCTAACGGTAAAAAATACTATACGTTAAAGACCTCGCTTTGGAGTTTTATACAATGTGTTCAAAGACGATTCTGTAGCACTGAGCTCCCCTTTGACGATAGCCTGCGTAGCTGGCAGTCTCATTCGATACGGTTGAACGATGTTCACGGGCGCCATTTTGTACTTATGGCAGATGGGAGACTGAGGTAGAGTGACAAATCTGCCATCAGTACAAAATGGCGCCCGTGAACACCGTTCAACCGCATCAAATGAGACCGCCAGCTGCGCAGGCTACTTTGACGAGTAATAAATACACATACTTTGGAACAACCTACAACCTCGGACAAAATCGTTGACACATTATCCCAACGGTTAACATGGGAACGCCGCAGAGACTAAAAGAGAATTAGACAGGCTGATTTTATTTCAGTTAAACCTCTCCAGATCGGGACTCAAAAACGGGGGGACCCAAGGACAGTTTTTTCTCGGCGAAACGCCTCGTGGACTCACACCTTTTTGACAATGTTATGACGCGTTTCATCTATAAGAGGGCAGACATACAAAAAAGTGACGTCAATTTGTATGAAAGGCCGAAGTATGAACATTAACTGAGTAACCCCAGTGTCTGGGCAAATCAAAGTAAGCGTTCATGTATCTTTTGAATTTCTATATATGGGACAGGCATTTTACTCGCTTATTTTCTCAACCGCTGCTCAAAGTTTCTCTTTTGTAGATACTGAATGTCTAATGTATTCTTTCCTTTTATAAAGGACATTTTCCTGGCGAAACCATGAACAGCACTCTATTTCTATGTCATCCTGTGAGATCCAATACCTAGAACACGTCCAAGTCCGTCTTAACGTTAATTTCTGGCCCCGTGGTGACCTTCTGGTAGAACTGATGTCTCCCATGAAAACTGTATCACGCTTGACCCATTACAGAACACTTGACAGATTCAAAGGTTACTCTGTAAACTTGACTGACTGGGTAATTACGTCACTACACCACTGGGGCGAGCAGGCTCGTGGGACATGGAATCTGTCCCTTCGTAGTATCAAGAAAGAGGGTAAGAATAATCATGCAATAATTCAAATTTTACATGTCATCCGAGTGGTTGAGTTGATTAGAACTAAGCTCGCATCCGCTGAAAAAAGAACGTGACTCGGCAGCGTCATTTAGTCCATTTTCCTTTTACTAATCTCACAGCAAAACTTGATGCTCAAACTTTTAATCAGTTCCTCACTACAGTCCACTACAGCTCGAAAATTCGACCCTTCTATCTGATTACAACCATTGCCTATATCGTGTCTTTTAAAACGTAAAAACGTCATAGTCGTTTCAAAATATAGCTAAATAAGGCAAGCGTCTCTGCGCTAGTCAACTCGCCAAACGATAATTATATACATCCAGCAATGTTCGTGACATTATTTATGACATTATCATTATTCCATTCTTCTGAACTTAAACACTTTATATGCCGTAGCACACGCACAGGGCAGTCAGTGCAGTTTTCAATTAAACAGGCAAGGGGAGCCTATAAACTGTCCATTTGCCCCCTTGCGTAATAATAATAATAATAATAATAATAATAATAATAATAATAATAATAATAATAATAATAATAATAATGTCATTTATTTATACACGGTGTTAGGCGACTGCATCATTAGAGCTGATGTGGCCGTGTTGATAAAATCTATAAATCAGGAATTAAAAATTGGACTTAAGCTAACTGTTACATTGCCAGTTGGATATCTAACTAACTACCGATGTTTATATTCTGACAGTAATATTTCAAAATTGAATTAATACTTGAAAGTGCATAGTATATCTAAAATGGTTAAGTTGCATGGGTGCGTGTTTGAGTTAGATGTATGTGTGTGTAAGTGGGTAACGTAAGTATGGAAATTATGAAAGTAATATAAATTATAATATTGCCTAAAGGTAGCTGAGTGATGGATAAGTTGAATGAGCGTTCTTTGCTTCAATTGTACACAGTCAAACTCTTCGCTAAGCCTTGTGTTTGGCTTTAGGGTTATGCTGTTTATGTGCTTTTTTACTAACTTCTTGAAACAGTAGTGTGGTTTTTCTTGAAGGGGCTCTTCTAAGTAATTCCACAGAACTGATGACCTGTATGTGATTGACTTATGAACGGCGTCCGTGCGTGGTTGCGGGATGACTAGATTGTTTCTACCTCTCAGAGAATATTTAGAACTCCTATGAGTGAAAAGTTTACTGTAGGTGGTTTCCGAATGTATTGCCTTATGCACAAATGTCGCTAGCCTATATTTGTATTGCCAAAATAGTGTGTTCCAGCGTGACTTAAAAAGAAAAAGAGACGACATTGCGCGCGGTACATGTGACAACTGAAAGTCAAGGAAGTAAAAACGCGTCCCAAGAGACCATCTCGGAGCAATACTAAACGAAATATCGCAACTCCAGGGCGAGGGGTATCTACAAATGTAATACGGTCTAGTCCGTTTTGCATTTAAGAATTAGAGTAGAAATGGCTACAAGCAGAAATGCATCTGTGAAGTTCAGCAAACTACTTTTTGAGTTGCATCTTAAGCCCACCACTCCGGTAATCGCTGTGTACAAAATATAACTCACAGTTTTAACCGTTTTTCTAAACTGAGCCCCTAACCTGATCTACATTACAGATTGCACGAACGTCGACAACAGTTGCCTCTATTGGAAAAGAAGGGGTTATTGTCGAAAGAACTCAACATTCAGAGGACGATGTCCGTTGGCATGCAATCCGAAATGCAAAGAATCCTCAACAGGTAAACTTGCTAACAAAATCCCTGAATTTAACAAACAGGATATATATTATTTGTTCTAGTTATATGAGATAAAAAGTAATGTTCAATACATGTATGTTATTAGTGTTGTGTACGTGCTGAGTTCAAGATTTGTTTGGATATGACAACCTTTTGATTTTTCGGGCAAAAGCATGAGCCTTCAAGATATCTTACATGGGCGCGCAGATATTAAAACCTATCTTCTTGTGCTCATAAACGAGAACATAAATTTCATATCTCCAAGCGTCCATGTATTATTCTGTTTATTTCATAACTCTGGTGCGATACAGAAATTTCGGCCACTAAGAATGCGAAAACATCAATATATCGTCATGCTTACGTGTGTTCAGATACGACATTACTCAATGGCGGAAATCTCTGTATCACACCAGAGTTTATGTAATGAATCAGTGTATCAGATATTAAGTGCACTTTTGGAAGGTATTTGTTGTAAAAGGACAAAGATTGAGTTAGACACTAGTCAAAACTATGATATCGCCCGAAAGATATACGTACTATCACATATTAACGATTTCTTGTCTTGTAGGGAAAATCATCAGTTGGTCTGTCATTCTTTATGGAACATCAGAGGATCCACTTAAGCAAAACAAGCACGCAATAAAACGTAAGGGCATTACATTTGTTCACACTTTCAGGAAAATCATGTTAGTAACTGTTGAGTGATATCAACAGCAATTAACCTGAATCGATCTCAGATCGATCTAACTTACCTGTGCAAACGAGCCCATAAAGCAAGGTATTACATATACGTTACAAACGTGATAAATCTGTAGTATACGTATTTTATGCATACAATCTGTATTCTGTATTGTAGAACATGTAATACACAGAGGATATTACATGGCCTTGTGGAGTTACGAATTTTGGCTTCGAGTGTTGACATATTTGTCACGAGTGAGCGTAGATTTCATCATTTCATATAGCAATTTTAGCGCGATCCGCTCTATTTCTCCCTAATAAATCCCCTGCCCCCCCTCCCCTCCCTCCTCAAGAAAAAGAAAGAGTGAGAAGGTAGGAGACCAGGGGGAAACTCTCATTTTACCAAATGGTTGTTGCGTGAAACCACGATATGCTAGGCTCCGAGGCCCAGCATAAAAATTGAAATGTTCGATATTGGGTAATTTCCTGGCGATCACCCATCCGAGTACTAGCCCAGCCCGACCAAGCTCAACTTTATTTCTCGCAGACTTGTCAATTCTAACTTATATGAATAATAAAAACCAATACTGAAATAAGCCACTTGCCTGCATTTTTCTTAAACAAAATGCAAATACAAATTTCTCCGTATTTTACGTGGTCCCTCTGGTTATACATATTGGTTTTATGCAAAAGCAGATTTAGAGAAATTGTAATGATTTTTGATCGTCTTTCGTACAGCAATCAACGAAAATTGCGACGGTAAAGTGGAAAAAAGTCAGTGTCAGTACTGGAAGGAGAACAATTTATGTAAAACAAAGTTAAAACTTTGTTCCCCGGATTCTTTCGGTATGTACAAAACTAGATAGTATTGTTCTCATTTCAATTGCAATATTACTATTAACAACAACGATCACTTCATATTCTACATTTATATCTGCTATACGATGGTCAATACATTCATATGCTTTCGTGTAGTATCAAATAATTTGTGAACTACTGTATTTTTTTAAGATATTGACGAGTGCGCAGAATTAGAACGGCCCTGCAAAGACCGTTTGGCAAAGTGTAAAAATACCATTGGTTCGTATCAATGTAACTGTCCGTCTGGTTTTCATATGGATGAAAATAATTTCTGTCAAGGTAAGTTAGATAATTTAGCATTCAACTAGCAGTAAGTGGCCTATCTGTCACATAAGTTCTTAGAGGGAGACAGTGTAGAGACGGTCTGGGCAGCCAACCGACTTCAGATACTCTTTAAAGGGACAGTGTCATGAACAATGCCCATGCGTCGATTTTTAATAACTAATCGAGTAATACATGCAAAGATATGTGCAGCAGAAGTTGAACTTTAAAGGAATATTACTTATGCACTCATTAAGACCGACTTTAATAATTATTATTCAAAACTCACTGTCTTTAGTAGGAAGTTTTAGCTCCCTTCCAGCGAGTGAAACATCCCTTGATTAAATTTTGAAAAGAAAAAGAAGTAGTTTGACGAAGTGATTTGATTTCCATCTCGATTGGGGTCCCGCAAGCGGCATTGTGAAGAACACGCTTCACATTTATTGCCTTGCATGGGTATCCACTGTTGCTATTTGTTTTACGTTTCCTACTGCAGGATTTCTTTTACAATTTAATTGTCAGACATCTTAATGAGCGAAAAAATGAATGCTGGACATATCTTTCCACCACTGGACGTCGGCTTGATCATACTTGAAAACTTTGAAAGACATGTGTATCTCATAACACTGTCCATTTAATCAGAGCTGTAGATCGTTTATAACAGTTACATAAGGTATTTTGGGCAATAACATAAACACAGTTTTCTACCTTCACCACACACATGCAGATAAGGATGAATGTAGAGAGAATTCGGATGGCTGTCAGGTGCGATGCAGAAACACGTGGGGAAGCTACTCATGCTTCTGCAACAATGGATTCAAGCTGTCTCTAAACAAGAGGACATGCGTAGGTTAGTGTACTTTCTTTGAGTTAGAAAATAACCAGAAGTATTGAACAAATGAAAGACGGTAAGCTGTGAATTGGCAGTACATTTTGATTCAAGTATAGAATATGGTTTAGACTTAAAAATCAACTAAGTGAGGTTTGCTCTTGCCAGTTTTCCAAAACCCCTTCGTGTTTTGTTGACTGTACTGTTCGATAACTTCTCGGTATATTTTTATAACGGCGTAACATATTCCACCGAAGCTCAGCGAACCACAAGAGGAAATGTGAGTAAAATTAGAATTGTAACAAAGTATGCGATGATCTAAAAATAACGGCGACAATTAATCATTCATATTTTTCAATGGCGACGGATATGGACCATCGTATATTTTACTCCGGTGAGAGAATGACGCAAACATGTTGACTATTTCGTCACGGTTAGTGCGAACATGGAACACGGCGAAAGGGCCGGCCGCGGGCTCAGGTAACATTACTTTATCTAAAGTAAACTAACTGTCTAAAAGGTTTTAATAGGTGCATCTCGTGCTCTTGCACGCCAGAGTAAATCCTACGTGATTGTTTCTTTTAACCAAAAAAAGAGCAATGGGTATATTGGACCACTGTTGTAAGTAAATAACAAGGTTAACACATTGATCAATTTACATTGAGGCTAAGAAGCTTGACTCAAAATGTGGTTGAGTTAAATTGGGACATTCGCTAACGCATATTACTAGAGTGTTTTCCAAGAGAACACTTGAACCGGTAGAAAGCGTGGACAAGATTTGTCATCCCACTTCTTTCTTGTACTTTTTATCAGGATTGTAGATACGAATAGCAGTTTGCATAGTTTTGCAATAGGCGGTACTGCTGACCTTTCTTGGTCTATCAAACAGCTCTCACAAGATTAGTGCAGTTACAAGTACGTGAAAAAGTATTGCACCGCTTATGCTTTAGTTTCCCCACAAGGTTCTCTTACCATAGGACAAAATTATAGCAACAAGTAAAAAACCTAAACAATTTTGTCGCGTAAAAACGCTACAGATGCTGGGATTTAAGTTTGGTGCGGCAGGTATCCGCACGCACCATTAGAATTCTTTAATGAGCAATCTCTGGACTAAAGCGAGACTCCCAAGAGTGATCAACTTCAATTTTTGCTTTCAGTTTCTCACCTGAAAAGTATCATACAGTATAGGGAACTTGGCTTTTGAAACCTTGTTCAAATGAAACCTGATTAAACTATAAGTTATTTGCTTCAAAAGGTTAAGAGGATCTACATTTTGAGCTCAAGAGTGAAAAGGTCGGCCAGCAAAGAAAACAGTAATGCGTGACTTATCTCATTCTTATACATAGTTGATTTTGACAGTTTGACTTCGACCATTTGTTTCTTACCGGCTGCGATTAATCTAGCCTGCACTTCATTACTTATCTGTTTTTCTTCTTCTAAAATGCATTTCTTCTATCGGGCTTTCTTAATTTCCTGTCGGGGCTTGTTGTATTTCACAGCTGGTAAATTCGGGTTTCTTTAACAAGCGTATGTTAAAGTAAACTTTAAAGTGACCCTCTCACTGTAGATGCCTTGCGCGCCCAGTAACTGACGGCGGCCATTTTCGTATCATATGAAAATGGCGGATTCTCTCTTTTTTTTTTTTTTTTTTTTTACGTTTTATCGCAAAATAGATCAGGACAAACTCAGAGAGTGTATTGAAAACGACATGCAGCGACAGTCAAATCGATCAGTCATAACGTGGGCGCCTCAAGAAAGTCAAACTCCGGTTGTAAATATAAACATGGGCGTGCAAAGCATCTACGGAGAGAGGGTCTCTTTTAACTTGTCGAAATATCAGTATCGTTTCATCTGGAAGAAGAATAATGCGAAAAATGAATATAATTGAACAAAACCTGCAAGAGCACAAGTACATGTCAACAAAGATCTCACGTTACATTCTTGAAACTCAGCCAAGGAAGGAAAGGCTTCCACACCGCTTGCAAGTGAACATTAGCCAATCAAATTATAGTATTTTTGCTTGCATGTCAATAAAACATTAAAATCCTACAGGGGGGGATTTCTTCTACCAATTGCCATGATACCTACACTTTGGCTCTCGGGTGAAAATAATTATATGCTAGGCACTTAGGCCAAGCATATAAAAGAACAGCAACATCGAGACGCTATAGAGAGTTATGTCGTAGAACATGACTGAAACATACTTAACTTTATCCCTTCGAACAGTAGTTAATAAAATATTGATGAATTAAGATTGCTGAAACTAAAAAGAAGCTCAAACCTCACTACAAGGACTTGCAAATCTGATAATTTTCTCGTGAACACCTCACACTTGACAAATAACATATATGTTTTGTTTTGCAGTGGGGGATGTATGATGTATATAGTAAATGCTGTATCATGATTGCATAGAATTCACCTTTCACCCCTCCTCCTGCATGTTCAGGGATTATACCGGCTTCAGCATCTATTTACTTATCTTATATTTGTCATAGAAGAGGCATAGTGTATGTGCTTCATTAATAATAATATTTCTAACGCGTATTATCTATAAAATTACTCAAACATCGTGTTTCAGTTTTAGATACTACTTGGCAGTATCAATAGTGCCAAGCAGAATCTAATGTGGTTTGAGCAGTTTCAGTATCATACCTTTAAAAAGTTGCATTATCCCAAATAGACCCCTTCACAGCTTTTGATGCATTTCAGGGCAAATATACCGCATATACATAGAGGATATTACACGGCGGCGCGAAGATATGAATTTTATTTTCGAGTGGTAAAAACAATATTTTACGAACGAGCGCTTTGCGCGCGTCGCCGCTATGTTTATTTGTTTTTGCCTTGATTACCCACCATTCACCGAAATTCGTGAAGGGGTCTATGGAAAGATCCTCGTTGCTAAGTGTATTGACCATGTTATGTTATCCTTATTTGCACGGACCATGCTGCTCTACACACAGATAAAAATGAATGCAGAGAAAGGTCACATGGCTGCAAGCACCAATGCAGAAACACGCGTGGAAGCTAAAGCGGGTTCATCAAATTGAGTAGTCAAGCAGCTAAAATAGCATCAAATTACAGCTCCGAACTGGAGTTTCAAACCGTCGGCTGGATTGCAAAGTACGTTGACGAGTCGATTGAACCATGAAACAAACGGCAGCCGTTCGCTCGTTGTTTAAGAAGTTTTGTTGTATCTATCCATGGAGGGAATTTCCCCAAAACTTATTATAAGTGCATTGTTTTAAATCAAGTTGGCTTGAATACCCTTAGTCGCCCAATCTCAGCAAAGTATTAAATAAGCCGTCTGACGATTCATTAAATAATTGTTATAGATTAGATGTAGATAACTTTTACAACAGCTAAAAACGGTTTGTACATAAATTTGTTTGGTCCATTCTATCTGGTTACACACAGATAAGAACGAGTGTGCAGAAGGTTCACATGGCTGTCAGCATCGATGCAGAAACACTTACGGAAGCTATTTATGCTCTTGCGGAGCTGGATTCAAGTTGTCTCCAAACAAGAGGACATGTATAGGTGAGTGTAATTCTTTTTATAACACAATATACAGTAACTAAATTTCGATTTGGATCTCAAAATCAAAGTCTGTCCTCAGACAAAATTAATAACATATTACTACCTTCACATATGTATGAAAACAGTTTGTACATAAATTTGTTTGGTCCATTCTATCCGGTTACACACAGATAAGAACGAGTGTGCAGAAGGTTCACATGGCTGTCAGCATCGATGCAAAAACACTTATGGAAGCTATTTATGCTCTTGCGAAGCTGGATTCAAGTTGTCTCCAAACAAGAGGACATGTATAGGTTAGTATTATAATTCTTTTACTAGAAATACGATAATCGCAGATATCCTCTCGCTCTGTAGTGGGTTTTAGGAAAGCGGGGTTCTTGGTGATTATTTTAAAATATTTTTTTACAAACCACGGTTTGTGTAGCGACGTCACCAGTCGGCCGCTAAAAAAAATCTTTGTCGCACGGCAGTCTGGTTTAGTTCAGACAACGTGCACAGTCTGCAATTTTTGTGGACACTAGTTGAACTCCAAAGTTCGCTGAAACAACTTTTACACGCAACTACAGAATACTCCCGAGACTTGAAAGGCAAGAAAAGCGCAACTAGAATCGTGACTCAATCAGTTTTGCACAGTCAGCAAAGTCAATCTTTGACACCAAAATTTTATGAATTTTAAGAAAAGCCGCGATTTCTCCAGCCAACGCTGTATCCTAACCACATACGTGTGTGGTCCGTGGGCGTTTCGTTCATCCAAAAATCAAAAATATTGAAAATTGAATTCACCCCTGAAACGTGATTTCAATTGTTCAATAGCTACTGTGGGTTGATTTCAAGTGTGGATGAAATACCTTGAAGATTAGCGTCACGTCCGTAAATTGATTTCACAGGGCTGAATTCAATTTTCAAAAAATTTGATTCACCGTCGCTAGGTTCAAAAACCCCACATATCCTAAATAAAAATGCACTGAAACACTTGTTCATGCCGTTTTTCGAAAACCGTGACACGCAAGCTCTTTTCACGGTAAATTCCTGTGTGGTAGTGGGGTGGGTACTTGAGAGACCGCGTCACGTTTTCTGTGGGGGGAGGGGGGAGAGCGAGAAGCGTCACGGAAGAGCACGTGGTCTGGGTTCTGATTGATAAGGCTTGGTTTCCCGCTTTTTTGCTTGTCTTGAGTCGAGATCAGAACAGAAAAGATGGCAGAGCTAGGCGGCTTGGACCAAACGTTCACTTTTTTATCAAATGGAAAAGAAATACCACTTCGAAGAACGGCAGTGTCAGCGGGGTTTGGATGCTGCCGTTTTAGCTCCTCGCTAATTTTCTTGTGTGACCACTTGAAAACAAGATGAAGAACTCCGGAGTAACCACCTCGTCCATGTCCAGTTCCACGTGATCTCCCCTGCACTCAACTTTCCCTCTCCTCGCCCCCCCCCCCCCTCCCCCCCAACAGAAATCGTGACGCAGCCTCTCAACTACCCACCCCACTACCACACAGGAATTTACCGTGAAAAGAGCTTGCGTGTCCCGTTTTTCGAAAAACGGCATGACAAGTGTTTTAGTGCATTTATATTTAGGATATGTGGGGTTTTTGAACCTAACGAGGGTGAATTCAATTTTTGAAAATTGAATTCAGCCCTGTGAAATCAATTTACGGACGTGACGCTAATCTTCAAGGTATTTCATCCACACTTGAAATCAACATTTCAGGGGTGAATTCAAATTTCAGTATTTTGATTTTTGAATGAACGAAACGCCCACGGACCGTGTGTGTGTGTGTGTGTGTGTGTGTGTGTGTGTGTGTGTGTTTTCACTTCATTAATCCCCGAACGAAGTGAGGGAAATATTTACGACGCTAATGCAGCATAGTCAGCTCATCTGAAGACTCCAAGCGCGTCGCCATCTCGAAATCTAATGTTCGTGTATTTGTGGGTTTGTGTGTGTGTTTGTCCGATGCGACCTTTTTAGGCCAGGTGCCTAAGGCAATGTCCAAATAAGGCAATGACGTAATCATTATCGGTTGTGACTAAACTGGATACTCCAAAATCAGGTTTCCGAGAGGAAACTGGGACCGAATCAAAAATTAAATTTTCGTCAGCTCGGACCGTGTTCCGAAAACAGTACGACAGTGACGTTGATGTTTTGAAAGCTCTTGGCGTGCATTAGCAAGTCCGTTCGGCTGGCCGCGTCGCGCCGCCTGTGTTCCTTTTACGCGGACGTGGAGGTCAACTCCAAATAAAACTGAAGCGGCTCAAGACATGAGTCGAAACTGTAACCAGTCAACAGATATACACAAGAAGCATTGTAGTCGTGAACGTGAAAAGGACAATATTACTGTTTATTTGTAAAATTTCGGGTCAGCCGGCCATTTGCTCGAGAACACAGTGGTTTTGGATGAAAATAACTTATCTATATAAGCATCCTAATACAGTAAATACGGATAAATTTAGGATACGTTGGAAATCTGATCCGTCTATAGCTGTTGGCTTCTATGGGCTTCATTTTTGTTCCTATTTACTTATCATCCCTGTGGTGATTTTTGACATTTCGCACCTTCGCTCGGAATGCTTAAATCTTGATTGCATGTCTTATCGTGAATGCGTTCGTCTTCTGGAGTTAAGACTGATGAAGAAACACAGGATCGTACACAAGCCGTTTCAATCGCTCTCCGGAACAGTTCACGCGGTGGGATTTTTTTATCTTCGGTGTCAATATTCATCTGTGCCAGATCAGCCAACAAGCCTTTCTTCTTTAGTATTTTCTCCCCGAGCTAATTTTTTCCTTTTAAAACCTTTCCAGTGCCGAATTTTATTTGACTGTCTTCCGGTGTTAGATGCTTCAGACGAACCGAGGTCGTTTTTTTGTCCACAATGTTCGTAAACGGCTCCGGACGACTTCGCCGATAACTCGTTGTTTTGGTCCCAGTCTTCACTCGGAAACCTGATTTTGGAGTATCCATTTTAGTCACGACCAATCATTATCGACTAGCGTCACCGCCATGTTTTTGAGAAAGATTTGAACGAAGCAACAATTGTACGTAACTGCGTTCACGAAAATGAATTTGAAAGCTAGAAAACTTGAAACAGAACGGTCTCGCGAAGCTCGTCTTCAAAAGAGAAGCGAACAGGCACTTCAAGAGCAAAAGCGGACCGAAGAGAAGACTCCGCAAAGACAACAGCGCATGAATGCCGACCAAAAGCGACATGAACAGAAGCGGGCAACACAGACAACTCCGCAAAAAGAACAGCGCTTGAAAGCGAATCGGGACCTTCAGGAGAAAAAGCGGGCCGAAGAGAAGACTCCGCAAAGACAACAGCGCATGAATGCCGACCAAAAGCGACATGAACAGAAGCGGGTAACACAGACAACTCCGCAAAGGGAACAGCGCTTGAAAGCAAATCGGGAGCTTCAGACGCCGTTGTGTCTTAAACTCAGATACTTATTTAGAAAGGACAAGCAACAAAGGTTAGTCAGTGGAAACCGAACAATCACCGTGACAAATATACTGTATCCCGTATAGCTTGTAACTTTATCACTTCAAGAATGTATTAAAATCTGTATGCTGATCATTTTCCCTCGAAGTATTGTTTTACTACGCTTCTGTCGCCAGTTTCGGCTACCGTATTCGCTCAGAGCAATCGGAACTTGGAGTCTTGAATGATTTAGTCAGATGTCTTATTTTTCTGTAATCTGACACGCGGTGATTGCAGCGAGAATCGTTCACAAGCCCTTAGAAGTATTTCTGGGTCTGAAGCCCGTGTATAATTTGAAGTAAACTGTTTAAGTTTTGGTTTGATTCTGGGGAAAATCTTGCTGTTTTGAGTGGGTTCACATACAAAACAATTCGAGCCTATTAAATATGCATGTCTGAATCTGGTGCATGCAGTCCAGAGTAAAAACAAATCGCACAGGAAGCCTATTTAATTGTACTGCCTATGAATTCAAAATTGGAAAATCAGTGTTCCTTTTTTCCCGTACTACGACGGCCGACCAACTTCAAACTTTGAGTATTAAATTTTGAGAACGTGCTTGGCAGACTGCATGAATTAATTTGACGTGCCGACCGTGGGAAATACGTACTTCGTCACGCAATCGATTCTTTTTTCAACGCAAAAGTATAACACACACCATTCTTTTTCTCCTTCCTTTGCGTGTAGCACTTGACTTCGAAGAAAAGATCGAGTCAACATTTCGGTAAAACAAAGGCTACTCTTGTTGGGAGTTACCAAAGTAAAAGTCCCATCAGTGGCAGAGTGAGGGGGTATCTGCGATTATCGTATTTCTAGTTTAATACGTTTCTTCGAGTGTAACAAACTGTCAAGAGAGTCGCTTGTTTACACGCTTCAAAGTCTCACAAAATGTGTGAATTTTGGCAAGGATTCAATTTTGAACACAACGACTTTTCAAACCGCGTTTGACGAATTTAAAACCTTTGACAGAAAAAGGAAATTAAATCACTAAATAGTACAAGGTCCGATTGTGCTGAGCGAGCCAACCCGGTCATTAAATAGTACGAGGTCCGATTGTGTTGAGCGAGCAAATTCGGCCACCCATACACAATAATGTACAAACAGACTGTAATTGTTTAGATTGGAAACCAGTGGCTCCTGGCCGGGTATTTTCTATTTAATAGCCTTCAAAATGCAAGAGCACTTCAATCCGGTTACATTTCATCCTTGAATACAGTGTGCCAACAAACACGGCGAGAAAACTTTAAAGCATTTCCATATGTCAGACTGACAATGAAATTATGCAAATATGTCAGAAATCGGATGACACGTTCTTGCACGAAGGCAGTCTGAAATAGCTTTAAACACTAGCGAAAAGATCACAATATAATCCTACTTGGCCTTCATCACAGTTCCCGGGGCATCAAACGACAAAATATATGACGATTTTTGAAATACCATATGATAACACTACTTAGCTACGCGTACTGTACGTTAATTGATGTAATTTTTCAAAACTCACCGATTCCTGAAAGCCACAGCTTTAGCTCTTTTCCAGCAAAAGAAACAAAACCCAAAATACTATTGTTTACGTCTTCAATGATTTCAAAATACACTGTATAGAGCAGTCCTCATACAGTGGGAGAATTCCACTTTCCATTGTATTGTGCGTCGTCATCTTGTCAAAACTTGGATTCTGAAAACTACAATCCTGTTATTGTAAAAGGTGAAATTTGCCACGGTGATTGTTCGATTTCCACCGACTGTATTTTGCTATTCCTTTCTGAAGAAGTGTCTGCGTTTTAACACAATACTGGCGTCTGGGATTGTGTTCAAGTCGGCCAGTCGATGCCTCAAAGAATATTCGGACAGTTTACAGTCGTCCGTCGAACTGCTTGGCCTTGTATCTGCATCTTGTTGTACAAAATCACTTATCGCATGTCATCAAAAAAAGATGGCGGTTTACAATTTTGGCCTAAGAGCCTGGGAACGAGGTCGTACGCCAGACTGACAGACGAACATTAAATTTCAAGATGGCGACCCGCTTGGAGTCTCCGAATGAGGCGATACTACTGCATTAGCGTCGTGATTATTTCCCTCGCTTCGCTCGGGGATAACAAAAAATAACTAAATTTGAATTTGAATCAGTCAAAACCAAATGTCTGTCCTCAGACTACATTAATAACATATTTCTATTATCACATTTGTATTGTTCAGTGAATCTATTACGTGTACACCAATTACATACTAATTTACGCGACTGGGTATATACACTTATAGCCATATGTCCATTGCTTCATGTGTCCGTTGCTCCATCCAATTTCACTGCCCTGGTTGTAAGAGAAGTCTTAAGTCTTAGGTGGTATACTCCCATTTTATAGTTTGCACTCTTGAATGTGGTGATGGCCGGAGATTTGGTTGCGTCCACAGTGGTCATTTTATCTAGGGAAGAGACCCCCATTTTAAGTCATCAACCGAGCCACGAGTAGAGAGCCAGGTTTTTACACCTCAAATTTCACTGCCTTGAGTGGGAACTGAGCCCGCGCCTTCGGCGTGAAAGGCGACAGTGCTATAAACGTGTATACAAGTCTAACGGTATTGTTCACTGTGCCTTTTTCTTACTATGTACTTGGACCATTTATACTTATATATACAGATAAAGATGAATGCAGAGAAATGTCACATGGCTGTGAGCACGGGTGCAACAACACTTATGGAAGCTATTCATGTGTTTGCAACCCTGGATTCAAGCTGTCTCCTAACAAAAAGGAATGCTTGGGTAAGTGTTTTATTTTCAAATGACTTGAGACAATCATGGCTCCGTAACGTTGTACAAATAACTAAATAGATCGCAGTTGACATTTCTGACCTACACTTTATCCCCGAACGAAGTGAGGGAAATACTCAAGACGCTAATGCAGTAGTATTATCGCCTTATCGGAGACTCCAAGCCTGCCGCCATCTCGAAATCTAATGTTCGTCTGTCAGTCTGTCAGTCTTGCGTGCGACCTCGTCCCCAGTTCCTATCGCGTCGCTGCAGAACCAATAACAAAGGCCAGTTGGTGTGACTAGTAACTAGGCGGGTAACCGCCAGGGAAAACCCGGTAGGATTTTCTCAGTTTTAGCCTTTTACTGTTTCTCTGTTTCTCTGTTTCTCTGTGCAAGAAACTATTGTTTTGTTTCATTTTCATATTTTCAAAGTGCATATTATAGTGAAGAGTGTCTCTGAAACTGTTTACATTATGCGAACAGTTTAAAAATAGGCCAAAGGTCGTGTCATAACTTGCTTCCAATACTTATCGTCAACTTCAGTCTGCAAATTGTCGTTTTGGTTGTAATTATCTTTCCTTTGGAAATTTAATGATTTACTTTTGGCGGTGTTTTAACTCTACCATTACTGATATTTTTTTCTTTTGCCAGCAAACTACTGATGCATCAATTAATCAAAGTAATATCAATCGTATCGCTTTCAAAAACTTGGCAGTATTGACTTCATGTCCCGTAGAATACGAAGCTCGTTTTTCTTTTCCACATAAGTTACTCTTCCAATTACATTACAGCACTTTCCGACAGATAATAAGCAGTCATTGGACGAGGTTGAGCAAAATACTGTGATTTGCCCGCAGTTCCGAGCAGATCAATTATTTGCCGATGCCAGAGGTAGAGGCAAATAGATGATCTGCGAGACACTGGCAAAGCACGACATTTTGCGATAGCCGGTTCAATAATATTGTTTTATCAGTCAAGTGAAATTGCACTTCACAAATTATTTAGCACAAGGTGTGTTGGGAAGTGCGCGTTGTAACGAAAACATGTTGCCATGTTCACACAGGTGGAGAAAACTGCACACGTGTACAATATTATTTACAGTTGATACGCCGAAAACAGTAGTGCGCATTAGCAGCTTATTTGCAGGTGACGTGGCAGTCTCTCAGCCAGTCGAAAGAGAATATAAAAAGCGCCGAATGATTAGCTGAAATTTTGACTCGTTTCATTCGCCTAATTTGACGTCGTTAAATCCCGGGCAAGGCATCCTCGGTAGGGAACAGAGCCTGGGAACGAGAATGCCAGGGAGCCTGGGAGGAGCCTTACACACACAAGCATCTGCACGTTTTAAAAATTGCTATCTTTATCTGTTTTACTAATTCTTAATGTGGAGATGATCATGCAAATGATTTATTGTTTTACAATGAAGACAACCAAAATAATTTGGAGTTTTTTATTCTTTGTCTGTTCTTTTTTCTACGTCGTGTGTTTTAGCATTGACCGGTCGTCCTCTTCTAAATGCTACATCTTGCGAGGATGATGAGGCACAAAATACTTGTGAGGAATGGAAGAAGCGGAACTTGTGTGAACAAAAGCAAATCCTTTGTTCCAGAACGTGCGGTGCTTGTGGTAACGAAACAGGTAAAACTGCAGTCTAGAAACGTATGAGTAATTGTCTTGATCCTTTATTTATTTCATTGGTATGATCGATCTTCTTTCTGGACTTAAATGTGTGATTCTTTTCTGGCTGAACTATGCATTTGTTATGTTTTACGGTCACGTAACTAAACCGAATGCTCGGCCCAAGCCTTGAGTCAGCGTTTTATCGACGTTGTGCTGCGTTGAGACTACAGTAGTTCCGTAGGATCACAAACGTCGTAATAAAGACCTCAGGCTGAAGTAGTGTCGTTACATGGTGGCATTGGCATGGTGTGCATAGACTCGGCCACGGAAACATACGAACAGTGAGAGAGGCACGTTTGATAAAGGAATCACCGAGTAAGTCAGTCAACCTATTTTTTCAAAATGGCGGCAGGCGCCTTTCGTGGGACGATTGGCTCATCGCCAGAAATTCCGGACATTTTGCGTCCACGATTGCTTCCGGTCTTTCCCAGCGGCGTGCGGTATGAGCATGCGCCATTCACACATTCAACATTGTTACGTACTTTGCCTCAGTGGGGTGGGGGAGGGATGGGTTTCTCCGGTTCAAAAAGAGACTGCTACGTTTAGGAGACGTGCCGCTGAACGACCTAGTTGAAATTAGCTTTCGTTTGGTACAATTTTCATGCGATTTGGAGCTTCCCAGCCCAAAATATCAACATCCGAAGTCAGCGTATTTCACGGGAGGTATTCGCCATGGCTGGCTGTGAACTGCAAATTCAAACACAAAAAGTACACATCGAATTTGCTCCAGGGGACTGACTGAGGCTTCACAGGAGATGTTCAATCCTTCGACAATCAGGTACGGGGTAGACATTTTGCGTTTTACCCAAGGTTCTTGTATTAAATGCAGCTTAAAAAGTGACAGTAGCCGGTTTTGAGCGTATTCTGCTATCAATCTCTTCTTACGGCGGCCGAAATTTTAAATTCCAAAAAGTACACATCGAATTTTACCGGAGATAAATATTTTTTGTACTGTTGTGTTTAGGAAGCTTTCCTCTTCCGAATGCTGCCCAGACATTTTTACGAACGTGCTTCAGTTAAGCGAAAAGCACAATTTATTATCAGATCCCATACATTTCTTTGTTATTTCTTGAGCGGCTGTCAGCGTGAAACCTGATGCCTCTTCCGAGATGGCGCAACCGGATGTCTGAAATTTCTGGCGATGTAGAAATTGTTCGACGACTGGTCGCTGGCCACAGGCCAGGCCAGGAAATCAGAGGACGTGCAAATTTCGAAATTGAAGTCGTGTATAGGTAGTGACGCCTGGAATAAATTTGCCACGTTTGCTTTCGACTCAACAAAAGATCTAAAAGAAAATAGAAACCGTGAAATCGAAGTACAGATCGTATTTCGAGCCCCACCGCAATATCGCGTTCGAGCGACACAAACTACGTTCCATGAAAAAGGGCCATGAGAGGGTTGACGAGTGGGTCACCGAGTTATTGTCCTATTGTTCACTATTAATACGGCCAAAAAACGTCACTATCTTGCTCGATCAGGTTTAAACCCGTTCCAAGACTGAAAACTACTAACGTTATCACCTGCACATGTTCTAATACACTTATGAAGTTGTCACGAAAAACTCAGGAATTAAGTTCAATTATTAGTAATCACGAGTAAATAATTCGTAATCACGACCATGATTAAAGATCAGACAATAGGAAGGCATCTTATACTTTTGAAACTAAATTGATATAGGATGATCACTACATCAATTTGTGTACAGTATCAAATATTTAGTGAAGTAATGTATTGTAATATTTTTAAGATGTTGACGAGTGCGCAGTACTAACACAGCCCTGCAAAGACAGTTTGGCAACATGTGAAAATACCATTGGCTCATATCAGTGCAAATGCCCGTCGGGCTTTCAGATGGACGAAACTAATTCTTGTCAAGGTAAGTTAAATTTGCGTTGAAACAGGATTTATATTAAAGGGGTGTCTACAGTCCACTGTCCACTGTGTCGTATGTATGTGTGTGTATATTGTATACACAAAGATTGACCTAAAGTACTACGTAGCCCCTGTAGATTGTGATAGTAAATTGAAAAGTTACTCGACTAAATGCCAGAAAGTTGGCAAAAATTTTAAAAAAGTTGCTTTCTAAAATGTGAAAAATTGCTCTTAAAAATGAACCAGATAAGCGAGAACTTTAATAAGTAAGGTTCATTTGCATTTTTTCGCTGTCAAACAAAGTGAAGCTCTCCCTTTCCAAAGCCTTTTGTGTTGCCATGTTATACAACAAACTGGTGGCCCAAAGTTTAGCTTAAAATTCTTTTGAGCCATAGCCCCCGCGGAATTTTTGTGATAATATTCGAGGAGCGGAAACCGGGAATGACTGAATTAAGGCTCGAATTTTGCAGATGACCGGCGGGTTCATCAAAATAAGTAACCAAGCAGCTAAAATAGCATCAAATTCTGCTCCGGACTGGAGTTTCAAATTGCCGGCTGGATTGCACGTTGGCGAGTCGATTGAACCATCAAACAAACGCAGTCGTTCGCTCTTCGCTCATAAAATTTTGTTGTAACTTGCTTTAGAGGAAATTTCGGCCTACGTTTTCCCCAAATTTCCCCGGGGGGGGCAGTTAGTATATGATAAAGTTTTAGAGAGGGATACAGTCCTTCACACAAAATACAGTATATATTTTTACCCAAAATACTCGGATGTATTGTGGTCGTAGAAGTCACAAAAGTCCTACGTTAAGGTAAGTTGGAGGCACTCCTTATAAAAAAGGACGGGGATACTCGTCGTACCGCTTAAGGGTTAAAATTTCGCTTTTGGTACCGCTTAGGGTGCTCAACATCAAACTCTGAAATTTTTTATGTGACGTGGTACCGTTTAGGGTCGGGTGTCAGTCGAATAAACTCTTTTTGTTTGAAAACAGCAAGGGATAAAGTGCTTGATGATGTCCTCTTTATAGCAATTAAAGGCATCGAAATTTTATATTCTTGGTATACTTTTATTGGTACCTTTTAGGGGTCAAAGTAAGCTCGAGCCACGCCCGTTTTAGACCTCTTAGGGGTCAAAACAAAAAATTCCCTACGAGCATCCCCGTCATTTTTAGGTGGGAGTCCCCCCTCCCGGGTCAAAATATGCCATAAAATTCCCTGGAATTCCCCCTTTTTATCTCTATTAACAAAAGTTAATGGATTTCATTTCCATGAGTGTTGTAATTATGTAAAAAAACAAATAAATAAACAAACAAACAAAAATAAAAACAAATTATCAAGAGTGGGGCGAATTACAGTACAGGTGACTAAAATGCTAATTCACGTTTGTTATACAATTTTTCATATAGATAACGATGAGTGTGCAACTGCGTCACACGGATGTCAGCATGGATGCACAAACACGCCAGGAAGTTATTTTTGTTTCTGTAACTCTGAATACAAGCTGGCTGAAGATAAAAAGACTTGCGTGATTGGTAAGTCCTGAGCTCCCGTTAAGATGTGAAAGTTCTTCTCGGCAATTAATTGAGAAATACAATTGGTAGAACAGCTTCAAACGATTTATCAATTACTGTGGCAAGGCATTGGCAAATAAACTTCCAGGACTAGTTCTATCAGTTAAATCGTTTCCATTGCACACAGGTTTTTGTTACATTATTTACTGTTCAACGATTGAAAGCGGAGGAAAGTTCAAAGCCGCATAATTGATGAATGAAACTGAAGGCTTTGCACAAACCCCCCTTGCATTAGCTCGTAACACTGTCAAGTTTTGAATGCTTTCTTCCTGATTTCCATTTCCGCTTTCAGTATAGCAGTGTTGCGCCACGACGGAATAGTTTTCAAAAGCGTGAATCTGTTTAAGAAGGACTTTTTGTAGATATCAGTAAGGTGGTTAAACTATTTTAAGGTCATTTATTGCTTTTCCTTCTTTTTTCGTTTATGTGTACCAGCATCGACCGCTCCTCCTGATCGTATTACTCCGCCTTGCGAAGATGATCCGTCGGCAAAACAGTATTGCCAGGGCTGGAAGGACAACAATATGTGTGAATACAGGCTTATTCTTTGTCCCAAAACGTGCAATGCCTGTCCTGGTCAAACAGGTAATGCTGCATAGCTACAGTCTTAAAACTTCGATATATGATTGTCTCGGATACTACGATCTTGGCTGTCCATGCGATGTAGCCGTTTTGCTTTTTCGGCAGTTTGAAGTCAATTTGGTTGTGATATCTCCTCTGATAACACTGTTGGATGACCAAGTCTAAGTTTTAAGCAACAGCATCGTCCCAGATGGCATCTGTAGTCTCAGCCACAAGCGACTTCACGAGAGAAACGTAAACCAACATTATGCTTCAAATATAAACTGCGCCGCGGCTACGGTATTTGAATTAAAGCGATTTTCCCAAATTCTTGGATTAAATCAAGGCTCTCAAGGATTTTTTCTCACTGAAAGCAAATAATGGATCACACTCGGCGATTCTATTGAAGATATTGAACGCTACATGAAACATTTAAATAATATTTTCAATTTTTGCAACTTCACGCCTAAGTGCGTTGACAAGTGTTGACATGCAGCAAGAGAGATCGTGAGGCATACCTGAAAGTCCACTGATGAATCGCGCATTTTTCCCGCTCTCAGTTGTATTGAGCGGCTTTATTCAACCCAAAACGACTCAAAATTACACACGGGCAAATATTCTACACTCCTTGAAAATCCGGCCGGTTGCTTTACATCTCCAGACATGAAGTTCCATTGTACAACAATTACTTGTCGAGTTATCATTTTCCACACAGCTTTCTGGTTTCCTTCAAGACGCTGCAATTTGAATTATTGAGTTTTCTTGAACTCAGATGTCATCCGTAAAGCTCTGTTCCAACGCCCAGGAGTTCTATCAGTGAAATCGTTTCCATCGCACACAGGTTTTTGTTACATTGTTTACTGTTCAACGATTGATGACGGAGGATACATCAAAGCCGCTGAAGTCATGAATGAAACTGGCAGCCGCTTTGCACAAACTCGCACTATATATAATAAGTTGGTAACACTGTCGAGTTTTGCACAGCTGATTGCTTTCTTCCTGATTTCCGTTTCCGCTTTCATTATAGCAGTGTTGCGTACACTTGGCGGAATGGTTTTCCAATGCGTGCCGAATCTAATTGATAAGGACTTTGGCAGATATCAGTAAAGGTGGTTAAATTATATTAGGAAAGGGTATGATCGATCTTCTTTCTGGACTTAAATGTGCGATTCTTTTCTGGCTGAACTATGCATTTGTTATGTTTTACGGTCACGTAACTAAACCGAATGCTCGGCCCAAGCCTTGAGTCAGCGTTTTATCGACGTTGTGCTGCGTTGAGACTACAGTAGTTCCGTAGGATCACAAACGTCGTAATAAAGACCTCAGGCTGAAGTAGTGTCGTTACATGGTGGCATTGGCATGGTGTGCATAGACTCGGCCACGGAAACATACGAACAGTGAAAGAGACACGTTTGATAAAGGAATCACCGAGTAAGTCAGTCAACCTATTTTTTCAAAATGGCGGCAGGCGCCTTTCGTGGGACGATTGGCTAGAAATTGTTCGACGACTGGTCGCTGGCCACAGGCCAGGCCAGGAAATCGGAGGACGTGCAAATTTCGAAATTGAAGTCGTGTATAGGCAGTGACGCCTGGAATAAATTTGCCACGTTTGCTTTCGACTCAACAAAAGATCTAAAAGAAAATAGAACCCGTGAAATCGAAGTACAGATCGTATTTCGAGCCCCACCGCAATATCGCGTTCGAGCGACACAAACTACGTTCCATGAAAAAGGGCCATGAGAGGGTTGACGAGTGGGTCACCGAGTTATAGTCCTATTTTTCACTATTAATACGGCCAAAAAACGTCACTATCTTGCTCGATCAGGTTTAAACCTGTTCCAAGACTGAAAACTACTAACGTTATCACCTGCACATGTTCTAATACACTTATGAAGTTGTCACGAAAAACTCAGGAATTAAGTTCAATTATTAGTAATCACGAGTAAATAATTCGTAATCACGACCATGATTAAAGATCAGACAATAGGAAGGCATCTTATACTTTTGAAACTAAATTGATATAGGATGATCACTACATCAATTTGTATACAGTATAAAATATTTAGTGAAGTAATGTATTGTAATATTTTTAAGATGTTGACGAGTGCGCAGTACTAACACAGCCCTGCAAAGACAGTTTGGCAACATGTGAAAATACCATTGGCTCATATCAGTGCAAATGCCCGTCGGGCTTTCAGATGGACGAAACTAATTCTTGTCAAGGTAAGTTAAATTTGCGTTGAAACAGGATTTATATTAAAGGGGTGTCTACAGTCCACTGTCCACTGTGTCGTATGTATGTGTGTGTATATTGTATACACAAAGATTGACCTAAAGTACTACGTAGCCCCTGTAGATTGTGATAGTAAATTGAAAAGTTACTCGACTAAATGCCAGAAAGTTGGCAAAAATTTTAAAAAAGTTGCTTTCTAAAATGTGAAAAATTGCTCTTAAAAATGAACCAGATAAGCGAGAACTTTAATAAGTAAGGTTCATTTGCATTTTTTCGCTGTCAAACAAAGTGAAGCTCTCCCTTTCCAAAGCCTTTTGTGTTGCCATGTTATACAACAAACTGGTGGCCCAAAGTTTAGCTTAAAATTCTTTTGAGCCATAGCCCCCGCGGGAATTTTTGTGATAATATTCGAGGAGCGGAAACCGGGAATGACTGAATTAAGGCTCGAATTTTGCAGATGACCGGCGGGTTCATCGAAATAAGTAACCAAGCAGCTAAAATAGCATCAAATTCTGCTCCGGACTGGAGTTTCAAATTGCCGGCTGGATTGCACGTTGGCGAGTCGATTGAACCATCAAACAAATGCAGTCGTTCGCTCTTCGCTCATAAAATTTTGTTGTAACTTGCTTTAGAGGAAATTTTGGCCTACGTTTTCCCCAAATTTCTCCCGGGGGGGGGGGGGGGGTAGTTAGTATATGATAAAGTTTTAGAGAGGGATACAGTCCTTCACACAAAATACAGTATATATTTTTACCCAAAATACTCGGATGTATTGTGGTCGTAGAAGTCACAAAAGTCCTACGTTAAGGTAAGTTGGAGGCACTCCTATATAAAAAAGGACGGGGATACTCGTCGTACCGCTTAAGGGTTAAAATTTCGCTTTTGGTACCGCTTAGGGTGCTCAACATCAAACTCTGAAATTTTTATGTGACGTGGTACCGTTTAGGGGTCGGGTGTCAGTCGAATAAACTCTTTTTGTTTGAAAACAGCAAGGGATAAAGTGCTTGATGATGTCCTCTTTATAGCAATTAAAGGCATCGAAATTTTATATTCTTGGTATACTTTTATTGGTACCTTTTAGGGGTCAAAGTAAGCTCGAGCCACGCCCGTTTTAGACCTCTTAGGGGTCAAAACAAAAAATTCCCTACGAGCATCCCCGTCATTTTTAGGTGGGAGTCCCCCCTCCCGGGTCAAAATATGCCATAAAATTCCCTGGAATTCCCCCTTTTTATCTCTATTAACAAAAGTTAATGGATTTCATTTCCATGAGTGTTGTAATTATGTAAAAAAACAAATAAATAAACAAACAAACAAAAATAAAAACAAATTATCAAGAGTGGGGCGAATTACAGTACGGGTGACTAAAATGCTAATTCACGTTTGTTATACAATTTTTCATATAGATAACGATGAGTGTGCAACTGCGTCACACGGATGTCAGCATGGATGCACAAACACGCCAGGAAGTTATTTTTGTTTCTGTAACTCTGAATACAAGCTGGCTGAAGATAAAAAGACTTGCGTGATTGGTAAGTCCTGAGCTCCCGTTAAGATGTGAAAGTTCTTCTCGGCAATTAATTGAGAAATACAATTGGTAGAACAGCTTCAAACGATTTATCAATTACTGTGGCAAGGCATTGGCAAATAAACTTCCAGGACTAGTTCTATCAGTTAAATCGTTTCCATCGCACACAGGTTTTTGTTACATTATTTACTGTTCAACGATTGAAAGCGGAGGAAAGTTCAAAGCCGCATAATTGATGAATGAAACTGAAGGCTTTGCACAAACCCCCCTTGCATTAGCTCGTAACACTGTCAAGTTTTGAATGCTTTCTTCCTGATTTCCATTTCCGCTTTCAGTATAGCAGTGTTGCGTCACGACAGAATAGTTTTCAAAAGCGTGAATCTGTTTAAGAAGGACTTTTTGTAGATATCAGTAAGGTGGTTAAACTATTTTAAGGTCATTCATTGCTTTTTCTTCTTTTTTCGTTTATGTGTGCCAGCATCGACCGCTCCTCCTGATCGTATTACTCCGCCTTGCGAAGATGATCCGTCGGCAAAACAGTATTGCCAGGGCTGGAAGGACAACAATATGTGTGAATACAGGCTTATTCTTTGTCCCAAAACGTGCAATGCCTGTCCTGGTCAAACAGGTAATGCTGCATAGCTACAGTCTTAAAACTTTGATACATGATTGTCTCGGATATTCCTATTATTGCCTGGGTCCTTGTGATCGATGGTGTAAACCCTTGGCAAATCCTGATGCTCTCAAACCCTGAACCTATTCAAAACATTAGTATAATTATCAGGGAAACCAAAACTAGGCAAAGCTGTAGGTCTATTCTAGTTTGGCAGTCAAAGAAATGTTTAACACTTATTACTGCATATAAATATAAATATAAATTTCTTAGATGAAGGTGTTAAAAATATTTTTAGGTCTGTTTATTTTTTGTCTTATATCTTCCTTCGTCAAGTTTGTCATTATTAACATTATCAAGTCAGCAGACACGATCTTTAGCTTACTACTCAAGGATATCTATTTTGAGCTGATCGACACACAAGGAGCAAAGTATAGCTTGACGCATTTTTTTAGTATTATTTCAAAATACGTTATGTACTTTTCAGCGAGGTATTGGTGCAGAATTTGGCTTTATTGTAGAATATCCTGTCGAGTTTTCAGCTATTTATTTGAAATTTTACACCCCTTGACTGACAAAACTCGCTCGAGCCAATTTAAACAAACAAAAAAACATATCAGCGATCGCAAGAAACTTAGAAATGAATCCAGTTTACACTTGATAAGCGCAGTATTGTGGCCAGATGAGCAAGACACAGTTGGTCACAGCTGTGTTCTTTCTAAGGCGGCTTTATCCGTGCGAAAATGTCATTCTTAATGTGAATCTGTGTCGCTTGTCTGCCGGATGCTGCGGTAATGTGTGAATGTGTCAGTGCTGAATTTCTAAATAAAATTAACAAAAGATCGACTGGAACATTTACGGTCAATCAGTCGCCATTGCGATTCAACGCGTACAAAGGCTGGAATCAGTTATATTTGATGAAAGACCCCTCCCTGGAGAGAAACATTACCATCTGACTTTCTGTCGCCAGGTTATTAGCATAAGCACGTCAACTAAATACTTGAAGTCTCTATGTGCATTCTTTGAGTTAAGGTAACTCTCAACAGTTCACAAGCTGATGATTTTGCCAAACTGTCACAGCCAGTTAGCTAATCCTAATGGATAAATTGTAATGAAGCTTTGAAGTAATATCATCTTCGAACAATTTGTGGCCCCATTTTTTAACAGTTGCAATAGCAACCGTAGAGATGGTCAAATATACTATATCATTAAAATGTTAAGGCTTCTAACTTTAAAACTACACTGTAAAACTTCTTTTTTATCAACCAAATATTATCGTATTTATCAAAAGAAAACTTTAAGAAAGTTTTAAAAGTTCTGTCAGGCGGGTTCTAGTGACACCTTAAATTATCGATTATTTAAGGTTGCACTAGAACCCTTCACATAATTTTTTTAATGCTGCGAAAGTTTTTATTTGGTCAATAAGTTAAAATTTAGTTAATGAAAACAAAGTTCACAGCGCATTTTTAATGTTATTAACATGTATCATAGTCTTGAAAATAGGATAGGTTTATTCGCTTTTTGTGTTGCCATGTCAACTAATTCTAATTCTAAAGGTGCGTAAACATATACCTATTGATGGTGATAATAGAAGTGTTTTTTGTTAACGTTTCTAAAATATCACCGAAGGCCAATCACAGACGTGATAATTTTAACCATTGAGAGCCTTCTAAGTAGATATAAATTCGAAACTTTCTCACATGTTCTGTACCACGGCGGCTCTTAGTTGGATAACATTTCATGCCCCTCCTCATTAATTTTTTGCCATTTGTGAAATGCTTAGAAGGGGAACATTTTATTGACCCAATGAGATGGACCGAACGACTATTTGCCCAAACGCCGACATAAAGCTATTTGCAGAATGCAAATAGCTTAAGGTGGCTCGAAATAGTTTTTTGACGCGCGAAACACTGAGTAAGTCGAAATTTCATCTTGGCCCACTCGTCTTCCACATCAAGAATCTGACTCCGAAAGACACATCGATCACACAAGGGACATGTGCGACCGGCAAATACCTGGCAAACACAAGAAACCTTTTCCACCTTCGAGAAATATAGGTTATTTACCGGGCAGGAGGTCCGTAATAGAGTAAAATTGTGCCCGAATAGTTGTTGCCTCGGTCCGTATCAATGCCGATAGCACAGTTTTACCCTATATGGACCGACCAAGCCCGGTAAAAAACTTTTTTTTTTCCTTCAATTTCTTGACTTACTGAGTGTTGACAGTAGTGACAAGAAACGAGTCAAGAGCACAATAGCACAGCTGAACGTGAACTCGATTGCATAAACTTCACTTTGCGACTGTAATTCGATAGGAAACCACAAATGATGAAACGATGAAAAATAGTAAACACTGGATAAGAAAAATCAGGCATACCTGAACGTCCACTGATGAATATTGTGTATTTTTCCCGCTGTCATATTGCTTTCATCGTGCACGGGCGTACTTCAGTCCAAAGTCTCACAAATGACTTACCGTAAAAATTACACTCTTTCACGAATCCGGCTGGTAGTGTTTCTCAGGCCAGACAAGTAGTACTTCCATTGTAAAACAATTAATTCGGGAGCAATACTTTTCCATACAACTTTTAGGTTTCCTCATCACGATGCGATTTGAATTCTAGCTAATTCTCGAGTTTGTCCTCAATGTCGTCCGTAAACTCAGTTGGACGTCCAAGATTTCTTTCAGTGCAATATTTCCCATCGCATACAGGTTCTGGTTAGATTATTCACTGTTCAACGACTGAAAAACGGAGGAAAAACTCAAAGCCGCACAGCTGATTGCTGACAGCTTTTTGACTTCCGTTTCCGCTTTGATATAGTTTTCCAAAGCGTTTAGCTATGAAAAAGTAGCTAATCGTACAAAACCTCAGACTGAATCAGGCGCGTTTTTGGCGTAAGATACAGACACCGGGAAGAGAACTGCCCGTTCAGGAGAAATGCTGATCTTGTACACCCGAAATTTTTGCGGTTTTCCTTCGTGTTTTTGCGGATAACTCCGCTCCAAGTCAGTGGATTGTCTCTATTTTTTCCTCATTCATTTAACTGAAGCCGAGAAAAGCCGACGTCTTTTTTAAAGAATTTCTGTCAACAGAAAACCAAATGAGAGAAAAAATAAATTTCCTGCAAAACCTGTTGACAGAATTTTACCAAATTTATTTATTTTGTCGCTTTCCGTACACAAAAATATTGTACAAAATTTCAAAAAAGTTCACCGAAGGAATATGAATATAACTAACTTTTTCCCGCTTTTATATCACTCACAAATACCATGGTTGCCATGGCAACCGATATCTGCTCAAAATTTATGAACACACTCTTCATAAGAGCTCAATGCCATAGACATAAAACCTTTTTGAGAAAGTAAACGCCGATTAAACTAAACAGCAGGTCATTTCTTGGTCTATAAACTGCCAGAAACTATTACGAGCCACCTTAAAAAAATACTCAAATCTCGGTTCGTACCCTCCTGAAATTAAGAGGTCAGCCTGCGATTGGTCAGGGGATACGAACATTAACTCGCCTATGCGAGAAAAACATCCGAATATTGCGTAAAATACATCGCATTTTCTGGAACACAATACTTCTTTATTTTTGCATATTGATGAATCAGTAGCAGAATGCTACAGAAGTGCTTGTTACTTTACTACAGAAGTTAGTCGTTATACAGGTAAAGTACCGAGTCCTAAAATGTTTTTTTTTTTTTTTTTTTTCAGGTTGATCAAAGTGTTCAGATTTATGATGTGCACCGGGCTCAAAGGAACCGAAATTATTTTTATGAAAAAAATTGTCCATTTTTGAGAGGGAGAGATATCCCCTTTTCTGTTTTGTCGCGCGGTGGCTCACAACTTTTGCGACATGCAAAAGTCTAAACTTTCTGGAAGGAACAGAAACTTCACGTTGTAAGCAAAAGGTTACGGCAAGAGTAAAAACCTTGTAGTTGAATGATACTCTCATGGCTATCTCGTTTTATTTGAATATGGGGAAGGAGAATAGTGAGAGATAAAGAAAAGAGGAGAGTAAAAAAAGAATCTTCTCTTGGTATATTCCCTCCAATCAACTTATTGTCTCGCTTCTCTGCTGCCTTCTTACACTGAAGATGGCATTTATTGCACAACATTTGCATTTATTGCACAACTCCCAGTGGACTGTCCAGAGACGGTTTTCATCGATTATGGCTGATTTGGTAAGAAAAAGAGTTGGTTGATTATTTAGTTTTTGTCTAACAGGAGCTCCCTTATGCTTGCAGAACTGGCCTAGTGACTTTTCTTTTTTCTCTCATTATCCTCTTTTGTCCTCCTCTCCATCCCCGTTTTCCCTGTCCCCGGAATCACATGAATGGTTAGTATACAATTGGAATTTTAAGTTTCAGAAATTTGAACAGTCTCTGTGTGATTTAGCATGGAATCAGAATGGATTATCGTTATGTGAATTTTCCCTGAACAATTTGGTTTCGTCACAAAGTTTTCGCTGTTGGCATGAAAGAGTTCCGTAGTCCTGACGTTTGGCGTTGCCTTTTTTTACTGTTTCTTTGCCCTTGCCACAAGGATTTTGTTCTTGCTATGAACTTTTTGTTATTACCGTAACGCTTGTGTGGGTTCGGTCGTAGCTTTACTTTCTTCAATATATCTAAAGCTTTGCATATCTCTATATAACTAGACTGGCCTTGCCAGTGAGCTCGCGGCGTGAGTTGGGTCGAGACCAGAATATAAAATGGAAAGTAGGGGACAAGAGCGGAACTCCCAAGAGAGACTTCCAATTTCTCACCATAAAAATATCACACAGTATAGAGAACTTGGCTTTTGACACCTTGCTCTTTTGACACCTTGATTAAACTAAAAATTATTATTACAACACTCGTACACTTGCTTCTTAAAGGTTGAGCGACCCTGCATCTTGAGAATGCGTGACATATCTTTTTATGCACAATCGATTATGACAGTTTGACCTTGACTCATATTTCTAATCAGAGGCCACGATTAATCCCCAGCCTTCGCTTCACTACTTATGTGTTTTCTTTTGTTAACTCAATACGTTTCTTCTATCAGGCTTTCGAGTATTCGTGCCCTGTAACAAATATAAAATTGAAAGCGAGGAATGTCACACGAGAGATGTTTACAATATTATTGTGCTTTTGTTCACAGTGTGTTCAGTCCATTTGTGACTGCAAACTCAATCCTCAGAATTATTTAGGTGTATTTTTCATTTCTGGTATTTAATGAACATTGCGAAACAAAGACCACATGATCGAATGAAAGAAACACTTCAACAGGCAATGTACGATACGCAGAAGAATTTTATGAGGCAACAGATGTCATGTACAGAGTAAAGCATAAAGCGTCATTGTTTTACGGCTAAAGCTCACCGTAGCTTTGGTTTCTGCTTTCGCCCTGTTATCTTCCCAAAAGTATTTCGTGTCGCCACAGAAAGTTTCGTCGGGACTAAATATTTATCGGCGACAGCGGTACCATCAAATATTTGTTTACGGCTATTCTCAAAGCACAATTCTATCGCCCACATATCTCCTTCAAAATGGCGAAACTGCTCGCCCGGCAAGTCAGGTGATGACAAAACGTCATCATAAATCACGTGAAAATATGAACCAATCACCGTGTGCTGATTCGTAACCCAGAAAAAAAATAAAAATAAAAATATGACGATGATAAAGACACGCTTTCCAATCCTAAGCTCGTCGGCTTTGCCACGAGCAATAATACGCTAAGCAACCGCTGACCGCGGGGTCATGTGTGTGTGTGTGTGTGTGTGTGTGTGTGTGTGTGTGTGTAACAAATTGATAATTTCGATTGGTGACATAACAAATTAAACCGGTAATTAGATAATGTCGTGGTTTAAATTTCTGACGCAACAAATTAAACCGGTAATTAGATAATGTGTGGTTTGAATTTCTGACGCAACAAATGCTCGCGTATAATTCATATCATGACGTCAATTCGAAGGATGTCTGGATGGCGGGCTGATGCTGCCGCATGTTTGAAAAACGGGAAGATTTTGATGTCGGACGATCGGTGGTTCGACGAGTTAATTTCGATTTGTGACGCAACAAATTCCGTATACATGGTCAGACATACCACAACACTGGAACTCTTCACCCTCCTGAAGGGGAGAACAGACAGTATGGCCAGCTGTATATCATTGAGGGGGACCAAGCTCTTGATGCCCGTGTCAATGCACCTTCGAACACTGCATGCAGACGGGATGTCATGGAAATCATTCAAACAGCAATAACAGCGTACAGCCCGTACGCTGCTGCCTACAGGAACATGCATGCTATGCAAGAAGAAGAAGATCATCGTGCAGTTGCAGAGGGCAGGCAACCACAAGTAGTCCGGCTACAATTCAAGCGTGGTCCTGATCGCAGGCGATACAATGAGCCTACGCATGATGAGGTAGCAGCAGTGTTTGTGGGAGAAGATGGCGCCCCTCCTGCGTATAGAGACATTGTTGTGTACCCCAGAGACAGACCGCTCCACCGTATCTCCTACATGTCGTGTCACATCGACCCCATGTGTTACCCACTTTTGTTTCCCCGTGGAGATGCCGGCTGGCACTGTGACATGCAGCACGTTGCAGAACACCAAACAGCAAGGCGCACCAGGCTCACGATGCAGCAGTTTTACAACTACCGCTTGGCAGTCAGGGAAGAGTTTAGCCCCATCCACAGTGCAGGCAAGCTATTCCAACAGTATGCAGTTGATGCTTATGTAAAAACTGAAGGCTGCCGACTGTACTACATCCGGAGTAACCAGACACAGCTGAGAGTACAAATGTATTCCGGCCTAATGGACCACTTGCACAACAGAGCAGAAGAGCAAGGTATGCAAGCTGGTGGAAAATCAAAACTGTGTGGAAGCAAAACTGACTTCTGGGCCAAATTCTGGAAATCAAGTTCTGATCCCTCGGGTAAAGCTTGCCCCAAGTGACACCAACTTGCCCTTTACCTTACAGAGAATGCAGTTTCCCCTCCGCCTGGCTTACTCAATGACAATAAACAAAGCACAAGGCCAGACATTTGACAGGGTTGGAATTTACTTACCTCAGCCAGTCTTCTCTCATGGCCAACTGTATGTGGCATTTTCTCGTGCAAGAGCTATTACAGATGTTAGAGTCAACATTCTTAACACTGATACCCAAGGTGAAAAGCAAGGCAAGTTGGTGACACGCAGTGTCGTCTACCGAGAAGTTCTGACATAATTTGTGCAGCTATATTTCAAAATGTAGGGTAACCAACCCCCTTATTATTATATTGGGGTAACCAACCCCCTTGGGCGTGCCAGACTTCAGTCTGCCTTTTTATAGTCCAGAGGTCCGGTGAATGTGCATAACTTGGCTTGGAGAATGTTTCCAGTCTTTTTTCTTTGTAGACGAGGTTTTTTTTATAACTACATGCAATAATTGTAAAGATAGATTGTATGCCTAGCTATTCCAAAAATTATGGAATATAAAATAAAGTTTTTGAATATTGCTAGACATTTCTCTTTTTTCCTAATTTCTAATTTTCCTCATTAAAGTTTCCTCATTTTGCGAACTCCGGCAGTTAATGGCGATTCAGTTCGAATTGACGATATCGTAATTATGACTAACGACTACGCGAGCATCAATGTTGCGTCAGAAATTCAAACCACGACATTATCTAATTACCGGTTTAATTTGTTGCGTCACCAATCGAAATTATATCAATTTGTTACACACACACACACACACAAACACACACACGCACTTATTTACCATGGAAGTTCCACGGGTCCCGCTAGTACTACATAATTTCGATAGCACTTATATGCGACCAGTTGATACTTGAAAACGTAATAATGGTTTGAAATCTTACAAATAAAAATTGTCCAACATAAAGCGATTGGCCTACATGTAGAGAAAATGTACCATGTCACAGAAAGCAACTAGTCTGGTAACAACCCCATTGTAATCTTTTTACAATTTATTTTCTAATGATACATTAAAGTAATCAAATATCGCGTGATATTTATTGTTTCCTAAATGCAAACCTATTTCTCTTTTTTGGCACTGATATTGTGTGACAAATCTTTTTCAAGCTATTCATTAAAACTAATTAATTAAACTAACTATTCTTTAATGTTAATTTCTTCATTTCCGTCAGTGTTATTATTGACGAATTCCGCATAATATATAACTACTAGCGGGACCCCCGTAAAATACGGGGATCAGATTTCTTTTTTTCCTAATATTTTTTTTTCCGTTTTGAATTCCATTTTGAGTATCTCGAACGCAGTTTGCAGTGTCCAAGTACAAACTTACGTAGTGCGTTTACCACTCAATCGTACTCGACTCGTCGAACCACCGATTGATTGACATCAAAATCTTTCTGTAGTGCATGTACCACTCGGCGAATCGCCGATCGATCGACATCAAAATCTCCCCGTTTTTCGAAATTCTTTTCTTTCTTTTCTCCTTTTTGAATTCAATTTGAGCATCTCAAACGCAGTCTACCGCGTCCCATACTCGACTCATCGAACCACCGATCGACCGACAAAACCTTCCCGTTTTTCGAACATGCGGCACCATCAGCCCGACATCTTGACAGCTGAAATTCTTTTTCTAAACTCAAATGGGATTCTCACCTTCAGTAGTCGCGTCCCGTGGGCTTGGTTGAAAGGCTACGGTCGAGAAGATTTCTGGCTTGCTTTTCCCGGCGATTCAATTTGAACTGACGGTATGGTAATTATGACTAACGATCGTACGCGAGCATTTGTTGCGTCAGAAATTCAAATCACGCATTATCTAATTACCGGTTTAAATTTGTTACGTCACCAATCGAAATTAACAATTTGTTACACACACACACACACACACACATGAACCGCGGTCAGCGGTTGCTTAGCGTATTGATTGGTTGAAAGGCAACGGTCGAGAAGATTTCTGGCTCACTCGTGCCGGCGATTCAATTCGAATTGACGGTATGGTAATTATGACTAATCGTACGCGAGCATTGGTTGCGTCAGAAATTCAAACCACGACATAATTACCGGTTTAATTTGTTACGTCACCAATCGAAATTATATCAATTTGTTACACACACACACACACACACACACACACATGAGCCGCGGTCAGCGGTTGCTAAGCGTATTATTATATAGAGACTAGCGGGACCCCCGTAAAATACGGGGATTGGATTTCTTTTTTCTAACCCTAACATCAAAATCTCTCTGTAGTACATAACCACTCGACTGTACCACTCGGTGAATTGCCGATCGATCGACATCAAAAGCTCCCCGTTTTTCGAAATTCTTTTCCTTCTTTTCTCCTTTTTGAATTCAATTTCGAGCATCTCAAACGCAGTTTACCGCGTCAAAGTACATACGTCCCTGCAGTGCACGTACCACTCGACCGTACTCGACTCGTCGAACCACCGATCGTCCGACATCCAAATCTTCCCGTTTTTCGAACATGCGGCAGCATCAGCCCGCCATCCAGACATCCTGACAGCTGAAATTCTCTTTCTAAACTCAAACGGAACTCTCACCTTCAGTAATCGCGTCCCGTGGGGCTTGGTTGAAAGGTAACGGTCGAGAAGATTTCTGGCTTGCTTGTCCCGGCGATTCAATTCGAATTGACGGTATAGTAATTATGACTAACGAGTACGCGAGCATTAATGTTGCGTCAGAAATTCAAACCACGACATTATCTAATTACCGGTTTAATTTGTTGCGTCAAAAATAGAAATTACCAATTTGTTACACACACACACACACACACACACACATGAGCCGCGGTCAGCGGTTGCTAAGCGTATTATTATATAGAGACTAGCAGGACCCCCGTAAAATACGGAGATTGGGTGATCGAATTTCTTTTTTCCTAATATTTTTTGTCTTTTTTTTCCTTTTTGAATTCCATTTTGAGCATCTCGAACTCAATTTCAACCGTATTCGACTGTTTACCGCGTCAAAATACAAATTTTCCTGTAGCGCATGTACCACTCGACCGTACTCGACTCGTCGTACCACCGATCGTCCGACATCCAAATCTTACCGTTTTTCGAACATGCGGCAGCATCACCCCACCATCCAGTCAGTTGACACTCTGAAATTCTCTTTCTAAACTCAAACGGAATTCTCACCTTCAGTAATCGCGTCCCGTGGGCTTGGTTGAAAGGCAGCGGTCGAGAAGATTTCTGGCCTGCTTTTCCCGGCGATTCAATTCGAATTGACGATATGGTAATTGTGACTAACAATCGTACGCGAGCATTACTTTTGCGTCAGAAATTCAAACCACGCATTATCTAATTACCGGTTTAATTTGTTACGTCACCAATCCAAATTATCAATTTGTTACACACACACACACACACACACACACACACACACACACACACACACATGAGCCGCGGTCAGCGGTTGCTTAGCGTATTATTATATAGAGATAAATACAATATTTGCAGTTGGTCCCACGCCCAAGTATAATTGATTATGCATGATTGAAGAGTATAGTAATTTTATTAGATTCCGTAAATGTTCTGATAGATCCCCAGAGGTTTGGAGGAGATAGGGAGCTTATTTAAAAAGATGAGATGACAACAAGAGGTTACTGTATTCTTGGTCCGGCAAGTTGCAAATGTGAACAGTCTCTCGGCATGATCGTTTGGGGGTGCGTTGATATACTGTTAAAATTATTTCGAGTACTTCATTCTCTTTTCAGACAGGATCTATGAAGTTGGATGTGGGAATTAGGAATTGTAAAGTAACAAAATATATCACCAAGCATGTAATGCGCATCAGTACAAAGAGGTTATATTACACGGGAAGGAGTGCAATACGGCGGAGTATTTTTACAAGTCAGTTTTACGAGTAAAAATACAGTCGTATTGCACAACTTTTCGTGTAAATAAATTGTTTATTATACGACAAACGAAGCAGGGCAAACGTTCTCGCCGCGCGCAAAATGGAACAAAAAGTAAGCTTTGCTTGCGAAAATTGATCACGTAAGCTAATAAACAAGTTGATCTGGTTCCTGACGAGTGTAATACGCTCCCATCTTCGCACTCGTTTTGGCCTTTCTTTGCACTCGAAAATGTGAAGTCGTGTAATAATAACAATAAGTTATACAGAGTCAGTCATTGAGAGTGACATTGGTGAATACTGTATACCATTGCCATACTGCACACATGTAATTCTCAGACAGTTTTGAATTATACTTCTCAGAAGCCAGGTTCTCAATATTGCATGATTGTGTTTCCTGGTAGAAAAGTGTTATAGCTGAAAATTGGAATATCTTCCCGTAGTTTTGGAAGCAAATAGATTAGTGAATTGGAGTTCTTTTGTTGACAATTGGAAGAGTTAGAATAGATGTTTAATTAAGTTTTACGTTGTTGTTTACTGTGATTAACACTGAGGCCTTCCTCAGGAAATCTAAGTGATCTTGTTATTAATTGAAGATCCTGTTTTAGGAAATGAGCAATAGCAAGTGCGCACTCTGCCGTAGGCGTGCCAGCACCTTCTCTTCCTTCAGATCTTAACTACAGCCAATCATATCCATTGGAATGTGTTAGTGTGATTTTAGAATAAGTGTAGTAAACAAATAGAGGAGCCACTCGAGTGTTAACGACATCCTAGCGGAAAAGTCCATTCGGAAATGTAAGTTCCGAATGTGACTTTGAACTTGGTCCTAGCGAAAATCCATTTCCTATCCTTTGTGTTCTAATTCGGCCAGTGTGAAAACTATTAGGAAATCGCTGGGACGACGACACTTGTGGTACATAAAAGCTGTCGGCTAAGAAACTAGAGATTATTAGTGAGACTTGTTCTTGAAAACGGAACATCGACGCTAAAGTGCATTAGAAGTGAGCTTCAACTCTAAAGTCTGTTATAGCCCCGTAACAAAAGCACAAAATCCCATGTAAGGAAAATATGATGTACCGGTATAACTAATTTCTACTCAGCGGCTTCTCTTCCGTTCGTGGTGGTTGCCCCTTCCTTGTTGGATTATCTAAGTTTTATGCCAATATCTTCTTGGTGCGAAACAATTCCCAGATGTGCTTTGAGTCCGTCAACTTTTAAAACAAAAATTATTCTTCATCGCGGACTTTCCTTTTTCTTCTTCAATGATTGTAGATCAAACTTCGCAAGGGCAGCATTACAAAAATCATTTATCACGCAATAAATGCCTATTATAGCGTGATAATCAATCAGTTATCGCGCAATAATTCATTCATTAATTGCGTGATAAATCAACCCCTGGACTACAAATCGTGAGCTTCGTCGTGTGCTAAAACCAAGAGAAGATGGCGGCAAAACGGAGACGACAAAGTAGATAAGGTAATGAGCTATTCTATTCGCAACCTCGTCCCCAGGCTCTTTCATCTCCCGGCCCCGCCCCCGAAGAAAGACCCTGGTTCAGGCTGGTCACGTGTCGGCCAGAATCTGGCCGGTTGCAAAAAAGGAAACCAAGGGAGGGGCCGTTAAGTCGGAAATTTACCTTACTTTGTCTACTGAGGAACTAAAAATTTGGATATAAAAATTTAACACCTCCCATTGTAGTTTAGGCTGTGTCTGAACAACAAGTCAAGTTGTTGCAGGCCTTGTAGTTCTGTGGGAGACCACCGCAAATAAGTATGCGGAAAACTGAGCCAATAGGGCACTTCTCGAAACAGCGGAAGAGTTTTACAGCAGCTCGTTGCCACAGAGCAAAGGTTTGCCGCATTTAATCTGCAGACCATGTGAAAGACGCCTCTGCAACTTCAGAGCTTTCAAAAAGGTAATTTCGAGAGTCAAGGCTCCTTCGGAAGGGTGAAAAGATGCATTTAAGTTTCACCATATGCGCCCCGAACGCTGAAATGGTCGAAGACAAGTTAGGCAAATGAAGCCGCGGAAGCTACCGGCCGTGCGAAGTGCACTGAATGAAGCCGATGGTGTTATTAGCATCATTTAGCAGATGTCATGAATTGAGTCGTCTATAGAGACTGAACACAGTGTTTCATTCAAATGGAAATGCAACTGAAGAGGTAATTTGTATCAAGTTGATCAGTGTGTTGTCTGAGGCTCTAGGATTATCATATTTTGCTTTCTCTTCGACAAACCGTAACAACAGTGGCATTTCCTGTCCTTTGAAAAAAGGCTATTAAAGAAACATGAAACCTGGTGTCAAAAGCCTTTCTTCTTCTGAAAGGGTTGAAATCCACCTCATATTTTCTTCTGTTTCAGTCTGAACAAGGGTTTTTAGTGTGGGGCTACTAGTAGCATTTCGTAGAACAAAAGCGCTGGAAGAAGGTGAGCTGAAATGAGAGACTTTTCGTATGCCGCTGACAGCACAGCGATAGTGTCTTCAAAGTAAACTGCTTCCAAGCTCTTGACTTATTGAGGTTTAAGGTTTATGCTCCAGTACGTAGCTGCTATTAGGGACTTTAAGATACAGGACGCGAGAGGACGACGGCAACGTCGGTGAAACAATAAAACTAATCACAGAAGACAAAAGAAGGGGTGTAAACAAAACCTGGGCCCAGGCCCATGGGCCACCTCCCAAAATACATGAAAAAAAGAAAAAGAAAAAAAATGATAGTGATAATAATAATAGTAGTAGTAATAATAATAATAATAATAATAATAATAATAATAATAATAATAATAATAATAATAATAATAATAATAATAATAATAATAATAATAATAATAATAATAATAATAATAATAATAATAATAAATGATAAATGAATAATAACAATTAATAATTCATCGTGCCGGACGAATAAGTGAACTGAACGAATCGATGAGTTTGAAGTGACCTGCACAGAGAGCCGGGGTTTGTTTTTTTCTGAAATGTTAAAGATATTTTTAGAAACCGCGTTTGCAGAAACCAGGCCCAGCAGGAGCCGCTGATGTCACAATAAATCAGGATCCATCATCTATTTTTTTCATTCCTTCATTCCTTCCTTCCTTCCAACCCACCCTCCTTTGAGCGCCAGTGCAGTGCGGATGTGGAAGTAGAATGTAAGATGGTTTTGTTTACACCCCAAAAGAAGCACGTGAATATCTGAAATTGACATGTTCTCGGGGTCGCCGTGCTCTCGCGTGTGACTTTAAATGCTTCTTTTTTACCTCGTTGTCAGGACGTGGACGACAGTTCGATAAAATAACGACAGTCGTTCTTCTTAGTAGGAAACGATGAAATCAATAGAATCTCGGCAAAAACGGAACAAATTGAGCAGCCTAAGAATGGGAAAACAGAGACACTATTTTTTGGTTCCTCGCGTTGCCGTCGCCGTCCTAGGTTTCTTAAACTCCTTATTAACGACAGCTTAATGAAGCTTGCCAAAAAGCGTGGCTGATTTGTGTCGTTTGTGCCAGCCTGGTTTTGGTTTGACAAACGCACAGCGCGACAAATTTCTTTGACAGGGGGACCCCTCCCAACGGATTATCTTTGTGAGCAAGGCACGTGACCAGCCTGAACCAGGGTCTTTCTTCGGGGGCAGGGACCGGGAGATGAAAGAGCCTGGGAACGAGGTTGTTTTATTCGATCCTCCGTATGTTGTAGACCTCACATTGTAAAAATTGTTTATACAGTCAATGCACAGTTGCTCTTTCGAATAGAATAGCTCATTACTTCGCTTTCTTCGTCGACTCTGCCTCGCTGCCATCTTCTCTTGGTTTGAGCACATGGCGAAGCCCACGATCGTAGTCCAGTGGTTGATTTATCGCGCGATAAAAGGCATCGATAAAGGATTAAATTATTGCGCGATTAATGATGGCATTTATCGCGCGTTAAATAAGGTAAAAAATGTGGTTTGTAAATGGCCTTTCAGAGCCACCGTAGCTTTGTGACGTCATTCCCCAAAAACTCAGGGAGTGCGCTGCTGATTGGTGGAGCCGAACAGGGGCCTCCTCACGCGCCCAGCCGTCAAAGCAGGGAGGATCGTGGGCGCCGAAACACCGACGGCTGGGGACTGAGCCTACCTGGAGTCGAATATTGTATTAAAGCTCCGATACTTCTTCAGATACTTCTTCAGAAAGGACCAGCAAAATACAGTCAGTGGAAATAACCTTCTGTTGGGATTGCCGTTGTTCTAAAGTGTGTAACGAGACTATATTTGCATAATTAACATGTTTTTGAGACTTCGAAAGAGTAAAGAAGCGACTCTCACCTTCAGTTTTAGTTTGGTACACTCGAAGAAACGTAATTTATAAATTAAATCAAAGCAGCAAGGCAGGTGTAAGCTCGCCAATTTTTTAAAAGTACTTTTTGCGAGAGTAGGTATTTTATAATACAACTGGCTCAAGGCAACATTGTGAAATTTGCTCAACTTTAGGTAAGGCTGGTTTTCATTAGTGCATAAGCATAGAACGAGCACAAGCCAGTGAGGACAGCAGCGACAATAAACATAAGCATAATAAGCATAAGGAACGAACTTGTTTGTTCTTTTTGTGCTTATGCTTATGCTTATGCTTATGCTTATGTCGCAGTTCTCACAAGTGAGGACATGAATGACATAAGCACAAGCATTCAACCAATCACGGTAACGTTTGATCCAGGCTCTCTCGGAAACAAAGATGGCGGTAGCGGACATTAAAAAGGATTTGTGTTGGCAGGATATTGCTAAAAAGCTAGGTTTTCCTTCAGGTAAGCAGTCAACTTCAGTTCGACAATACAACATAAACAGGGATGAATATTTTCAGCTTCAGTCCGATTTATTAAGTTTAAAGACCTGAATGGATGTCCGGTTTTGGATTTGAAGGAAAAGATGCAGAAAATGCGTTTAAAAACCTGAGGAATCGATACAGCAGAGACAAGAAGAAGGTGCAAGGTGCAAAAGTTAGTGATACGGACAGGCAATCGGTGACGCAAGCAAAAGGTGAAACGAGTGACTTGTACTTATTGTGTCTACTGCTTGGAAAAAGCGTAGACAATTTGTCATTGGGTGCGTAAGTAAGGAAAGAATCAATAAATGGTTGCGCGTTGATATTTGGAACCAATGAAAGGAAGCACTGGATTGCCGATTATACGAAATATTGGTCGAGGAAACATTTACAGGGCGGCGAAGGCTGGTTCGTGACAAGCTCGTGATCACGAGAAACCCTTGAGGTCACAGGGTTTTCAGCGAGGCGATCGGGTTAGTGAATATTTCAGGATGAATTGCTTCAAACTTACCAGGATAACTTGTCGCAGCTTTCGAAGTATGTGTCAAACCGGTCAAGTGATTCATGCTGTCGCGTCGCGAAGTTCTTGTGCGCGGTGCTTTAAGTTTGCCTCAAATCGCAGTTTTTGAAAATATGTATGCCAAAAACGCTCGAATGAAAGGTTCTGGCCAGTACTATGCATCGCCCGATTTTCCTGACGAACTGTGTACAGTATGACAACACGTTGCAACGGTACGTAAATCGACCTGTCATTATTTTGTGTCGATGTTTCAGTCGGCAGAGACAGTACAGTAAAATGTGAAGCATCTATGAATCTTCCATTTGGTCATTCGCGTACGAGTTGAAATAAATATATATAGTGCCTGTGGTAAATGCCATTTCTTCATGCAAAAAAATAAAAAAGAAGAAAAAATGCAGTAGGCACATGCACCTCACAGGTGCCTATTTTTGAAGCTATTTGCAATATGCAAATAGCTTCTATGTCGGCGTTTGGGCGATAGTTGAATCGCCGTTCGGCCCATCTCATTAGGTCATTAAAATCTCCCCCTCTAGGTGGCAAAAACTACTGAGGGGGGAGGAGCATGAAGTGTTATCCATATAAAAGCCGCCGTGGTACAGGTCCTGTGAGAAAGTTTGTCTTTTATTATCTACTTAACACAAAGAATGCACAGAGAGATTTCCAGTAAAGGGTTTCCGTGCTAACTTTGCGACAGAATGTCAGAAGCTAAATTACCTCTCCAGGGAGGGGTTTTCTAAATATAATTGGCTCTCTCGCACGTGGAAATTCAAGGCATTATTTAATGGCGGCTGTGAGCGTTGCCGATTCTTTGGTTGCATGTGGAAATCTGCTCCCCCTTCAGGCCCCGGCTGACACATCCGTAGTATCTGGCAAACAGGCCACACAGATTCACATTTAGAGCGACATTTCTGGACACATTTGCGAATATACGCTCCGCTCACAAAAGAAGGAACACAGCTGTATGGTGTGACCATGACATATGTTTTGGCAAAGGTAAAAGCTTATTCCGAGTTTTTTTGCGTTCGCTGATATGTTTGTTGACACATGATTTCATGCCATAATTACAAATGCAGATCGACTGTGGTATGTCTGAGTTGTTTGTTTATAAAATTGTCTCGAGCGGATTCTGTCACTAATGAAAAATCGACAGGAAATTTTACTGTGAATCCTTTTCACCACCGTTCGAATAGCACGAGAAACAGGTTTGTTCGGCTGGAGTGTGTTACGTTACGAAACTATTATAACGAGTCAAAATCTGGTTTACCTCGCATGATATGTTTGTTGACACATGATTTCATGACCAGATCGACTGTGGTTTGTCTGAGTTGTTTGTTTACAAAAATTGTCTCTAGCGGGTTTTGTCGCTGATGAAAAATCGACTGAAAAGTCGACAGGAAATTTTACTGTGAATCTATTTCACCACCGTTCGAAGAGCACGAGAAACAGGTTTGTTTGGCTGGAGTGTGTTACGTTAATACGAAACTACTACAACGAGTCAAAGTCTGGCTTACCTCGCAGAAATTTACAGAACGACTTGAAATATTTTGGCAAGCTATACTTTCCTCCTTTTATGTCGATCAGCTCAAAATAATTATATAATAAACTGTCTTGTTTGTGCATTTGTGTTTGGTCATGCATAGTACGTAGCTGGCATAGTAGAACATAGTGTAAAACCCCGATCAAACGGCGGTGATTCGATGATAATTCGTGCCCCGTTGTAACACGAACTATCTATCATAGACTATCATCAACTAGCAAATAGCTTCACGTACGCTTTGCGGACCTATGTTTTAGCATGGCTAGACCCCTACGTTCAACCACGACGTTCGGTCACTAACCTCGTTCAAGTGGAAGATGTATCAAATGAAGGTGATTATGGTGACTCTGGTGGCAGTCAAACACCAGATTCTTCGCGCGAGTCTTTAATTATGAAGTCAAAGGTCACTGGCCGTGTTAAACATATTAAGCGTCCTAGAGTGAAAAAGAGTCCATTGAAAATGCCGAGTTGGAGCTTGTCGAGTCAGTTGGCTTGATTTGCCTTGCAGGCCTTGCTCAAGCCCATACAGAAAAAAATAAAGAAAAAGATGATGAAACCCTTTTGGGGGACCTCATTGCCTCCCAACTTCGCCAGATGCCATACCAGGATAGACTGTTTGCTAAAATGGAAATTAACAATATTGTGTATAAGCACCTGTTGAAGTCAAGTAGTTCACAGGAAGTGCATAATGTATATGAATATGACAGGCAACACACTGCAGCCCCTCGACATCCGCAATTTTCCCCAGGCTATTTCTTTCAACAGCCGTATTACCCTGATTGATTGATGACCTAACTGACTGATTTGACTGTGTCCTGATGAATGATTTAGTGAGTGAATGATTTAGGCCATGACCTCATTGGATGATTCAGTAATAGTTACAATAAACTTTTGTCCAAATGACATCCCCAGAAATTGACAAATCTTGCTAAACATTGATCAGCCGTTTCTATGAATAAAGAAAGTTGACTTAAAGTGAACGTTGTGTTAGTTAATGTAGTGCTCATCCAGTATTCAAAACACTTTTTGCTAGTTAATCTTTGACTACTAAATCAAAGTTTTATAATGATTATACTTTATTTGTTGAGTATTGTACATGCTGTTCCATATATTTACAACATTATTTAAACATCACCAAGTTTGGACAGGCAACTAAAAATGAAAGAGAGCGGAAAACGAGGCTTTTTTATAAGCCAAAAATGGTGCCTATCTTTTTTTTTTTCTGGTTATCGGAGCCACTTGTTCTTTGGATATTGTTGTTTGTATTGCATTCTAGTTTTTGCATGATACCCATAATATTGTTTGTAAATGTGGTTCATATTATTCACACGACAGTGGTCAAATCTGAAGACATCATATCTAGAACCTTGTTGGTGGCTAGTGTTTTCCCCAAGCGAATCGAGGGTAATAATCACGACGCTAATGCAGCATAGTCGCCTTATTTGAAGACTCCAAGCGTGTCGCCATCTCGAAATTTAATGTTCGTATGTGTGTGTGGTACGACATTTTTAGGCCAGGTGCCTAAGGCAATGACGTAATAATTATCGATTAGCGTCTCCGCCAGTGTTTTTACTGACATTCGGAAGAAAAAAGGATTTGAACGATGAAGCAATAATAATTGTATGTAACTGCGTTCACGAAAATGAATTTGAAAACTGGAAAACTTGAAACAGAACGGTCTCGCGAAGCTCGTCTTCAAAAGAGAAGGGAACAGGCATGGGCAAGGCGAAATCATGAAACTATCGAACAGCGCCAAATACGTCTAGAGAAAAGACGACAAACATGTTATTCAGAAAGGACAAGTAACAAAGGTTTGTCAGTGGAAATCGAACAATCACCGTGACAAAATACATTCTACCCGTATTGTAACTCGATCACTTTAAGAAGGTATTAGAATCTGTATGCTGATGATTTTCCCTCGAAGTATTGTTTTAATACGCTTCTGTCGCCAGTTTCGGCTACCTTATTCGTTCAGAGCAATCAGAACTTGGAGTCTTGAATGATTTAGTCAGATGTCTTATTTTTTCTTTCAAGACTAAAACTGTAACAAATGCTGTAATCTGACATGCGGGGCTGATTGCAGCGAGAATCGTTCACAAGCCCTTAGAAGTATGACGAGGTCTGAAGCCCGTGTATAATTTGAAGTAAACCGTTCAAGTTTTGCTTTGATTCTGGGAGAAATCATGCTGTTTTGAGCGGGTTCACATACAAAACAATTCGAGCTCATTAAATATGCATGCCTGAGTCTGGAGCATGCAGTCCAGAGTAAACACAAATCGCACAGGAAGTATAGTTCAACAGGTTTTCAAAATGTTAGCCACCCACAACAGTGAATAATTGCACTAAACTTGTACATAATACTACTATATGACAAATCCAGAATGTGTACTATATTACTGGTAGCATCTATTCCAGTTATGATATCCTCAGATTAGATGTCAAACTTTAACACCTTACGAGGAATTTCTGTTAAGTATTTTAAAACTCAAAAATTATCTGGAGTTTATTTACAGTAAAGGCAACTTTTGGTGGCGGTTTCTTTGTTTTCAGTATGCGTGTTTAACACCACACAGATTTTAATAAAAGGTTTTCTATTAAAAATAGAAAACTTCATTGAATGAATTGACTAACAATAGTATTATTTGACCTTGCATGGTCACCAAGTCAATGTGGGCAAAGATTGGTCAGATGCACTCAGTCAGGAGAAGCTGAAACAAAAACTGAAGAGTAATTGCTAAACATTTTACTGCTTACAGGTGGTAATCTTAAACCTTATGAGATATATCTAAATAGAAAGCTTTGAATTCGAATTTGAAGGGGCTGTACAAACTCTACAGTACTGATGCATGGATTGTCTCTGTGACTATAGGGCATGTCACTCCAGACTCCTACTCATTGTGTATCTGACCTCGACTTCTTACATACTGCCACTGCCATGGTAAAGACCAGCATCTGAGATAAAGTATTGCATTAGTGCATTGCAAACTTGAAGGGCAGGATTTGAGTTTCTCGCGCAATGTTCCCCATTGCACCATTTCCACTTCTGGGTACTGAATTTCGCCATTCTCCTGGTCTGATTTCACCACTGCTGTCTTCATTATCAGCAAACCCATTAGGGCAATATGCTGCACATTTTGTTTGGCGTAAGAAGTTATGTAGGCACACAGCAGCCTTTGTTATATGTAGCTTCAGCTGTTTGAACAGAAGCAACTATTGGGCGACTGAAGATTCCCCTTGCTGTCATAATGCCAAAAGTGTTCTCTATTACTCTGCGCGCTCTTGACAGACAATAGTTGAAAATGCTTTGATTTTCTGTAATACCTCGACCTGGGAATGGTCGCTGTATTCATGTCTTTAAACCAAAAATTTCATCTCCCACTAAGTGGTAAGGAAGTGGGACCTCGAACCCCTCAAAGGGTTCTACAATCCTGGCCAAAAATCATGGGACACTTAGCTTTTTATCTGAAAATGATGACACTTTCACACTTCCCGCCCCCCTCCCCCCATACAATGTTGACTGAGTGTGCTCAAAGTGCACATTCTTTAAGCAGCTTTGCATAGGGGGAGGGGGGAGCCGCTTTTGTTGTTGAACAAGAGTGATGGTGAAAAAATAGCATTTTTGCAGAGTGTCCCACATACTTTTGGCCAGGATTGTAGTTCTGGAATTCCTAGACTATTGTTTTCAAGGGCTTTATCCATAGGTGAGTTATGCAGCTCCCCACTATTATTATTACTTCCATAATCACCCATGTTAACCATAGTGAAAACATAGTTAGTATCACACACAGCCATAAAGACAATACTAAAAAACCTTTGTAATTGTAGTATAAGTAGTATAAGCTATTACGTGGACATCGAATAGCAATGTGCTTACCATCTATGGCTCCAACGCAATGGGGATGAGTTCCAGAGTTCAAAAGACTCTTTTGAAATGTTCTTCCACTCATCGGATGAAGTTGGAGGTCTGAGATATTGTTCACTGAGTGCTTCCCAAATAGCTAGACAGGTTTCATGGATGATGTTACTAACAGTGGTCCTACCAACTCTGAATGAAAATGACACAGATTGCTGACTGTCACCTGTAGCTAAGTGGATGGGCTGCCTAAGCCTAGTACACTGTTTTGATAGCAGATGGCCAACTTTAGAGAGAAGGTAGTCAAAACTCTCTGGTGACATCTTCATGTATCTGGAAAATATGACCAATAAAGGAAAATATATTATGGGAGATTAGCAGTTCCCCTAAGAATATGGGAAAATTTGCTTTAGCAATTCACTATAACAATACAAGCTGGCTAAATATTTCTTTATACAGCCGTTTGAAAAGATTAATTTGCATCCAATCCAACAATATGCAATGCCCCTATTACATATGACTATTATAATATAAAATAATGCTTTTTTCTCGTGTTGTTATAATAATAGATTTTCTAAGGAAAGTGCTCGTTATTGTTTCTTGGATGATTTGCAGTACTATCACTGGTTTGTTGAGCTTCAAGATTCATTCTGAGGATCGTTTGGGCAAGAAGATGGAAGTAAAAGCCGCATATTTGTAGAGATGCGGTAAACTATCCGTTCAGCGCCTAGTTTTGTCGTTGTTTGGTGCTCTGCCCGCCAAGAAACTGCTTCGACTGTCTTCGAGTTTCTGTTACGATCTTTCGCCTTTACAATTCGAAGATGGGCATTTTGGATGTAAGCGAACGATTTGTTGTTTCCTAACAACAGCAAAAGACTTGATCTATTACTGCGAAAGACTTGGTCAAGCGTCGGCGTTTCAGGATGAAACGTGGAATACATTACGAATGCGGTGAGTATTCTATATTTCATTGTGATATCATTTTTATACTGTATTGTTTATATGACTGTTTAAACCGGGCAACTTTGAGTTACTTATAGAATTGCTATACTGTACGCACTCATATGTATTTGGAGAAAAGCTATTTGTCAGCAAGGGCCACTGATTTGTCAAGGCAAGACATGTGCTTGCCTACTAACAAGTACCTGGCTGGGTCCTCACTGCTGATGATCCAGCTTCGTTTGGAATCATGCCCATGTGCCAACAGCTAAATAATTAGGAGATAATCACAGAATTGGGCAATACATGTCCCACTGAAACTTGTGCTTTCCATGTGACTAAAAGCTGTTTATCAAACTTGTTTTTGTAGGATGATGAGTCAATAGATGACAATTGAAAAGACAAAGTATCCAAGGATTGTTGGCTCTGGTAGCTTGGTCAAACTGGACCATCTGTACCTGGTTGCAGAGGGTATCAATGTAATGAAACTTGGCACTGTTGGGGGAGTGTATTGTGTATTTAACATTCAGTAATTCCATTTTGAAAGAATGTCTTTGCCTTTTTTAGAGGCCAATCTCCTCGACAACACAGGGGAGGCCAAGAAAAGAGTTAGTGTTCAGAAACTACTGAAGAATATTGCAAAGGTCTAGTTAAATTATCACACAAATTACTGTGCTTGTTGGCTCTGGTAGCCTGGCCAAACTGGACCCTCTGTACCTGGTTGTAGAGGGTACCACTGTAATAAAACTAGGTACTGTTTTCAATTTGTTCAGTTGATAATGTTTGTTTCAATGAACTGTAAAGAGTTTGACAAAGTATTTATTTATATTTACATATTACAACAGATTGCTCTGGTTTTAATAATATTTTTCAGTTTGTTCAAGCTATGTTGATTGCAGTCTTTTCCCATTATGCATAGTTAGGAATTATAGGTTATTTATATGTATTTTTAGTAAAGTTATAAGACATAGTATAATAGTAATATTTAAATAAAAGGATGATTGGTACTATGGAGGTTAAGTGCATTTCACTGTTTTGCCTGAACAAATTTTATGAGTTGATTTAACTCTCATAGGGGAGTTAAATATTTCAGGAGTTAAAATAACCCCCGAAAAAGAGTTATTTTTTACCTTTTTTAAGTTACTCCAATTATGGGGTTAAAGTAACTCCAATGGAGTCAGTTTTACTCCATATTTGGGAGTTATAACAACTCTAATAAAGGAGTCATTTTAACTCCTTGGTGGAGTTAATTTAACTCCAAGTTTAGGTGGAGTTAAAACAACTCCAAAAAATGGAGTTGTTTTTACCTTTTTTTTAACTCCATTTTTGGAGTTAAAGCAACTCCTTGAAAATGACAGTGCAGCTGTGACAAGGTTGTTTTGAATTCAGGAAAAAAAAAAAAAAAAAAAAAAACAGATCCCATGCAAATGTGTGAATGCCGAAGATGGATTCCTTCCGTTCAGTGAAAAAAAAAAACAAGAAATTTGGCTCAGCCAGTCGCAAGTTTTCTATGGCTGAGAGCTGAATTAAAAATTCTGACTGGTTTTCATAAACCAGGATTCACTACGCGTGCGTATGCGCTTATGTTCATGTTGCTGCTGTCCTCACTGGCTTATGCTTATGCCCTAGTAAAAATCAGCCTGTATAGGTTCCGCGGGCCTCCACTTTCACTGAACCGCGTATTTGATTTAGTCTCAGTTTTGAAAACCCCCTCTCACAAGGCGACAGAGGGTGAAAATTATGATACTCAGAGTGGCGCTCGAATGGGAGACTTTACAATTCTGATTGCCGAATCTTTGAACCGTAACGAGACAGTCCGACTCGCAAAGAAAAAAGTATCATACACAGGTTATCTTCGACATCTACATTTTCATCAGAGGCCACGATCCTCCAGCCTGTGCTGCATCCAAACAATCGGAAACACAGAATTTTCCAGACTTGATTACTGATTTCCTTTGGGTGCCGGTTTGACTCCATGTAGAACAAATTTCTTCGGAAAATAAAGTTATTTTCTTCTTAGTTGTAAAGCCTCTGTTAATTTATAAACGAGAAAAGCTAGAAAAAGTCCAAAGGAAGCGGCATTTGCATGCTCACGTCATATTATTGAGCACGGGCGTGCACGATTTAAGAAATTTAAAATAAAAGTTATATAACGAGCGCTCTGGTTGGTTCCCAACCGTGTTTGCATGAGGCTATGTAACATGGAAAGTGTGATATTGCTGAGGTTGCGCAATGGGAGAAATTTTTGGACTGCTCGATTTTAGTGAAGTTCCCGATTGCTCATTTGACCTGAGTTTACTTGAAAAACAAGAAATTATAAGCCTCCAGGAAAGAAACGGCAACGGCGGTTGTGGCAAAAGGAATGATTGATGAAAGATTATTTAGCGCTGGGCAGAAACAATTCGCTAACATTCGAGTTTCTTTGAAATAACAGCGGAAAGGATAAGTCCACTGAATTGTTAAAATGAGCAGCAGGCAACTTACAGTGAACATATATATATATATATGTGTGTGTGTGTGTGTGTGTGTGTCGAGGAACAGATAATGTCCAAGGAAATTATCCGTGCATATTTCCGAAGCCAAAAGTAGTTTATTGTCTTTATTATCCTTCAACTATTTCCTCTCGCAGCGCAAATAATGGCGCAAGGACTGTGAAGCTCTTTGGGGCTTTCTGCAACTGCTTTTTCGACAAATGAATTGATGTCCTCCTCGGTAGTCATCTCGTAATGATTTTTTGTGATTAATATTTAAAGTTGTGTTCGGATATTGTCAAAAAACAGCGATAGTTCGCCAGGCGGGGGTTATTCGCTGATATAAATAAATATATATATATATATATATACAGCCCTTTGCAAAAGTTTTGAGCCCTCAATATATATCACTATATACAAATATCGAGTGCATTGTGGTAAGAGTTCAACTGGAAAATTTTCTTCCCCAGCCGAATAACGAGGAGGATCACGCAGTAATCATTGTATTTTGAACTTAAATATCTTTCTGGTAATATATTGTTCTGATTTGTGCGGTTTGTGTGCAATTTTAGAACCATTACCTTCCCAGAATGCACTTGATATTTGTATATAGTGATCTATTTTGAGGGCTCAAAATTTTCGCAATATATATATATATACACCCCACAATTCAGTAGCACGAACGCACCGTAATCCCTGATTATATCTAGTATAGATATATACATTTTATCCCACACGACTGACATGTAAAACAGTACTCGTACTGATAGTCATTCCGTGTTTAAATAAAGGTGTCTGTGTACAGTATTTTTCATTGCTGGCGAAAATTAAGCGAAGCAAAGCAAATGTAATCAAGCGATAGAAATATTTCTACAAGCTGAAGTTGCTCCGGGGCTGTCGCGGGCTTTTAAACTTTGACCTACGCTTTTCTAACAACCGAGAATTTCCCAAAACCTCGGTGATAATGGTTCTGAAATGTAAGAGATCGACTGACTATTCATTTCCCAACAGCTACAATGACTTGTTTTTGAATTGCGTTATTACGACACACCTTGTTAACGCGACCTTGATCATGACCAAATTTGGAAAACCGCAACTGCTTTATTTGGAAATCCATTGATGACAACAGAGGGAAGTACGGAAGAAAAAGTAATTACAAAACCTTGCAAATCGATTCTCGAGCTAAAAACCATACACGTATTTGGTTAGGATGCAGCGTTGGCTGGAGCAGTCAAGGCTGCATCCTAAAATTTGAGAAAATCGCTGTCGAAGCTCGACTTTTCTGACTGTGTAAAACTGATTGAGTCACGATTCTAACTGCGCTTTTTATGGCTTGCAAGACTGTCTCAAATGTATTCTGTAGTTGCGTGTAGAAAGTTATTTCAGCGAATTTTTGGAGTTTAGCTTGTCCACTAAATCACTGAGACTGCCGTGCAATCAGCAGCCGACTGGTGACGTTGCTATACAACCGGCATTGTAAAAATCATTAATAATCTCAAAGCGGAAAATAATCAAGAATCCCGCTTCCCAAAAACCCACTACAAGCTTCTACAGGGCGATAAGATATATGCGATTATCGTATTTCTATTTAAGATTATGAATAGAATAAAGACTATGGTTACGCGTAATAAACGACCATTTGACCAAGTTTTTCAAGCTTTATTTGGTAAAACCAGCGATGCACCCTCATTCAAATTATGTCACTTTACTGTCTGTGATTACAATTCGGTTCGTCTGCCGGGAAAACCTCTATAATGCAATTCATTCCTTAACAAAACTGAATCAAAATCCACCAATCAAAACTTAGAAGCAGATCATAAAATGTATTCACTTAATTGCTAAAAAAAAAAAACAAGTCATAAGCAGATAGGCAAATAAGCAAATTAGAAATGCCAACTCTAATTAATTTTCACGAAAACGTAAACCTCTTAAATCAATCACTTCCTTCCTGTGGTCATTGCTGGGCAGCCATAATTGCAACACATTGTTTGAATATTGTACGTATGTGTTTCTGAACAAACCCAATCCCGTCTTGGATATCCCTTGTGCTCGCATCTTACCAAATAAAAGCAAGTAGCGTTCTTAAAGTCGCAGTCGAGGTCCCATACCGGTACGTCAATACAATTTTGGATAAACCTCAGTTTGTTTGATTCGTCGCAGAAACGAAGAGTCTTCTTAGTGATTATTGTTTGCCTCTTATGGCGAATGCTTTGAAATCCTGTTAGTAAAACGGAAATAGTAACATTTAATACTTTGAAATTGTACGGTCCAGCTTAGTGCAGAATATCAGTGTATGAAACATTGATACGATCTAACACAGGACATTATTCAAAGGTTTCCATAAAGCCAGCTTAAGCCTCTTCTGAAAAACATTTTGCCGGCACTTAATTATAAAATACTTAGGGGTACATGGGCCCGGATCTTCTCCCCCAGAAACTTGCGCCTTTGGCGCACACAACTGCAAAATAATTGCAGTCATTATGTGCTTGTCAATGGGACACATTATTGAGATTATACGAGATTATACGATATTTTACTGGTTTGAAGAGGAAAATATTTAAGTGATGTCTCTTATGGTAAGAAAAAGAACATAGAAGAGATGCAAGAGATGCATGGCAAAAAAAACAAAACAAAAAACAAAAAAAAAAACAAAACAAAAAACAAAAACAAAAAAAAAGGAAGAAAAAAAAAAAGAAAACAAAAAAAAAAACAAAAAAAAAAAAAAAAAAAAAGAAAAAGAAGGTTACATGCAAGTTTTGTCACGTAGGCAACTGAGTCAGAAGTAGCGCATGATGCACCAGTGCAAAAAAATTCATAAGGGCGAGATGAGCCGTTTCCGATCTCCTGGTTTCAAATCGCCCCCCTTCCCCCCTACACCAACGATCTAAATATTGTGAAGACTAAAATAGTATTTTAGCCGTTATAGAGTCCAGTCTAGCTAACTTGCTTCTAATACTTTATCTACTCAATATCTTGCTCTGGGTATTATTACAGGTCGTATATAAACTCGTTTTGTCACGTACTTGTTGAGTTTCCAGTAAGCAGTGAGGCTTTATACGTGGGCAGACTTCCACAAAAATCCCGTAATGACTGAGGGAGATTTCGCCTTTTGATATATCCTTCATTTAGCCATCTATACTGGATCGTCTTTTTTGGGAGCGTCTTAGAATGAGATGCCTGCAAGCAACGATATACAAAACAGTTTAAAATTTCGTATTACTGCGTCCTTTTCACTCAAAATTTAATCATTATGAGATGCAATTTATTGTTTAAACATTCGGCACAAAAGACAATCTTTTTTGTGTTATAATTGTCAATTATTTAGCTCCATTACAATGCTATAACATTTTTTGGCAAAACACTTTGGTCTCATACACCATCAAATTTCGAAATTCAGTCTGATGTAAAGGCCACATAGAACCTAGTCAATCTTGATTACTTTATTCAATACTTCGTATCGAAGTGCAATCGCTTGTGGCTCTCCGTTACGTGTATATTGCCTTATAAACTAATTTGGTTACTTCACAATTGATTTCAGTATCCGCCATGTATGCCCTATTTTGAAATCAATCGTCAGAACATGCGTAAAAGTTGGCTTTCGACCAGTTGAGATTCAAACTACAGAAAGAACAACTGTTCCTTTTTTTATGGAAAGTATTATATATTTTCTGCTTATTATTTTCTAATTGAGTACGAAAAGCATTTTTTTTTCAGAGATCAAATGAAAGGGGGTAGGGGGTGGGTTCCACCATTATACAGATAAGTTCACCTGTCATCATTTTCTCAGACCGCCTTGACTTAAGGTGATTCCATCGAAATAGAATTTGAAATGGAATTGTTTTAAAACTTTGCACAAACACTAACTACTTCTAGTGCATTATAAAAATAAGATAAAAATTGGGGGTCCCCATGCTTGTTTTCACGCTACAGGGCTTTAGTAAGGTAGGTTGTTGGTGCGTAAAGCCCATCCCATGTAACTACTTTGCTATCTAAAAACAGTGTAATAATATTCAAATGGGAATATTTCAAAATTGTGAAATGGAAAATTCTTTAAATTGGGATATAATTTGGAGAGTCGTATTTACTTAAAATACATGAAATAAAAAAGTGGGGTCTCCATGCTCGTTTTTGCGCAGTTGTTCGGGAAAGGGCAAATTTTCACTTTGAAATACCTATTTCCGAAAGGGGACTGGGACAAGTTTCAACTTTCAAGGTGGCTGCTCCCACATTGAACGGCGAAAACAATAACTTATTTGCGTAAAGAGTTTAAAGAACTTTCGATCTTGAAATGTCGGTGGTTCTCAATGTCCACCATCTCAAAAGTGTTATGCACACTAAAGATGCGCAATGCAAAACAGGGAATCACTTTAAGTCAAGAAAAGGTAGCAATGGATGTTTTAAAAACTCACCTTGAATTACCAACTTAAGAATTAGATATGGTCTTTTTTATGTATTTACCCGTTCCAGGTCCTCCTTCAATTTTGCTGGTTTTGGAGCGTCTGGGATTATGTCAGAAATATAGCATGCCTTCTGTACAGGTATTCGAGTGGCAGTCAATCCCTATCAGGAATAGACAAAAATTAACAGCAATCCTCACCACCAACTTATACAAAGTAGAAATCAACCAATTTTTTATTTTCCCCATGAATGGCATTTTGTTTGCAAACATATTTTTCTATGGCACCTTTTGCATGGAGCAGGAACTTTAAACAAACCCTTCTGGCTTTACGTTGAGAGACCCCATTACAGTGTCTGGGGTATTTAATGATAAATCTACAAAATTACTATAGCATGCAATGTTCCAAAGAGAGTAACTGGTAAGTATATTTTTAAAAGCTTTACGAATGATTGCATACAAAGTTCTTCTTAGATATTTTCTGAATAACTTACAGTGTTTCAGCCTTTTTAGAAATGTTGGAGATCGCTCCAAATACGACATCCTTTAATTTGGTAGAACAGTATATCTTAAATCTGTTCGTGAGCATTATTTTGTACAAGTTTTCATTTGATGATCTTGTGAGTCACTATGTAAATCCTTATTGAGTTTGAAAAGTTATCAAAATGACACGTCATTGACATTAATACAGTAGTAGACAAGTCGAAAGGTCAGTCAGAACAACATCAGTTTTCCTGAAGGCTACTCCAGCTATAACCCGGACGATCACAACCAACTCGTAGAAATAGTACGTGAATGTTTGTGTTGTGGACGAAAAAATACACGAAGCTAGAATCTTTTATCGCAGGTTGAAATTTGTCGTCTAACAACCATCAAGACTGTACGGGTTGGAATAAATGTATGTGAGCGATCGTCGAAGCAATCTACATTTTAGAATCAATGTCCTATTGAAGCCATCGTATAAATGTAAAGCTGAGACGTAAAGGAAATCATCGGCCTTGAAAGTGCTGTCATCATGCACTCAGAAATAATAGTTAGAAAAGTAGCAACAATCAAAACAGAACAATAGCTGTGGCTTTTGGAACTAATTCTTGCTTACCGAATAGAAAATGTGTCAGAAATCCCCGTTTCCACGAACACATTTAGACTGTTTACGAAGCAATAGTCTCGTAACAGCATCCAAAGAAGACGTTTTGAATACGACCTACTGTAGGAAATCGTTTACTGCTTGAATTTCAATCAAACTACTGAAAGGGGCTGATCGATTGCGCCGTCAACAAAGTTGCCTTAAGGGGATATCATTTTTATCAATGCTGGGCTACCTACCTACGGCCTGAATTTTGCGTGAAAACTATAAGGGCCCAGCATAAATAAATAAATGAATAAATAAACAAAAAAGAAAAACAGGAAAAAAGAAGAGCACACACACTTGCAACACACACACACACACACACACACACACACACACACCCATACATACTGGCTGTTTTGTAAAAAAGAATTGAGCCTTAATATACATCAGTAGTTATAGATATCAAATGCATTGTGGAATGAGTTCTGTTTGAGAATCGTCTACTCAATAACCAATTAACATGGAAAGACGTTCAAGAATCATCACATTTTGAATTTATTTTTCTCTCTGTTCACATAATCGCATGACTGACAGCTAAACGCAGCCGGTGACCCCTAATCTTCATTGATAAATTTGAAACTGGCACAAAAAAAGGAGTCTGTACCGACAGAGAACATAAGTTGACAAATAACTTACCAACTTAAAGTCGTTCATGACAACTGCACCATTGATGTTGTTGTGCGGGGGCACTTTAAACACCTCCACTTCGTTTTTCTCATCAACCTCAACCTCTTCGTCAAATTGTGTTCCTCGTTCTTGCAGATGCATGACATAACGTTCAGCCTTGAGAATATTAGGAGGAAGTAAGTATCTCTGGACTTAAAAATAGTGTCACAAGGGCTAAAAAGTCAATCAAATGATGGTGGCGGTATAGAAAGGACAAAGTTTAAACCACATCATGCACTTTTAATACGTTATGAAAGAATCAGTTATCCACGTCTCTGCCCGCCCTGCGTGTCACGAACTGCGAATGACTGTGAAAGTGGCTTATTGGAAAACATTACCCGAGCCATGTGGAGGCTGCATATTACTGTTACAAGCATGAACAAAGCTCGTAGAGGCCTTGGAGTCTGTGTGAAAATACAAATAGCAGCAAAATATTGGGATTACAACAGGAACAATAAAATCAAGCTTTTTGGGACCGAGACAATTGTTTTAGACATACCATAATGATGTCTCCACGGTTTAGCAAAACGAAACAACAGCTGTCCTCTTCCTGCTCTTACATTGATTGAGAATGACTTACCGCTTCACGGTATTTATGCTATTTTTCACGTTTCAGTAGTATGAGGAACTACTGCAGTTACGCCTTCAGCTTAATCCATGACCTTGTAGAGATGTTTACGCCCATAACTAAGTGACAGGTACGAAAATAGCGTTGAAAGCCACGTGATAAGGAACTAAATGCAGTTGTTTGCGGTTGTTTTTTTTTTTTCAGGGCAACGTTGACCGGGCGTGCTTGTTGTCTGTACTATTCTTTGTTTGCCACTTGAAACGTCGTTTGGACTGAAATTTGAAAACACTGTTTCTCGTCGTTTCACTGTCAAAAGCAAAGGTACTTGAGTCATGCAAAGAAGTAACATACGCCTCCTTCAAGGTTAAGCCTCTGTCACTCAAACTTGTCAAAGGACTGAGGAACTGAAGGAAGTGGTGAACAGTCATCCGCTTTTTCTGAGAAAGTCAGGAAGAACCAGTACAAATTAGCTTGTCAAAGGACTGAGGAACTGAAGGAAGTGGTGAACAGTCATCCGCTTTTTCTGAGAAAGTCAGGAAGAACCAGTACAAATTAGCTTGTCAAAGCGCTGAGGAACTGAAGGAAGTGGTGAACACATGTTCCTTTTTTTTTTCTGAGAAAGTCAGGAAGAGCTGCGAATTACTGAGAAGATAAATAAGATAAATATTTTGAAATATAGTTGTTTTTTGATCAAACGAGAAAGACCTGTGCAAAGACAATAAGGATTGTGTGCTTCCTGACATTCAGTCATATTACAGAACTTCACATTTTCGAGTGTAAATAAAGGCCAAAACGAGTGCAAATATGGGAGCGTAATGCACTCTTCAGGAACCAGATCCGACTGGTTTATTAGCTTGCGTGATCAATTTGAGCAAGCAAAGTGACGCGTCATCGTGACAATCTTTTAATCCATTATGTGCGCGGCTAGAAAGTTTTCTTGCTTCGTTTGTCGTATGATAAGCAACTTATTACGCGAAAAGTCGTGCATTATGGCTATTTTTACTCGTCAGTTTTATCGTTTTAATATCGCCTGAAGCAGGCTCAAAAAAAAAAACTAGACTGGCCTTGCCAGTGAGCTCGCGGCGTGAGTTGGGTCGAGACCAGAATATAAAATGGAAAGTAGGGGACAAGAGCGGAACTCCCAAGAGAGACTTCCAATTTCTCACCATAAAAATATCACACAGTATAGAGAACTTGGCTTTTGACACCTTGCTCTTTTGACACCTTGATTAAACTAAAAATTATTATTACAACACTCATACACTTGCTTCTTAAAGGTTGAGCGACCCTGCATCTTGAGAATGCGTGACATATCTTTTTATGCACAATCGATCCTTGACTCATATTTCTAATCAGTGGCCACGATTAATCCAGCCTTCGCTTCACTACTTATGTGTTTTCTTTTATTAACTCAATACGTTTCGTCACAAGAGAGATGTTTACAATATTATTGCGCTTTTGTTCACAGTGTGTTCAGTCCATCTGTGACTGCAACCTCAATCCTCAGAATTATTTCGGTGTATTTTTCATTTCTGGTATTCAATGACCATTGCGAAACAAAGGCTACATGATCGAATGAAAGAAACACTTCAACAGGCAATGTACGATACGCAGAAGAATTTTATGAGGCAACAGATGTCATGTATAGAGTAAAGCATAAAGCGTCATTCTTTTACGGCTAAAGCTCACCGTAGCTTTGGTTTGTGTTTTCGCCCTGTTATCTTCCCAAAAGTATTTCGTGTCGCCACAGAAAGTTTCGTCGGGACTAAATATTTATCGGCGACAGCGGTACCATCAAATATTTGTTTACGGCTATTCTCAAAGCTTCCGCGGTGAACGCGAGCCAAAATCGTTCCCGAAAATCCAGTTTATCCGTGCATATTCCACAGAGCCAAATGGTGTTGAGTTTGGATGGGATGCAGTTAACTTTTACACACAAGTAACGAGCAATTCACTGGCCACATCTCGAGTTGTTTAGCGAAGTCAATTACGTCATCGCCCAGCACGTGATAATATGAACCAATCACCGTGTGCTGATTCTCGACCCACAAAAAGGAAAAAAATTAAAATTAAAATGCCCATCTTTAAGCTCGCTTGGGCCCAAGGCCCCCGCGAGCAAAAAAAAAAAAAAAAAAAAATATATATATATATGTAACGGCAGCAGGCGACTATCGAGAGTAATCAGGATTTGTCGTGGCTGACGCGGGGATAATTTACATAAGAAGACAATATATAAAGACAATAAACTACTTTTGGCTTCGGAAATATGCACGGATAATTGTCCTTGGACATTATCTGTTCCTCGAAGCTCACAGTTGCCCTCGAGCTTCGCTCTCAGGCAACTGTTTGCTTCTCGGAACAGATAATATCCTCCGACAATTATCCGTGCATATTTCCTCGCCAAAAGTAGTTTATTGTTTATATAACAATATATATATATATATATATATATATATATATATATATATATATATATATATATATATATATATATATATATATATATATATATATATATATATATATATATATATATATATATATATATATATATATATATATATATATATATATATATATATATATATATATATATATATATATATATATATATATATATATATATATATGTTTATATATATATATATAAACAAAATAAAATAACCAACTGACTCGTAAAAATACTCCCCCGTATTGCACTCGGCTTCCCGTGTAATAAATAGAGATTACTTCATGGAAAGTGCGCGCGTACGGTTTTTATTCACGAGTTGTGAAGTATCATAAAACGAACGAGCGAGGCTTTGCGAGCGAGTGAGTTTTATGATACGAAACAACGAGTGAATAAAAACTGTACAAAGCACTTTCCATGATGTTATCTGTTTATTATATACATACTGAGACATTTATGATGGGACCGGGAAACCCTTTAAAAGTAGTGAAAAATCGTCGTTCGCAGCTTGTGATTGGACGAACGATTTTTTTCACGTGTGAAAAGCGTCGTTCGCGGCCTCTCATTGCCTAGAACTCATTTGCGTACGAAATTTTACGATATGGCTTTTTCGTGAGTATGTCTCAGTATGTATATAATAATACCTTTGTACTGCGTGTAAAGCTGAATTACTTTTGCATTCACCAGCTGAATGGATGAGGGCAGAAAGGACAGTTGACGGGAACTGTAGCACGCAACGTGTTTTCCATGCCTCCGACTTATTATATAGTTTTTGCAAAATAACCATGCTGTATGGCGTTATTTCCCCGCCAAAATTCCAGTTCAGCTATTCAACATTGGTGATTCGAATTTTGCATTTAGTTTTTAATTCAACCACAGGCAGCCCAATTTTGATGTGAGATTCCGTTAGAAATGTTTTTTTTTTTTTTTTTTTTTCAAAAATAAAAAGAACTACTGAACTTACCTTATTCCTTGTATTGTTTTATCCATCATGTGCTGTTCTGAGGCCGATTGGAGCGATTCTGAGGATCACCACCAGCTGAAATGTCGCTCATGCAGAATTTCGGGTGATAAAGAGGAATAATGGAATGTTCATTATCTATTATTCCGGAATAATGAAGCGGCATTATTCCATTATTCCACCTCAAAAATTTCCTTTATTCCAGTCCAGAAAATCTCGTTATTCCGTTATTCCACCTTAAAAATTTCCATTATTCCATTATTCCAGTCCAGAAAATCTCGTTATTCCATTATTCCAGAAAAACCAAGGCCATTATTCCATTATTCTGCTGTAAAAATTCCCGTTATTCTTATTCCATTATTCCTCTTCATCCCCTAAAGAATTGCTCCGATCCAATCGGCCTCAAAACAGCACATAATGGATAAAATAACACAAGGAACAAGATAAGTTCAGTATTTTATTTTTGAAAACAATCTAACAGGATCTCACATCAAGATTAGGCTGCCTGTGATTTGGCATTTACAATTCAACATCCAACGGACCATCCAACGTTTTTGACTCACGGATATGCTAGCATATCTGGGAATCATTCACTCACTCACTCACTCGGTGTGTTAGCTTTTTGGCGCGGTTGCTAAGTCAGTAGGTGTCTCACGGAAGGGAAGGCACTATTAACCGACACGGAAGGCACTATTTAACACCCACCAAAACCATGCGAGCCGAAATTAAATAATTTACTGTCAGCGGTCATGACGTCAAGTCTAAGCAACATGGCGGCAGAGGCGAGCAATGTCACGAACTTGCTTGCAGCGCTTTGCAGTGAATGATACTCTTGTAGTGTAGGTAAATAAAGTGAGTCTTAAGACAATTTTCATTACCTAGAGTATATTTTTATTGGGTTGTTCTCCGTTCCTGCACAACCATGAACATGGCTCTGAAGGTCGTTATCTATTTACGTAACTACAGTAAAAAGTAAATAACATCCGCCAAAACCATGTAAGCTGAAAATTTTAAAAAATGGCCTCTGTATCATGGAGCACAAACTGGATTTTGCCGTTTCACCTTTTGACTGGGAAATGACTTTACAGCCCTAAAATGAATGGATTTCGTTTAACAATCTCTGCTACTTCACCAGAAAACACAGGCGGTCCAAGCTAGCTTTGGGGGGTCGGGTGGTTGCGTGAAGGGCCAAGCTATTATAAGAAAATGTATGGGGATTTTGACGATGGCGATAAATCATAGGATTTGCTAATAAAATACAAAATAAACGCACTCTACCTGTTAGTTGTTGTCTCCTGTGTCGCTTGTGTAAATTTAGAGCCGCTACGGCCAGTATTAGTGGTCGAAATTCCCGGCGGTGTTTTTCCTCCTCCAAAAGAGAGATCGAGTGTATGAGATAGCGACTACTTCTCGTTATGCTACAAGCAAAGACTTCGGAATGTCTGGTAAGTGGCCTGAACATGTAAAAGCTTAATATAGAAATAAATGGGAAACATGAATGCACAGTAAGTGTAAGTATAAATACAAGATGACCAGAGATGTGCTAAAATAAACCCCTAATCTCTGTTTGGCTTTATCTAACAAGAATTTGTTTATATTGACATTTTAAAATAGCCAGCTCAAAGGTTTCTTTGTCACATAGATAAGGCCGGGGGAATAGTTTATTATATACATTGCAAAGGACCATTCCTTATTTATGAAATAGCTCGTCTCGGCCGCCATGTTGGTTAGACTTGACGTCATGACCGCTGACAGCAAATTTTCAATTTCGGCTCACATGGTTTTGGTGGGTGTTAAATAGTAAATAGTGCAGTGCAAACACCGGGGAAAAGAACCTGGGAACGAGAGAATGTTCAGCCGTAAAGGGAACATAGAGCCTCGACGGCTCACTCACTCTCACAAGGGCGGTGGATGGCTGAATGTTTGTCAAGTTAGATTAGTTCTATTCTGCTTTGAGCTGCCGCCAAGTTTAACAGAGCCTCAACAAAACTTGCGATTAACACTGTAGCCTGTAGCTGCACTCATCCGAAGCTCTATAAATCACAGTAAAAGCTCGAGTAGATGTGTTGTACGTCGCCTGGCTTAAAGAAATACGCAGAGTGATCCACTCTGATATATAGAACCTGAATTTAACGGCAGATATCGACTGATAATTCATGCTCACACTAGAAATAAAGCACTGCCGTAAATATCTGCTTCGTGTTACGCCTCGCATTGATCGTGCCCTAATTTGAAGAGAAGTCTCTTATTTGGAAGTCCATTGTTGCCATAGAAGGAGAGGAAAAACCTGACCGTAGGACGGTTCGCTAAAATTACATGTCCGTCTCAATATCCGTGAGCCGTCGAGGCTCTATGTTCCCTTTACGGCTGAACATTCTCTCGTTCCCAGGTTCTTTTCCCCGGTGTTTGCACTGCACTGCACTGCATGCAAACTACGCTATGTCTTTGATTCAAGTGTTCGGTGGTGTTTCTTTTCTAATCGTTTTAAGCTTTGGAAACAGGGAAAACGTAGAATACACCAACAATTGGGCTGTGCAGGTTGTGGGAGGAAATAACGAAGCAGAAAGGTTGGCGCGAAAGGTTGGCTTTGTCAACAAAGGAAAGGTAGGACACTGGCCTGATAAAACCTCGTGTATAGAAGTTGGGATACGTTTCTACAATAAGAGTTGGATCCTAAGGGTTCTGCAAATGGGTAGACTGAGCGTTTTGGAACGAACTGGATACATACTCCATCACACTTGATGGGTTTAAGATCGAGGCCGATGCCGTTACTTCCGTGTTTGTGTGCTGTGCCTTGCCTCGTAATCTAGACTATTTGTGAACAAGAATCGAATCTATATCAGCTTAACTGCCGAAAGTTTTCCTCTAGTCCTTAACCAGAACACGCTTCTTCATAAAAGTATTTTAGCTGCTCCTAATTCGATGTTCATCGAGGTGCAGTTCTAAATTTTATAAATAACCAAGGGAATGGAATGAAGGTACAGTAATTATAAAAGAAACCGCTGGCAGTATGTAATTTACAACCCCTTTCATTGTATCTATTGATTCGTTTTTGTTTGAATTGACGTTGTACTTTCACTAGTAAAATAATATGAGGTGATCAGAAGTGATTGTTATTAATTGTGGTGCATTCAGACTCGATGTGAGTTAAGACTTTAAAGCTCATATGTTGAAGGTAATAATAATAAAAGTTTATTAGTCTCCCAGCAGGGCTTTTCAGAAGTAATTTACAATGGATATAAGCTTTAAAGAATAAACTAAGATATTTAAGTGAGATTACAATAATTTGTACTTGTTCAACTTGTTATTTAAAATGATAACTACTGTATGCTACAGCTATAAATTACTATAAAAATATTTCAAATCAGAAATAACTACTCAGTACAAATTAAAAGTCTTTCGGGGTAGGCATCACTTCCTGTTTGCTAACATGTCGCCTTTCAGCTTGTGCTTGAACATGGTGTGTGACAAATGCAGACTGCATACCAGATTTATAAAGTGAAAACAAAACAAAACAAAAAAACTCAATGCCATGAAATATAAAGCCATGCCATTCTCTGTTCCCATTCATTTTGTAAGAGTGATAGAAATCAATTTTGCTTGAACCTGACGAACGATTCATCCAAACCGACTAAGTAACGGATCAGGGTGGAAATTCCTTCTTTTGCTAACTGTGTGTAGCAAGTGTTTCCTCTCGATACAAAAAGCATACAAAGACTTTCCACCGCACACCTCTCCCCTCAACCTCATTTTGCGCTCACCTCAATTTTAGTGTGGGTGATCACAAGGATCTGCTATGATCTTCTCTTTTTCTCTTTTGTTGTGGTATCTGAACATGATCCTGCCTACAACTCAACCAGTGTATCAGTCTTTCGTACCCCTCCCTCGAATATTCCAATTATTCCCTGACTGTACAAGATATGGGGTGAGTGTAAAAATGACATTGAAGGGGAGGGGTGCAGTCGAAATTCAGAAAAGTCTTGTATGCAGCTATGGCTCTTTGTATTGAGCAGAAACGCTTGCTAGGATAGAATTTTCACCCTGATCTGATAAGTTGGTTTGGATGATATCATTCGTCATGTTTTTGTTCAAGCAAAATTGATTTTTACAACCTTTACAAAATGAACGAGAATAGAGAATGGCATAGCCTTATTTTTCACAGCATTGTTTAAGTTTTTATGTGTTTTGTTTTGTTTCAGTATATAAACCTAGTATGCAATCTGCAGTCTGCAGCTGTATTTGTCACACACCGGCTTGAAGTTTCAGCTCTCTTGTGCTTTTCGGTAGAGAGTTCCAAATGTTTACATTCATTATTATGTACTATGTTAAAAAGTACAATACAAACAGAGAAAAATGCACATGGTTAAACCAAATGCCAGCATTACAATCTTGAATCAGACAGCATTTGAATGAGTGCGTGAGCCAAATTAATCTTTCCTTTAAATTTTAAGTCTAAGAAAAATTGCCTTCTGAAAATGAAAAAGAAGAAAAATTAATAGAAGAAAATACAGATATGATAAAATGCAAATTAACATTTTCCATATATTATGTTGTTATGCAAGAGTCGATCTGCATTGGTACATATTTTGTGCATATATATTAACAAGGGGGCAAGGGGGCCTCATAAAATTTTCAAATTATTGTGATCTTGCAATCAACTATAGAATTTTGCTAACTTTTCTCCCTGTACATTCCTGGTTTGTTTGTCACAATATTTTGAATGCTTAAATTAATAACACTTGCTTGATAATCCCATGGCCACTACCAAACACTAACAGTAGAGGTATGGCTCATTTCCTAAAACTATAACCGTGTGATTTGGTTTAACTGCAGGCCCTCTGGTACTACATACAATACTGTATTGGGGTGGTTCTTTCTAATTTATTTCAGAAAAAGCAATAGTACATCTCTCCTCAATGCAATTGGTAAAAGTAACCTCATTTATTTTCATTTTCGATAGCATGGGAAACTGTCACTTGGGGACTTCTCAGCTTTGCAAGTTACGTCAGCATGTATTACGTTTCTATCAGTCTCTCACAGCCTCTCGATCAATCACAGGTTCAAATCAGTCAGGAAGCACTTTTTTTTCTATTTTCTGCCCTCCTTGACTTTCTTTCTTTATTTGTTTGTGTGCTTATTTAATTTGTTTAGTTTTCTCTGCCACATAGGATACTAAATTACATGCATGTATTGTACATTAATATTGCAAAATATAAATAACAAAATTATTGTTATGATTGTCACATGATTATAAAATGGGTTTACAGTTTTACTTTGTTTCTTGTCACACAACCAAGCTTAGATTCATTTTGTATTGCATCACCAATTATTCTTTGTCCCTTTGATTAGTGTAAAGATTCTATTCTTCTTTGTTTTAGTTGGAGACACTAAGGAAATGCCTATGATACTTTATGGGTTCTGTAATCAATAGATCTTTATTAAATGTCTTCCAATATCTGCATGTACCGTTGTATCATTTAGTTAGGTGTTACTAGTCTGGACTCTGTAGTAAGCAGCTTGTTTTATTATCAAGTCATCCTTGCTCAGAGGTTTTACTGCATGGGTTAGATATGTAAGTACCCTTGCTTGTTTTCTTACCGTTTCTATTGTAGTTTGGTAATCAGCGCCTTTTAAGTGATTCAGCTATTGTTTTTGTTACCCTTTTTGTATGGCTAGCGCGCCGTGTCACGAACTTTGTTATTAGTTACTCATTGACTTGGAATTTAGTATCGCTTTTGCCTTATATTGTTATTATTTCTTTAGTGTTGCTATTTAGCCCCCTTTTTACATGCTAATTATGCTTAGTTTATCCTTTGTTACTTCGTTGCATAACGCCACATGTTATTTTTAATATCACATTGTTAGCATTACATGATTACATTGCTTAAATGGATTGCTTGTTTTTATAGCTTAACTAGTTTTCCTATTTGTAGTATTTAGTAGTAGTTTTATTAGTTGTATGTTGTAATCCTTACTTTCAGTTTACGAGAAGTACAAATCCGAATCATTGTGTTGGCACGGAATAAACCCCATTTGAGCCTTCCATCGCCTTCACTCATTCATCTTTCGCTTCTTATGTAAATTATCCCCACGTCAGCCACGACAAATCCTTCTCGACAGTTGCCTGCTGCCTTTACAATTATAACTAATAAAGTGGAACCCCACCTTATGGCCACCCCGATGTTACGGTCACCTCATTATTACGGTCACATTTTTTGTCCTGAATAATCTCCCAGTAATTTTCTCATCTAAAATCCCCGTTAATCCATCCACCAGTTAATACAGCAGGCCAACTGCCACTTTTTGAATCCCAACAGTTACTTGCTATGGCCACTCTGACAAAATGTGACTGGATTTTCTGGATGTTTTAGAGTTGATTGCTGGTTGTAGAAAGGGATCTAGGAGAGCTTTGTTTTGCATAGTATCATAAGAATTTGGCAATAGAAACTATGCAATGACTAAACTAAATTAAAAGACAAATTCAAATTCCTACAATCATGTGAAAAAATTAGAAAGACATCCTTATTCCAAGGCTTTTTTTCCTTTCCCTATACCCAAATCTCTATTGAATGTTCTGACAAAAGTAGGCAAAAGTTGGGTTTGCAAATGAGATTGTTTTACTGGAAGCTGCTAGGAGGTGAATAGTACTTGCTACTGCATTACTAAAATTGAGCCAATCAGTATGTACAAAATTAAAAGCACTATTCAGTTATGTGATGTATACATACTACAGTAAACTAAATTATACAGGTACATTACCTTTAATTATTGCTTCTTGATTAATAACCGGGTTTGAAGAGATGCTGGGAGTTAACCTCCATGAATTAGCGGAAGTGAACGCTGAATGATGCTACATGTACTATGCATAATGAATGCTGGCTTTGTGTATAAACTGTGATTACAAAATCTCTAGCACATGTGTCACCATTGACACATCTAAATATGATTCTTGTTCTGTTGCATAAGCAAAAGCAACTGCTATAGTGCTCTTGCTGTACAGTGAAACAATATTTTTATAACCTTCTAATCAAGTACAATATTTACCGTACATACAAGCCCCTAACCCTGTTGTGTAAACTGTACAGTGTTATGCAAAAGAGGAGATGCTTTGTTCTTTGTTTCAGTTGTTTAAGAAACATAAAATAGGAGTTTCCTTTTAAATTATGTTGAGTGGTATGGAGCAAGTGGCAGGGTTACATGTATGTGAAATGTTGTTGTTCAGTCGGGGAGAGGGGTTGAGGGAAGGGTGAGCATAAAAAATGTAACAGTTATTTTTTAAGGGGGATCAGATAAACTAGCTTGTTAGCAGTTTACCCAAAATCTTGCCCCTCCCCCCTGCTCCAATGATAAATATTAGAAGGGGAGGGTGGGTCAGTCAGAAGAAGTTATTTTGGGGTTGAATTTTAGTCTTGGTCCTTTGTTCAAGGTGATTGGTGATTTGTGTTTGATATAGTCAGTTAAAGGTATATTATTTTAATAGTTTATTTCAAGTGTTTTATTCCCCTTTAGATCTTGCTAGATTTCTACAGTTTTGAAAAGAAACTGGCAGATCAAGAACAACAGAGTGACGTTCTGCATACCTTGCTGTCAGAACCCAGTGTAAGTAAAGGATTCACACCTGTAATATCATTTACATGGGTTGTAGCTGTACTCTAACAACAAGGAGTATTTTTCATCTGATGAATTTATCTAATTGGGCACTTGAGCTGTCCACTTGCATGGTGTGTATGTACTGCAGTTAACAGTACATCTATGTACTTTGGTGTCGATGAAGGTTTATGGGTACTCCCCACATATTTTTTGCAAATTACCTACTAAGAGTAACTAACAAGTTCAGCAGTCACAGACTATTCCCCTTGCCCTGGGGTTCCGATATTTCGTTTGTCAATGCTTTTGATAGGTGGATGCATGCATGAGCTCTTAGAAGGTTTTTTCAACTGCTTTTAGTTGTCACATAATGTACCATGACTGTTTAAGTCAGTGCAATTGGAAGAATTACTTGGGTGTTTATATACTCCTCTTGACTATTAGGTGGGAGGGTAGCCAAAGGGTATAGTTTTTGTAATAGGATCACGTTCCGTGCAGTTACTTCCCATCTTAAGATTCGTGTTACGTCATCAATTATATCTTTGTTTCCATTTATTACCGTACAATGATTTTATTCTCTATTCATCTAGTTCGGAAACGCCTAGGAAATGCCTACGATATTTTCTAATGTTTTTAATCAATAGCCCTATTATTCTGTATGTTATATCTATCCGTGTATTTTTTTTATTAGTTCAGAGTTAGACTTGGGTATTCCCTCTGTACAGCCATTTTGCAGAAGCTCGGGAGTAAAGTAAAGTCCACAGTTACAGATTTGCTGTCGAAGTCTTTGATCTTCGCACTGCTACACTTTCAAGCGTTTTCGTTTGAAATAGGGTATAGACTATGTCTTTTTGGTATGGAAACAGGGTATGGTAGTAGATTTGAACAAGCTAAAATACTGTAGGGTACACATTTTGGATTCAGGTCTGTAATAGGGTATGGAACCAGGACCGTTCCCTTATTTATGGCTATTATATAGACACGAGTGTTTTACTGGAAAATATACCGTGCGTAAAATCCATACGAAACTACATCCGGGACCTGAGTGGTGTATTTTCCATATCCTCCCTAGTGAGGATATTGATGGCATCATTTCCCGCTTTTGCACGGTTTTTTGTGCATTTTCTCGTAGAAGACTCGGGTCTATGGGGGTATGGGTTTTATTTTTTCGTGGTAAACACAATATTTTTACTCACTTGCGCAACGCTCGTTCATAAAATATTGTTTTTACCACTCGAAAATGGAATTCATATCTTCGCGCCTTCGTGTAATATCCTCTATGTTTATGAGCTTATCACCCTTGATTCTAAGTCTAAATTGCTGAAAATACACAATTATTACAGGTTTTATTTCTTTGCAGGTGAAATGGGCAGAGCGGCAAGTTTTAAAGGAATATTCATATTTGTCTAAGCCTACGCCTGTATTTGATGATCCTAGATGGCCCGATCAAAAATGGTACATGGTAAGTCTACTTATCTTATCTGAGTACTTTGTTATATATATCCTTTACATGAACATGTACAAGTACTATATGTTCTTTTATAAAGTAACTGTGATACTACGCGCGTTCTGATTGGCTAAGTAGCCGTGTAAGATGAGAGTTTATAGATAAGGTGAATAGTACGCCTTGTGCTTCTCCAAACTTCGCTCGTGTTCGTTCAAATTCCCGCGTGCATCTATAACTCAATAAGGCACGCTGACGCGTGCTTTATTTCTTTAATATTACACGCTGACGTTATACGTGATGTATTTGATTGACTAATTATTCTACTAGAAATACGATAATCGTAGATACCCCTCGCTCTGCCATTGATGGGACTTTTACCTTGGTACTCCCAAATAGAGTAGCCTTTGCTTTGCCGAAATGTTGACTCAATTTTTTCTTCGAAGTCAAGTGCTAAAGGAAAGAGAAAGGAGAAAAAGGAAGGAGAAAAAGAATGGTGTGTGTGTTATACTTTTGCGTTGAAAAAAGAGTCGATTGCGTGACGAAGTACGTACTTCCCACGGTCGGCACGTCAAATTAATTCATACAGTCTGCCAAGCACGTTCTCAAAATTTAATACTCAAATTTTGAAGTTGGTCGGCCGTCGTAGTACGGGAAAAAAGGAACACTGATTTTCCAATTTTGAATTTATAGGCAGTACAATTAAATAGGCTTCCTGTGCGATTTGTTTTTACTCTGGACTGCATGCACCAGACTCAGGCATGCATATTTAATGAGCTCGAATTGTTTTGTATGTGACCTGCTCAAAACAGCATGATTTCTCCCAAAGTCAAAGCAAGACTTGAACGGTTTACTTCAAGCTACACACGGGCTTCAGACCTAGTCATACTTCTAAGGGCTTGTGAACGATTCTCGCTGCAATCACCGCATGTCTGACAGTCAGATTACAATATATTTGTTACAGTTTTAGTCTTGAAAGAAAAAATAAGACATCTGACTAAATAATTCAAGACTCCAAGTTCCGATGGCTCTGAGCGAATACGGTAGCCGAAACTGGCGACAGAAGCGTATTAAAACAATACTTCGAGGGAAAATGATCAGCATACAGATTCTAATACGTTATTGAAGTAATTTTGACCTTTTCTTCGGCACGCTTCCGTTCATGATGCTGTCGGTTATAAGATGTTTGTCGTCTCTTCTCTAGACGTATTTGGCGCTGTTCGATCGTTTCACGATTTCGCCTTGCCCGTGCCTGTTCCCTTGTCTTTTGAAGACGAGCTTCGCGAGACCGTTCTGTTTCAAGTTTTCCAGTTTTCAAATTCATTTTCGTGAACGGAGTTATGTACAATATTGTTGCTTCGTTCAAATCATACACTGGCGGAGACGCTAATCGATAATTATTACGTCTTGCCTCAGGCACCTGGCCTAAAAAGTAGTACCACACACACACACACACACACACACACACACACACACACACACACACACACACACACACGCACACGAACATTAAATTTCGAGATGGCGACACGCTTGGAGTCTTCATACTAGAAATACGATCATCGCAGATATTCCCTCTCTCTGGCCTGGCGTATATTGTTTTGGTAGCTCAACAACAGCAGCCTTTTGCTCTGCCTTTTACTAAAGTTTCGACGCAAAAAAAAAAAAAAAGTAAAATAGTAAAATAGTTGATGGGGCCAGCATGTTAAAAAAATTTTTTAACACTTTTGCTACACAATTCCTTGGAGGATAAGGGTATAACAACTATCATGAACTTAATACAGGTAAACAACCCTTTCACTCCCAAGTTTAAAATGCAGAATCTTTCAGCTTTAATTTCAAAAGAAATTATAATTTATATTATATAAAATGTGTAGTGAGAAGTGACAGTTCAGTCAGCATTCATCTAACCAACACTGTATAAAAAGCTGTATTCTCTTTACTGTACAATACAGTACATTTCCAACTGAAGGAGAAAATTGAAGTTGATCACTCTTGGGTGTGAAAGGGTTTAAACTTGTTGTTACAATATTGGTCACTGTCTACCTTGGTGCTGGTCTTACTCACCTGTTATTGCCACTTATATTACATATTAACTGAACTGAAGTTTTCCTTCATAAAAAGCAAACAACCTGTAACAAATAAGTAACTAACAAAACCTTGTGTCAGAAGGGAACACAAAAAATACTTGGCTCTGAGCATGTCGTCCACTTGAGCACAATACAGTACCATTCTAAATTTTAAGAAAACACCCAGATATAATTTTTCTTGGGGTTACTTGACAGAGTATACAGGCCAGTGTCCTTGAGAACATTTTCCTTTGGCATTCTTGTTAGAGACATCACCATCGAGTTCATTTTTGGCTTCTGACAATCTTACACTTTCATGATGTCAGTGACTTGGTATACGAGGATCCTTTAACTGCACAGGAGTTGACTTCTCAGCCTGATTTCTTCACTTGAACATTTCCTTTACCATGATCTTTTTGGAGATGAAAATACATATTCAGGTTTTTGTCTTCACTACATATTGTTGCTCGCGGGGGCCTGGGGCCCAAGCGAGCTTAAAAACGCAAATTTTTATATATTTTTCCTTTTTGTGGGTCGAGAATCAGCACACGGTGATTGGTTCATATTATCACGTGCTGGGCGATGACGTAATTGACTTCGCTAAACAACTCGAGATGTGGCCAGTGAATTGCTCGTTACTTGTGTGTAAAAGTTAACTGCATCCCATCCAAACTCAACACCATTTGGCTCTGTGGAATATGCACGGATAAACTGGATTTTCGGGAACGATTTTGGCTCGCGTTCACCGCGGAAGCTTTGAGAATAGCCGTAAACAAATATTTGATGGATACCGCTGTCGCCGATAAGTATTTAGTCCCGACGAAACTTTCTGTGGCGACACGAAATACTTTTGGGAAGATAACAGGGCGAAAACAGAAACCAAAGCTACGGTGAGCTTTAGCTGTAAAACAATGACGCTTTATGCTTTACTCTGTACATGACATCTGTTGCCTCATAAAATTCTTCTGCGTATCGTACATTGCCTGTTGAAGTGTTTCTTTCATTCGATCATGTAGCCTTTGTTTCACAATGGTCACTGAATACCAGAAATGAAAAATACACCGAAATAATTCTGAGGATTGAGTTTGCAGTCACAAATGGACTGAACATACTGAACAAAACCGCAATAATATTGTAAACATCTCTCGTGTGACATTCCTCGCTTTCAATTTTATATTTGTTACAGAGCACGAGTACTCGAAAGCCTGGTAGAAAAAACGTATTGAGTTAATAAAAGAAAACACATAAGTAGTGAAGCGAAAAAGTTAACTGCATCCCGTTCAAACTCAACGCCATTTGGCTCTGTGGAATATGCACGGATAAACTGGATTTTAGGAAAAGATTTTGGCTTGCGTTCACGATAGTGACTAAAAGAACACACGATTGACCACGAGTGACCACGAATGACCACGAGTGACTACGAGTGACCACGAGTGACCATGAGTCAAAATAAGCTCCTCATGTGACTGTGACGTCATTTTAATATCATTTAAATATAAAATGTAAAATCACTCGCTCGTGAAGTGTAAAACAAAATCTTTGAAGAAAACGCCGACCACAAGGCGTAAAGTATTAATAGCGTGACAGTGACGTCATTACCAACTCACTGCAGAACAGGCTACAAACGACCAGGGCCCAGTTGTTCAAAGAGCGGATAGCGCTATCCACCGGAGAAATTCTTATCCAGTTGATACTATAAGGCTAAATTTTAACACTTATCCACTATTCACACTTTGAACAACTGGCCCCAAGAGTTAAATTAAGTCCTTCGCGTGACTGTGACATCAATTTTATTTATATACTGTTTTAAACATAAGCTGTAATATGACCGGCTTATCGGGTGTCCCCGAGTCTGAAAAGTTTTACTAAATACAATCGACTGCTGGGACTTTGCTGTGCAGCATTTGGTAGTGATTCAGAATCATCACTTTCGGCGTCTGACTGCAGCACCTTTCTCACGTTTCTGTTCAGTTACTGAAATTCTGTTCTTCCGCCGGTTCTCTATTTACTTTCCACGTCGCCGATAGTAATAACCTCCACGTCCTTCACTCCAGTGTTAGGTCTTTTCGTTGTCTTACTTTGGTCGTACTTTTTCGGAGTAAAATCTTTCCGTTTTTTTATCCGGACTTCCATGGCAAGAGGACCAGAAATGCAAATTTTTTTGACATCTCAGCAGCCTTATCTCTGCGATCAGCCAATCATATGTAGGTTCCCACGCCATGTGAATTTAGTGAGCAATTCCCACGACTTAATTAAAAGAGCCAAATCTGTTCGGTAGGGTCACGAGTTTGAGTTAAATACAGCACGCTGTGTCACGTTGTCTACAGCCGACGCTGACACGTGATTCGTCACGCAAGGGACATATTTGTGTGTACTTTACGCCTTGTGGTCGGCGTTTTCTTCAAATTGTTTGTTTTTTAAAATGACGCTAGTGAAATTTTTACACTTTATCATGGGTGCATGATATTGCGTTTTAAATTTAAAATGACAATAAAATGACTTTACAGTCACGTGAGGAGCTTATTTTGACTCGTAGTCATTCGTGGTCACTCGTGGTCATTCGTGGTCATTCGTGGTCATTCGTGGTCACTCGTGGTCACTCGTGTGTTCTTTTAGTCACTATCTGCGTTCACCGCTTTGAGAATAGCCGTAAACAAATGTTTGATGGATACCGCTGGGGTATTGCAAATATCTCTGTCGCCGATAAGTATTTAGTCCCGACGAAACTTTCTGTGGCGACACGAAATACTTTTGGGAAGATAACAGTGCGAAAACAGAAACCAAAGCTACGGTGAGCTTTAGCCGTAAAACAATGACGCTTTATGCTTTACTCTGTACATGACATCTGTTGCCTCATAAAATTCTTCTGCGTATCGTACATTGCCTGTTGAAGTGTTTCTTTCATTCGATCATGTAGCCTTTGTTTCGCAATGTTCATTAAATACCAGAAATGAAAAATACACCGAAATAATTCTGAGGATTGAGTTTGTGACTACAAATGGACTGAACACACTGTGAACAAAACCGCAATAATATTGTAAACATCTCTCGTGTGACATTCCTCGCTTTCAATTTTATATTTGTTACAGAGCACGAATACTCGAAAGCCTGATAGAAGAAACGTATTGAGTTAATAAAAGAAAACACATAAGTAGTGAAACGAAGGCTGGATTAATCGTGGCCTCTGATTAGAAATAAGAGTCAAGGTCAAACTGTCATAATCGATTGTGCAATGTCACGCATTCTCAAGATGCAGGGTCGCTCAACCTTTAAGAAGCAAGTGTATGAGTGTTGTAATAATAATTTTTAGTTTAATCAAGGTGTCAAAAGAGCAAGGTGTCAAAAGCCAAGTTCTCTATGCTGTGTGATATTTTTATGGTGAGAAATTGGAAGTCTCTCTTGGGAGTTCCGCTCTTGTCCCCAGCTTTCCATTTTATATTCTGGTCTCGACCCAACTCACGGCGCGAGCTCACTGGCAAGGCCAGTCTAGTTGCAATTTATTGTACAGTACTTACCTATAAACAACACAGAAATTGAACTTCCACTTGGACTGAAGTGTAAGTTTAGCCAAGGAACCTCTTTCTTTGCTCCTACAAATATCAGAAAGACACCAAATTTTCAAGAGGATGATGAGATAATTCACAATGATGTACACATTACAATGCACTTTCATAGCTAACCTGTACTATTCATCCACAATTGACATAAATCTTGAAAGGATGCTGCAAAGGATCTGGCGCACTGTAAATAAATACTTGTTGTCCTGGGCCCGATTTTTCGAAAGTCGATTAAGCTAATCCAGGAATAACGAAATTCTTTCTCTCGACCTCTCTGCCAATAAACTGCAGAGTTTGGTTCAAAGATGGATTAAAAAGCTCGTTCCAGCTTAAAACATTACCAAGAAAGTCGTTTTGGACGAAACTTTCACGTTTTCAGGCTTACATAAGGCCAGAAAGTTTATACCTAATCCAGGATTAGCCTAATCGTGCTTTGAAAAACCGGGCCCTGGAATGTTAACACAAATAGGTCCTTAATTCTTGAGTACATTGTAAAGTGTTTCACAGTACACTGTAGGTGATAGCAATATTTAGTTGAAGAATGTGTGATAAAGAGATTGTACAACAGGAATTCAGATAAAACAAAATCTCACCTTGCATCCTTTGTTCAGCGTTGAAAATAAACAATGACAACGAATGGCCGTATTGCTATTAATGCATAATTGTTCAAATTTGGCCATCAATACACACGAGGTCAAAAATGTAAACACAACCATAAAAGCCATACAGAATAGTTTTCAATTCTTACCTGCTCCTTGCTTCCTGATGATAAGAACGGGCAGATCACTCACATTGGCTGGAAGAGTGCTGAGAAATCTCTGAACATCCTGTGGCAAGTTGAGGACATGACCTTTGTACCCACGCTGGCCGCCGTGTTTCCGGTAAACACACATGATGGGGAAAGCTCTGGCGATCAACATTTCTTCTACTTTGGTGAGGTCCTGTAGTTCTGCAGGCACTGTTCCAGGATCCATGTCGTTGTCAGCCGAGAACAATCGACACGAAGTCTTTTTGTCGCGCTTGCACCTGGTGCAGGTGTAGTTCTGCTCGGACATACTTTGGTTGGTTATCGGCCATGTTTCTTTGCATACCTTGCAGCGTAAGTGTCGGAGATTTTCCTCAAAGCGGTGAAAGGCAGTGAGTTCCTCATGTACCCACTGTTGTTCGTGAAATGGAGGAGTTTCTGGATTTGCCCACCCACGGTTATGCAAATATTGTTGTTTCTGTCTGCGACGTTCTTCGACAACTGCAGCACGTTGTTGTCGGCGTCGAGTGTTGGCTCCATTTTGAGCTTGAAGCCTGCGGGTATTCTGTTCAGACGATTCATTGGCACGTCGAGAAGCTACTCGCTGGCGATTGGATTCTCTTTGCGGAGTTCTCTGCTTGGCCCGCCTTTGTTTCTGAAGTTCCCGTTTTGCTTTCAAGCGTTGTTCTCTTTGTGGAGTCTTTTCTTCGGCCCGCTTTTGCTTCTGAAGCTCCCGTTTTGCTTTCAAGCGTTGTTCTCTTTGTGGAGTCTTTTCTTCGGTCCGCTTTTGCTTCTGAAGCTCCCCTTTTGCTTTCAAGCGTTGTTCTCTTTGTGGAGTCTTTTCTTCGGCCCGCTTTTGCTTCTGAAGCTCCTGTTTTGCTTTCAAGCGCTGTTCTCTTTGTGCGAGACCGTTCTGTTTCAAGTTTCTAGTTTTCAAATTCATTTTCGTGAACGCAGTTACGTACAATTGTTGCTTCGTTCAAATCTATCTTAAAAACACTGGCGGAGACGCTAATCGATAATCGACAATGATTACGTAATTGCCTTATTAGGACATTGCCTTAGGCACCTGGCCTAAAAAGGTCGCATCGCACACACACACCCACACACGAACATTGAATTTCGAGATGGCGACACGCTTGGAGTCTTCAAATTAATGCATTAGCGTCGTGATTATTTCCCTCACTTCGTTCGGCGATAAGGCGATTTTGCTGCATTAGCGTCGTGATCATTACCCTCGTTTCGCTTGGGGATAAATAAAGCGATTTTGTTGCATTAGCGTTTTGATTATTACCCTCGCTTCGCTCGGGGATAAAAGAACTATACAACGCGTTCCCGTGTATTAAATATAGCCTCATCTGAACACTTGGGATCAAAACGACGCATGGACACTGGATTAGGCGTCAGTCTTGGCTCAAATACATTCTCATGTCTTTCCCTTGGTTGTCTATGTCTGAACCAGATCGCTGCAACAAATTACACGACATATATGAGTATTGAAGTGTGACAGCCCGGACATTATAGCTGTGAGTCCTGTGACCGAATTAGTTTCATGGAATACCAGGAAAAGTTTGATAGTTGATATGCTGTACTGCTAATAATAATATTAATGTGCATAATCGTCTTTCAGAACAGACCAAGTAAAGAGGGTCCTTCCTATAATGTACTAGATGTGTGGCAGAACGGATATATTGGCACGGGCGTTGTCGTAGCTGTCGTCGATGATGGTATCAGTCCGAAGCATCGTGAACTGGAAAATAATTACGTAAGGATTTCATTTGCTAGTTATATATATATATATATATATATATATATATATATATATATATATATATATATATATATATATATATATATATATATATATATATATATATATATATATATATATATATATATATATATATATATATATATATATATATATATATATATATATATATATATATATATATTATTATTATTATTATTATTATTTTATTTTTTTTTTTGAGGGTCAACCTTTTTTGAAACGACTGTATATATATATATATATATACCCGAAAAGGTTGTCCAGTTGAAATATATATTTAGGCAATTATATCTATCACCTGACCACTGAGAAACACCGTATAACGACAAAGAAATACATTAAGTCGGCATGTTTATATAATCTTATGGTTGCTAGTCATTAGAATGGTAAACGCAAGAGCATTTGGAGTATTTCCAGCTTAAAACACGATAGTTTTAGGTCGTCACGTGACAGATATATTTGTATATTTATATAGACTGGACAACCTTTTCGGGATTGACTATTGATATGTATATATATATATAGATATATAGATACAGTCGTTTCAAGAAAGGTTGACCCTCAAAAAATAGCGAAATAGGCAAATACCACGACCGAAAGGTGAAATAGACGAAATAATATGAATCTGATAATATTCACGTTCGAAGAAGTCATGTCGTGTGCGTAGAACCGATTGTTGGGCTGAAAAGTAAGTATAATAAAGGGAAAAAATGATAAAAATGAAAGCTCAGCCCAGACGTCACTGTTTTCATTCGAAACAGCTGTTACGTCTGATGAGATTGTAAAAGAGCTGCTATGATCAAACGTTTTCTGCAATTTGTTAATTTCCGGTGCAATGTTCTGCGGGGACGTTTATACTAAGAAAAGAAGGTACATGCGATGCCATAGTGTTTCTTCGTTTGTTTGCTTCTTCCCCACTACAGTTTCCAGAAGCAAGTTACGATTTCTTCGATGGCGACTCTGATCCAAGTGGTAGTTCAGGGTATGTATATCTCAGTCTGTGTCTTTGTTGGTCGGCATTTTCGTTTTTAGGCTGGGTCAGCCGACTTATACGCCGACTTGTTGTTTAAAGACGTCAAAACACAAAAAGTGCTGTTTATAAATATAATTATTTCTGTGTAAAGCCATTTATTTAGTTGATATTTCTGTTCCTCTGTGTGGAATTTGACAATCAAGGTCACATTTTCCTTTTTATTATTTTCCTTTTTTGTGTATTTATGTGTTGTTGTTTTCTGTATTGTGCGCCCTTTGTCCATTTCTGAATATTATATTTTTCTCAGACACGGAATAAATTGTGCGGGTGTGGTTGCTGCTGTGGCAAATAATAACTTCTGTGGAGTAGGGATCGCTTACAATTCCAGTCTTGCAGGTATGTAAACGACTTATATAAAGAAGAGCCGATAACGAGTCTCGTTTGAATCAAGTCAATTACAATGAATTATGTATGATTGTGCAGTGACGCTGGGGGTCCTGGAACACGGTTTCGTTCGATATTTTGTAGACGGACTTATAACCGATGATGATTGATGCCGTGTATTGTTACAATTATTTTAAAGGGGCTTGGTCATGAGCTGTGACGCGCGGTAGCTCAGCTCTTAAAACTTGAAAACGTGAAGCTAACGTTTTTAAGTTTAATGAGTGGCGGATGAAGCGACGTCGTTTGTGTTAATACTGAGATGCATTTTGAGGAAGAAAAAGCAAAGTTCAGTCGGTGGAATTCGAGCCGTCGCCAAGGCAAACCCAAGTTTTGTCGAAATGTTTTGCTTGTCACAGGCGCTGTAATGGAAATAACAAGTTTCGCAAGTTGCATGAGGACTGCTCTTTGTTTCGAAATCATTGAAGACAGCAAGTTATGCTGGCCATATATACTTGTGTGTATTACTGACTCGATCACTTGAAGAAAATATTCGAGCCTGTTAATTGTTCTTGTTCATGTTATGGGCCAGTGATTTTTTCATGACTCCACTGAATAATTTTCTGTCGACAGTTTCAGCTAGTGTATCCCTCTCAGCAGAACCGGAACTCCATCTCTGAGTCAGATGACCTCCTTTTACTTTCAAGGTGTAAAGCTCGTCGGGTTGGAAACCCGTCAAAACTTTGCCACGGCGATTGTTCGATTTCTACCGACTGTATTTTGCTGATCCTTTCTGAAGATGTATCTGAGTTTAACACAATATTGGCGTCTGGGATTGTGTTCAGGTCGGCCAGTTGGTGCCTTAAAGAAATATTTTCTCTCCTTTTACGGCTAGCAACCTTGCCTTCCATGCAATGGCAAAATATCCGGGTCGATTACAGCCGTCCGTCGAACTGCTTGCCCTTGTATCTGCATCTTGTTGTACGAAATCACTTCCGTTCGTACTCTCGCTTGTCACCAATTTGGCCGTTAAAAGTTGAAGTGCTTAGCAATCTCGCCTTGAGGTCGTACGCTTGACACACGAACATTAGTTTTTGAGTTGGCGACCCGCTTGGAGTCTCCAAATAGCGCGATACTACAGCATTAGCGTCGTGATTATTACTCTCGCAGAGCTTGGGGATAAATACTCAATGTTCATAGTAGATAAGTACATTTCATAACAAAAAAAGGAGCATCCAATCAGCATTCTTGTGTGTCCAATTACACCTCAACCTCTACTCAACGGCCACAAAACGCTGGCCTCATGGTGTAGAGGTTCGACTGTATCACCGATAATTTATTTGTTTTTCCAGGCATTCGTTTGTTCAAGGGTAAAAAGGCCACAGACGAGATGGAAGCAAGGGCTCTTAGCCATAAGAAAGACCTAATTGATATATACTCTAACAGCTGGGGCCCAGGAGATAAAGGGCTAGAGGTGGAAGGACCAGGATATATGACTAGAGAGGCACTGAAAGACGGAGTATTGAACGTATGCTTTGTTAAACACTTTAGTACCCTAACCCTAAATACTTTTATACTTACTAGAAATACGATAATCGCAGACATCTCTTCACCCAGATGCGATTTTCGATCGGGTATGTTTTCTGATAAACTGAGTATGTTTCATCTGGGACATGTCTTATTGGCATTATCTCAGGTGATTGCATTGATTTGTATATTTTCCGAAATATATCACGAATTCTCCACGCTGAAAAGATAATAGTACTAAAAGGGTACGTTTTAACGGATAGAATTGTTGGTCGTTCCTGTCGTAAACACACTAATAGACCATTAGTCCCAGAGCGGCTAGTCAATTAAAATTTTGTACCCTCGTGGCAAGGCTGCAATCAAACAGTAAATGTTTGTGAGATTGTACGGTGCGGACAAAGCCAGAGGCAAAGCCATTTTACGGAGGCAAGACAACTAATGATCTGTATCTTGTTTGGCATAACTGGCTTTGTTTTAACTCGGTCCGGTTTAGTGGAAGGAAGTCCAGGAAAAACTAGACAGGTTTGGTGGTATTTCTGAACGCCTAAAGTTATGCAGCGTTTATTATTTTGCATCAAGTATTGAGAATAAATGTTGTTATTGTAAGCCAGGTAAGCTGTCGTTTAAATGTTGATCTCACTCACAAAAAGGTATATTTTAAGTAGAGAGAATAAGAAAAAGACAATGGAAACTGCGAAAATAGAACAAACAAAGCAAGGAGTGAACCCGTTAATGACGCAAATGCAACTTGGGAAAAGACAGCTCTGACAAAAAAAAAGACATATCTGTGTCACTGAATAAAGATTTGCTAATCTATTGTTTTTATTTTATCTGTATATCCTCTTATAATCTCTCTTGTTTTCATAGGGTCGCAATGGTAGAGGATCCATTTTTGTTTTCGCCGCTGGTAATGGTGGGGTTTTAGCTGCGGACTCTTGCTCTTATGACGGATATGTGAACAGCATCTACACCATAGCCATATCTGGTATAAATAAAGATGGAACAGTAGGTTCATACGGAGAGAGATGCCCGGGAATCATGGCAGTAACCTACAGTTTTGACCATTTTTTCCCATCTGCACCAGTGGTAAGGGAAATTAATGGAAATATTGCTTCTGGCAACTAATGAAGAGCTGCTCTGCTCAATATTATAGCTTAGGGATTGCGTATAGGGTGAGAAGCTCATTATTAAAAGCAGCTGGAAATGGGACACGGGAAACATACAGTGGGACTAATCACATAAAGCTCGTTTTCATTTCTTGGGTGCCAAGCTTAAAATTTAAATGATTTTTGTTTGTCAGCAGTTAGCACCTCGTTTTCGTCTACTTAGCTTTTATTTCACCGTGCGTGAAGCAGTATTTTTCTTCAGCTATTACAGCTGAGTGGATTCAAAATTGAGCGTATTTGCTGTACATATTAAGAAAGACTTTGTTATATTTGATCTTGTTTTATTCTGTCAATGCCTACTAGATAACCGCAGACGTAAACAACACCTGCATCGGTAGTTTTGGATCAAGTTCTGCGGCAGCCGCCATGGCTTCAGGACTTATTGCACTTGTGCTGCAAGCAAAGTAAGTTGAGACAGTAGACGTGGTCTTGAAGGTATTATCTGTAGTTTATCTGCTGTTTTATATCATTGACATTACGCCTGAAGGTAGGTCCGTCAGTATCAGTGGTTTTGGTTTATGTGAAACAATTGCTGCCCTCAGCAGCTCATAAATAGGTCGTGTAGCAAAATACAGTCTGTAAAGGTGATCTTGTCATGTGACCACTGATAGCCAATCAGACGCAGATGTGTCCACATCATTGTGATCGAAACTCCCACTGTATTTATAGCGAAGCGTTTTCAGCACCAATGATAAGTCATTGTAGTTCTCAAGGAATCATTGAAGTGTAAACACAGGCGGTTTCGGTTAGATTCCAAAGGTGATCACACAGTCCATCAGCCGACCGATAATTTGGAAGTACGGGATATCGCCATGTTATTGCAATATCCATTTCGAAGTTGGCGCAATCTCGATCGAAGAAAAAGTATTCATATCCTTTTTCAAAATGATTTTCCCCCGAGCTCTGCGAGGGTAAGAGTGTAATGGTGTAGTATTGTGCTTTTTTGAGTCTCCAATCGGGTCGCCATCTCGAATATATTGTTTGTCAGTCAGTCAGTCAGTCAGTCAGTCTGTCTGTCTGTCTGTCTGTCTGGCGTACGACCTCCAGGCGTGGTGGCTAAGCTTTCACATTCAAAGCGATGGAGTCCGACGGCATTGACTTCATATCTCAACATTCAGATGCAAGGCCAAGAAGTTTGACGGACGGCTGTAAACGGCCCGGATATTTTGCCATTGCATGGGAGGCTAGCTTGCAGCCGTAAAATGAAAGAAACGATTTTTTTAAGGCATCGACTGGGGCCGCCTGAGCACAATCCCACACGCCAATATTGTAGTAAAACTGAGATACTTCTTCAGAAAGGATCAGTAGAAATCGAACAATCAGCGTAACAAATTTAGCTGTTTGACGTTTACAGGATTGAAGTTTAGAGAATCGAAAGTTTGACAAGACGCGCCGCTAGGCGCTCAATGCAATGGAAATTGGAATTTCCGTACCGTACGAGGGCTGCTCTATGTTCCGAAATCGCTGAAGAATAACGTAGACGATAATTTTTGGGGTTTTGCTTCATTTTCTGGAAAAGAACTAAAAATACTACTTTCAGGAACCGGTGAGTTTTCAATAATTACAGTTGACGTACAGTATTATGCCAATTAGCAATTGGCCTCGTGATTTCCCTACTTCGTGTTCTCCCAACTTCCCGCGTTTTAGATGAGGCTATATTACACGGGAACGTGTTTTTTATTTCTTAAATATTGCATAAAAGGTTTTTGTTCAAATAAAGTTCATTTGAAATTAATTGCAAGTTGCTATTGTCCTGTTCCACACTTCATTTTATGCGCTATGTGGGCAGATCTATCACAATTACGTATCATTTCACATCCGCAGAGGGTGTTGTACGTTCTAAAACTTTTGCAATTTTCCCAGAACATAATCGTTTCATGCAACTTTGAACTAGCGGAAATACGTTACCTTACTCCCATTATAAGCTAACGAAGCGATTTAAGGAAGATTGAAACATCACATTCACTAGTGCAAACTACAAAGCAGCAGATACATCGGTAAGCAAAATGTTGGCCCTCACGGCTGAGAATACTCGACCACGGACGCACGGCTGCGTAGGAGGTTACTTGACCACCGAAAAAAGGGACATGTAACAGAAATACGGCAGACTTGACGTGTGACTTTTTGCGGATTAAGGTTTTAAGGTTTGCGGGTTGAGGAATACGGCAATCTTAAACTCTCTATTGATTTTTAAAGAGCTGGAAAACTCTACGCTAAATTTTGTTTTTATAAGTGTCGATTAAATACAGTACGATAAATTTTGTTTCTAAATGTTGACTTGTTTTATACCAATTCCAATTACTCTGTAAGGTGGTAGAAATCAGAAGTGTGCTATTCGAACCATCGACAGTACCGCTTTGAACCTAAGCGTTTGGCTAAAATCACAGTATACTGCATGTGTGGCTTCAATACTTTTACTTTTCAATGCATATATACAGAATGAAACGACCTAAGTACAAAGCATTTATGCAATTGTTTCTTATTTAATTGTTACTTTTGCTTCTATGGGCGTTTTGTATTGCTAATTGTTTGTTTGTTTGTTTGACTTATTGTTTGGTTCTTTTTTTTGTTGTTCTTAGTAAAGGGCTGAACTGGAGGGACGTTCAGCATATTATAATAAGGAGTGCCATACCAAATCCACAGAACCTTAAGCTCGATGGCATGGTTACTAACTCTGCGAATTTAACCGGTATGTACTCCCCTTCTCTGTGCTAATTTATAACAAAAGTGATTTAAGAGCACGGTCGTTCGATTTCGTAATCACTTGGATGATTACAAACCGAATCTGACTCCACTCAGTCCTATTACCATTATTAATCAAGATGTTGCAGACAAACAAAGCTTAGTGGGCGCTTTCGCTGACACCTCGTTGCGCCTACGTGAAGGTTTTTATGAAGAGAATTATGGGGATTTTGGTCGGTCGCGAAACTCGGATTTTAATGTGAAAATAAAGGCCTGTTTACACACGCGATTTTTTATGCGATTTCAGTGGCGATTTTCAAGCGATTTTAAATCGAATTGATCAAGCGATTTGGTTGCGATTTTGCAGTATGCACAGGCACCGAGGCAGAATGCAAGGCGCTAACGGAACCATTTATTTTTGTCACATAGACGTGGAAGGTCGAACGAGAGAAGAGTGAAATAAAGCACTGCTTGCAGTAGTCTTGTTCGTCGCCAAATAATATATAATTTGGCTTATTTGTATGAGAATTTCCTCTTCTTCAATGTTCACATTTGTTTTCATCACCTTCGGCGAGCAGTTCAACTTGCAGGAAAAGGTTTTCTTTGAAATTGACCTGCTCATCCGCCATGTTTTTTGCAACAAACCGCCCTTGGGGGGTACGTTAAGGTAGCTTTTGCTCGCTAAACCGCCGATAACTTGCATTTAAATTCGAGCAAGTTCGAAACATCGCAATTTCTCGAAATCGCAGGTAGTTTACACGTGCGATTCGGAAATGCATCGAAAATTGCCACCTAAATTGCACCAAAATCGCATGAAAATCACCTGTGTAAACGGGCTTTAAAGCTGAGACTTTTTTATAAGGAGATAGTGTTAGAAATAAAAAAGCGAGCAAAGCAAGCTGAAATCGCTACAGCAGCAAGAAAATACATACGTGAGCCTTTGGCACAACTCCCTTATAAGAATTGATAACAGACCCGTATTTCATGAAGTATGGCTCCTGAAAGGTATTCAAAGGGTCACACATCTGATGAAAGACAAAGATAAATTCTTATCCTTCTCCGAATTCAAAAAGCGTTACAGCATTGAAACAAGCTATCTTGCTTTCTACAGTTTGCTATCTGCTCTAAAAGCCCTAAGAAACAATAATAGAGACAACATAAACAATCATGAAATATAAAATACGAAACCCCTCAGGAAAAATTCTTAAATGCAAAAACACCAAGTAGGCATGCTTACAAAACAATCGTCAGCCTCAAGCAAAATTGCCCCACCGGAAACCAAGAAAAATGGCTTGCAGACTGCGGACCAGAAACTAGTAAATCTATAAACTGGAAGACGACATACCAGCTATCTTTCCAATGCACAAAATCAACAAAATTAATCACGTTCCAATTTAAGCTACTACATAGACGATTGGCAACTAACGATTTCCTAAAGCAAATAGGAATAAAAGATAATGACCTCTGTAGCTTCTGTCAAACTGAGAAAGAGAACCTTCTTCATCTCTTCTGGTCTTGTAGTGTGAGTTCGAATTTTTGGAAAAACTTAAAAAAACCATTTAGTAAGCCAAGAACTTATACCAACAGCATACGATATCTCTTTAAGCACAGCACTAGGCCTTATGCCGGACACCTCAAGTCATAACAAGGAACTAAACTTTTGCTTTCTGGTGGCCAGGTATTACATATGGTGCAGTAGAACACGAAACCTGATTCAAAAAATAGATACATACATACATACATACATACATACATACATACATACATACATACATACATACATACATACATACATACATACATACATACATACATGCATACATGCATACATGCATACATGCATACATGCATACATGCATACATGCGTACATGCGTACATGCGTACATGCGTACATGCGTACATGCGTACATGCGTACATGCGTACATGCGTACATGCGTACATGCGTACATGCGTACATGCGTACATGCGTACATGCGTACATGCGTACATGCGTACATGCGTACATGCGCACATGCGCACATGCGCACATGCGCACATGCGCACATGCGCACATGCGCACATGCGCACATGCGCACCTGCGCACCTGCGCACCTGCGCACATGCGCACCTGCGCACATGCGCACATGCGCACATGCGCACATGCGCACATGCGCACATGCGCACATGCGCACATGCGCACATGCGCACATGCGCACCTGCGCACATGCGCACATGCGCACCTGCGCACCTGCGCACCTGCGCACCTGCGCACCTGCGCACCTGCGCACCTGCGCACATGCGCACATACATACGGAAACAAGGTACGTGGGGAGTTTACGAAACCTAGGACGGCGACGGCAACGCGAGGAACCAAAAAATAGTGTCTCTGTTTTCCCTATGTCTTTGTAACTTTGCCTATTCTTAGGTTGCTCAATTTGTTCCGTTTTTGCCTAGGCTCTATTGATTTCATCGTTTCCTACTAAGAAGAACGACTGCCGTTATTTTATCGAACTGTCGTCCACATCCTGACAACGACGTAAAAAAGAAGCATTTGAAGTCGCACGCGAGAGCACGGCGACCCCGAGAACATATCAATTTCAGATATTCACGTGCTTCTTTTGTCTTCTGTGATTAGTTTTATTGTTTCACCGACGTCGCCGTCGTCCTCTCGCGTCCTGTATCTTAAAGTCCCTATTAACTCTCACCTATGTTTTCACAATAAAATCCGAGTTTCGCGACCGATTAAAATCCCCATACTTTTCTTCATAAAAGCCGTCACGCAGGCACAACAATGTGTCAGCGGAAAGACCCACTAAGCTTGGGCTGCCTGTGGAGATACTGGGATAGTTGTAATACTGTGCTGTAGAGAAGGAGTGCAGGAGATATTCAAGCAAAACTTAAGCAGTATAAAATGGCCAATATTTAGAGGGTAGGGTTATTCAAGTATATCTGTTTGCATATCCGCCGGGTAAAACGCCATGACTGCTTTGATGTCTAGCAGACAGCTGGACAGTCGGAAGGAGGTTCCATTGGTAATAAACATAAAGTAATAAGCACTCTTTCTCTCTTCAAACTTATGTCTTCACAGCAAGTGACTACCTTGGGTTTGGTTTGATGGATGCTAAGCGGATGGTAGAATACGCCAAAACTTGGAAGACTGTACCAAAACAAAGGAGTTGCACGATACATGGTCTACAAATAAACACGTGAGTAACAAACAGCAAACAAACAGCATGCTAGAATTTGTTCAAACTTTTGCTCCCTGTGATGGAAATGTGGTTTTTAACCGAATACTATGGTGAGTTTCCAAATAGCTTTGATTCGTTTCTTCCTACAACCCTACTTCACGCAGGCAACCGCGATCAAAGCGCTAACGAAACGAGCGCACCTAATTCGTGACTGTCCTGACTACTTGACGAGACCGGACACCTGGAACGCGTTTTCAGAATAACAAGTACGACCCCGACTTTGTCAAACGCAACACAAACACAAACACGAACACCGAACCCAACGAAACGACAGAAAACGAGACCACTGTCGACATAACTCATGACCACACTACCCTTGAGAGGTTTCCGAGACAGTGCTCAGCCTTATATATGAACTGCGATGTTTTCTTTACTCTGAACACCTGGCAACTCCTCCCATTCCTACATATATGTACCTTATGCTTCTGCTGTCGCTGTTCTTTAGTTATATTTGTTTTGTTGAATAAGGTATATTCCGTCTGATGAAACTGAGGTTGAGGTTTCCTTACATGACTGGCCTAAGGAATGTGAAGACAGTATAATCAGATTCCTAGAGCACGTGGAACTACAAGTCAATCTAAACTACACACGTCGTGGAGATCTCGAAATGGACCTCGTTTCACCTTCTAAAACCCGATCAGCCATGACACACTACCGAACTGTCGACAGTGCTGCGAAGCGCACTAACCTAACAAACTGGGTGATTATGACGCTGCACTTTTGGGGTGAGAACCCAGAAGGTACTTGGCGCCTAAGGTTGAAAAATTCACAACCAAAACATCAAAATACAGGCAAGCATAACAATAGTCATTTGTATACAAATAGAGATTACTTCGAGAAAAGTGCCCGCATATGGTCTTTATTCACGAGTTGTGGAAGTATCATAGAGCGCGAACAGACGAGTTTGCGGGATATAGTGGATTAGCTCTCTTAACACTATACTCTCTTGTATAAACGATTGTTCAGATATAAGTTTGTTGACCAAGAACGCAGTACTTTTTGTTTTCATCTAATCTTTTTAAATACGCCCCCTCCTACCTCTACAAGGATAATTTTGAAATAAGCCCCAAGTCTTTTAATGAAATACCTGTTGTATTTTTTTCTTGATTTATAGTAGTGATACGTTCTTCTAGGGTTTCATCTTTTACTTAGTCACTTGTGTATAATAGTTCAGTCTGAAATATTTTTGTCTCCCTGGTATGTAGCCACATAGTTATTTAAAGTCAAAGTAGATTACTCTGTTTTGATGTGAACAGTAGTCTCCCATTTTCAGCACAACTCGAGCCTTCCTGCGGAAACACGGGTTTTGGCCACATTCAGAGCTGCAATAAAGTGGCACAAAAAGTTTTTAATTAGAATTTGAAGCCATAGCTACGATCTCTGGCGAAATTATTAACACCCTCACCCTATTCAATGTCGATGACTGATTATTTGGCATGACTATGGGGCATGCGTGTCTGCTGTTTCTGGCCATGTGTTCTTGCTTGTCTGCTGGGGCCAATTTAATAAACATTTACACGTGTATTTTACAAGTTGGACCGTTATTCAAACACCACTAAACGGACTTCAATCGGACAAAAGTTTGCAAAACGTCACAGAAACAGGTCTCAACTGTATAACTGATCTGGTCATGGTATTGGATTAACGTGTGTTTTAACGTGTGTTTTAACGTGTGAGGAAATTGGCCCAACTTGTAAAATACACTTGTAAATGCTTTATTAAATTGCCCCTGGTTGGCTACTGCATGGTTTAGTGTATTTTGTTTTGCCACAGCTTCCAGTTAAGTATATTTATGTTTATTTATGTTTTCTGAATAACAGGGATGCTCTTTAGTTGGACTTTGAAATTATATGGGACGTTGGAGAACCCCATGAAAAACATCTCTTACGTACCCCCGTCCCCACATACACCACAAACGACTCCAGCTGATAAATCGTCTGGCTTGACTGGTAAGTTTTTCTTTATTTTGTTGTTAGCTGCTCATTATGTAGACGAGCAAGCAGTCGTTAATATTTACTAAAACTAGAAAAGGATTAGGGTGAATACTACTACTTTGTTACAATACAGCTATTTGGTTTATTTGCTAGTATGCTGCTACCCATAAGCCCTTTCACAATCATGCGCAGTTTGCAAAGTGCAGGTGTTCTGGCGGGCCAACTGACAATAAAACGTGGCGGGCAGAGTGTATAACTTATTCTATGGTTAGAACTCAATTATATGAACAAAAAACCAAGCTCAGCAGAGAGATTTACTTCACAGACACGTTTAGGTGGGCAGTAAAAAGTGCTATTTGGTACTTTTGCATCTAAAAATAAGACCTGACCAACTCGAAAACGTTGTCATCAAAGTCAATAAGCCGAACGCAGTACGTTGACTGCAAAAAGAAAGATACTTCTATTCGAAACAAGCACTTTCCGTAAAAAGTGAAGTACTGTAAATCCTCGAATATTTCAAATTTAGGATAAGGCAGGGGGCGCTTATTCGAAGAATGCGTTTATTTGAGTGGGGGCGCTTGTATAATTTTTCCCTGGTCATTTCTTTTTGCAATGCGTGATATTGGCCCACAAACAACAACTTAACGTTAGTATTGTTTAAAACCGTTCGTATAGTTGTAATAGCGACACTGAAAGTCATGCAACGTCGATTTCGATTTCCGATGGGGCTAGTCTTCCGTTTGTGAAAAAAGAATGTGTGTGTGTGTGTGTGTGTGTGTATGTGGGGGAGGGGGGGGGGGGGGGGGGGGGGGCTCATTCGAGGGGAGGCGCTTATTTCAAATGGCTCAGGGAATGGGCGCTTATTCGAATATTTACGGTATCGGACAGGATAACTTTAATCTGAAACTTTCGAGCATTATAATTTTCAATCGCGCTCAGCTCGCTCACTGGAGTTCTATATCAACACTAATTATTAGCTGGATTTTGTCAGGGCCATTAACAAATCTCTGCTGTATTGGGTAATTGGTGGTCTAGCATCGGAAAATTATCTTCTAAATCCTTTTTTAAACTCTAACATAGTTTGATACATCGAATCCTTCGATAGATGTGTTGAAAATACATCACTATGCGAATTTACAGAGACATCGCACACTGTGTTGTGAGCCTATTGAGACCTGATCTCTGGCAATTTTACAGCTTCTGTACACCAGCATGGCGACCTTAACTAAATTTGATTCTGTGTTGCTTGAAAGTTTTTTCCATCCAATTTTAATAGGATTCTAGAATTAAAACATTTAAATTCACAAACAAATATTTGGATTCTTGCGGCGGAAAGTGTGACACGGGGCTTTGTTATCACGAATTTTAAACATCATTCCACAATCTTTGATAGAAAGTTCATATCTGCCCAGAACTTTGCATGGAGGCTCAACTTATGGAGTTCTAGAAAATACAAACGTATTTTGTTTTGTAGAATGCCTAACTTCCGAGATACTTTTTGATGACGGCACATGCAAACCACGAATAAACTGTGGGCCCTGTCATTCACCAAAGTCACGGGATAGAATAGGTAAACCATTCAAATATCCAATTATTTTGATGACTCCTGTCAAACCGGCCTGTCGGGTATAAATCTGTGCGCAGTTTTGCATAGCTGCCAGTTTTATTCAAGATTTTTACTAGATGTGTCTTGGCGATCCGATCTGGTGATTATTCAAAATAGCCGTCTTGCTAAGGAGATGGGAAAAATTTCCATTAGTGAACCGCCAATTGACGTTCTGTTAATTTGACGAGGTCTCCCTTCGTTGGTTATACGAGCCGAATTGCAGAATGTTATTTTGTGTTGTATGTCCAGGATTATTAATTTTTTTTTTTTTTTCGGAAAGCTTGGTAAATACAGTTCCTGGGACTGCCGTTGACAAAAGATAGCAGCAATCCGAGTCGCGGTGAAATCACGGACGGTTTTTGAGCGCAGACATTTAGGCAAAGACTTAGTACACGCCAACAACATGCTCATAACGTAAAAAGTATTGTCATCTGTTTCGGTTGTGTGAAGGACAGGGATTTAACCTTGGAGGAAACTAAACCAGAAGTTCGATAGTGTGAACACCCTTCTCGATTATCAACCCGTGCAAATTGTGAACACAAATTGAGGAACTGACGAACACTAAAAACGAGATAGCTTCTCGACCATTGAGGCTTGGGAACTATACACATATTGCTACTGCTATTGCTAGTACTATTGCTATTGCTACTGAATCTTCTACTACTATTGTAAGTGCTATTGTTACCGCTACTGCTACTACTACTGTTACGCTGGTCACCGCTACTGTTGCTTTATTCAATTTCTACTGCTGCTGTTAGTACTATTACTGCCTGTACGATTGCTATTGCTACTGTTAGTACTGTTGTTGTTACTGCTATTACTACTTCTTCTCCTAATACTGTAATACAATTGTTGTTACTGTTACTGCTATTGCAGTCGTTACTGTTACTACTGTAGCTATTGTTTCCGCCACTGTTGCTGTTGCTGCATCCTCGTTCCCAGGCTCGTTTCCTGGGGAAAGAGCCTGGAAACGAGGATGGCTGTGGCTGTTGCTGTTTCTGTCAATGTTGCTGGTTACTGTTATTGATGGGTCCGCGCAGAAAAGTGTAACTCACCATATCAATCCAAAGCCTTCATTTAACGCTTCCAATCAAATGTTTAAAATAAACAGATGTGAAAGTGATAAATGTTGTCGAAGGTTTATAAAAAGCTTAGGTAGTCGTAGGTTTATGTTATCATAAGTATATACGATATATGTATTGTATACATAATTTGAAGATTTGGCACGACTTTCATAGGAATTGGTGTATAAGCATGAATGAAATTACGTCTGTCTCTCTCTCCTTTTTCCCGTGTGTTCACAGCAGGTGAAAAGGCTGGAATCGGGGTCGGTTCTGTGCTGGTGATTTTGGGGGCTGGAGGAGGAGGAATAAAAATATGGAATAATATAAAAGATAAAGAAAAAGAAAAAGAAGAAGAAAGAAAACCTAGCCGTATAGAACAACCGTTCGCAAGTGCATAAGGGTTAGAAGTTTTGATTTGTTAGGCTCTGCTGTGCGAGTCGTTCTTTTTTTATTAGATAAACTTTACCGTAACTAAGGATCCCCACCGAGTGCTGGGGAAATGAGCCATCTTGCAGGAATATCTTTTTACACCACATAAACTGTCAAATCAAAGCAGTTATGTTTGTACGGTTTTGGTCATGCACGTCCACTGCCGCCAAGAAACATTAAAAAAAAAAAAAAAAAAAAGAAAAAAAGAAAGCTCTGCGAGACATTCTTTTTTAGGGGGACAATCCTTGTTTTCTCTGATTTATGCAACATAATAATGTTGTAATAATGAGTAACTATATTATAATAGAGGAAAAATACGAAAATTCCTGCCTCATTGCAAATAACGTTTGAACTACGACGGAGTATTCACTCAACAGAAGATTATAATTTAAAGCTAAAAAGTAGTTCCGTTTACGAAGCCCGTTGATTTTTAATTGTTAACTGTTAATTTTCTATTTAAATTATTTCAAGAAAATCGAAAAAGCCACATATTTTGCTCGAAAAGGGAGGCAGCGTGGCCGAGTGGTTAGGGCGCCGGACTTGAAATCCGGATGTCCCTGGTTCAAGTCCCGCTCTAACTGAATTTTGCAACACGGTTTCCCCTGGTTCAAATCCTCGACCACGTATGTAACTAGCCAACTGGTTAGCCTCCGACCAGTTGGGATTCTTAACAATTTACGTTGAGTTTAGAAACACGGCCCCACCAACTCTGCTGAAAGACCGTGTATAAATAGAAATACTTCGCTTTGTTTAACTTTAACTACCGTGAAAATGAAGGAAATGCCATTTTAGCGATACTATATTTCAAAATTTTCCGGCGGTGCAAGCCCTCGAAGCCCCTTAGACGCTCGCGCCTTCGGGGCTCGTACCACCTTACCCTCCATACCAACTATGGGCTTAACAGAAAAAATGCCTGGCTACGCCCCTGGTATAGGTATATATGTATGTACGAAGGGGAAGGGACGGGCGAAATTCGAGTGGTTAAAAGATGTAAACAAGATTAACCTTAAGTACAACCTCGGAGGCATCAACAAATTGGTAGCACCACGGCTCAACACTTACACCATGAAACATTCCATAGCCTACAGAGTCTCTGCACTGTAGAATGTCCTACCACGAGAGTAGCGCAACCAAGCAACATCACTGAAAGTCTTCTGTAACATAGCCTCCGAGTCAGCAGTTATACGAAATTTTAAATAACTGTACATCAATTAGTAGTATCTCAGCCAGCATAAATAATTTTAGTAGCGTCCGTTAAGATTTGGGTTTTGGCAAGTAACTATTCCCATCTGTTTAAAATGTATTCTTATTATTGTAAATAGTAGTACTATATATACACAAATGATTATGTAAGTCACGAGCCCACAAACTTTTAGCTTATAACATTATCGTGGATAAATAAAGGTAGTTTATTGTGTTGTAACAAGACTGACTCTTGCCAGTGTACTCCTGCCATTATTGTTGCGAGCTAGGGTTACCCTAGTGCCTGGGCTCTGTTTTTGCTCTTGTTTGATAAAGCACATGTTATGGTCACACCATACAGATCATACAGCTGTGTTCTTTCTTTCGTGAGCGGACCGTATATCGAAAATGTTGTCACAACGTCGAAATGTCGCCCTAAATGGGAATCTGTGTCGCCTGTCTGCCAAATGCTGCGGCAATGTGTGGATATGTCAACCAGGGGCTTGAAGGGGGAGCAGAATTTCCAAATACAACCAAGGAATCGGCAACACTCACAGCCGCCGTGATAGTGCCTTGATTTACCACGTGCGAGACAACCAATTATATTTAAAAGACCCCTCCCTGGAGAGGTAATTTGGCTTCTGACATTCTGTCGCCAAGTTATAACATTAGCACGTAAACTTTTTACTGGAAGTTTATCTGTGAATTATATGAATTAAATTGATAATAAAACAAGCTTTCTCACAGGTCCTGTACCACGGCAGCTTTTACATGGATAACACTTCATGCCCTCCCCCCTCAGTAGTTTTTGCCACCTAGAAGGGGGACATTTTAATGACCTAATGGGATGGGCTGATCGCCCATCGCCCAAAGCGCCGACATAGAAGATATTTGCATTTTGCAAATAGCTTAAAAAAAAAAGATCGGTAGATTTAGTTCTCGATGTCTCCTCGTTTTCTGCAAAAGCGGAGGTGTGTGTCACCAGTGTAACGACCGACCGAACAAAACTACACGTACTTTTGCCAGTTTGTAGCTCTAGGTATGTTTAGTTTTGCTGTGGTAGTTAAGTTTGAAGTCGAATCTTAAAGTCCCTTTCGATGTACGGTAATTGCTTCGAAGTTCATACCAATGTCTGATTGTTTGTTCTTTTTTTAATGGATTGAGGTGAGTCACGGACCACCCATTGGGTATCGCCATCTTTTGGGTTCAAACGTTCACTTGGGGATTCCATGACTGTGCACGGTCAGATTGAGAAAGTATTAGATTCAACACAACATTGCATCGACTTCTCTTTGTCATTTTCCTTGCCGCTTAGCTTTTCTCCATGAGCATGCATTTCAAACTCAACGAACAAAAAGTGATTTTGAAAATCGAAATAAATTCAGTTTGTGGAAAAGATATGTTTTTCATGTTTGAAAAAGCCATGTGAGTTCCGAACTTTTAGGCCATGTAAGCCACATAGCAGCAGTACTTGCATGATTTATCAATTAATCGTGGCTTTTGTTAGAATACACAACAATATTGGAAATTGAGTATTTTCACTCTCAAGAATACAACAAAACTGACCCAACAAGAAAGTTTCATTTTGAAAGTGTTTCATATAAATAAAGGTCACGTTTATCAAATTTGCAAAAGCTACCCAAACGTCGAACATTACAAACGACTTACAGGTGACTTATCGTTAGAGCGTGCTTTTTATCAGAGTTTATACACAGAATTTGGACATTTACTAGTTACACCAAGTAAAAGAAATGGATGTGTCTATGTAAAAAGTTGTTCGAAGTTTATTCAGTAAAAGTAGCTTCGTACCTAATGCAAGTATGTGGTAGTTAGAAGATAATTCGACTCGGGATGTTTGCAATTTTTAGCTTTTATTGCATGCATAATAATCCTTGTTTTAAGACTGAGTCAAAGCAGATATCAGAGGAACTAAACTTTAGTTGCCAAAAAGCAAATAATGAGCAGTCAGATGGATACCGCTGTCGCCGATAAATATTTAGTCCCGACGAAACTTTCTGTAGCGATACGAAATACTTTTGGGAAGATAACAGGGCGAAAACAGAAACCAAAGCTACGGTGAGCTTTAGCCGTAAAACAATGACGCTTTATGCTTTACTCTGTACATGACATCTGTTGCCTCATAAAATTCTTCTGTGTATCGTACATTGCCTGTTGAAGTGTTTCTTTCATTCGATCATGTAGCCTTTGTTTCGCAATGGTCATTGAATACCAGAAATGAAAAATACACCGAAATAATTCTGAGGATTGAGTTTGCAGTCACAAATGGACTGAACACAATGTGAACAAAACCGCAATGATATTGTAAACATCTCTCGTGTGACATTCCTCGCTTTCAATTTTATATTTGCTACAGAGCACGAATACTCGAAAGCCTGATAGAAAAAACGTATTGAGTTAACAAAAGAAAACACATAAGTAGTGAAGCGAAAAAGTTAACTGCATCCCATTCAAACTCAACGCCATTTGGCTCTGTGGAATATGCACGGATAAACTGGATTTTAGGAAAAGATTTTGGCTCGCGTTCACCGCAGAAGCTTTGAGAATAGCCGTAAACAAATGTTTGATGGATACCACGCTGGGGTATTGCAAATATCTCTGTCGCCGATAAGTATTTAGTTCCGACGAAACTTTCTGTGGCGACACGAAATACTTTTGGGAAGATAACAGGGCGAAAACAGAAACCAAAGCTACGGTGAGCTTTAGCCGTAAAACAATGACGCTTTATGCTTTACTACATGACATTTGTTGCCTCATAAAATTCTTCTGCGTATCGTACATTGCCTGTTGAAGTGTTTCTTTCATTCGATCATGTAGCCTTTGTTTCGCAATGTTCATTAAATACCAGAAATGAAAAATACACCGAAATAATTCTGAGGATTGAGTTTGCAGTCACAAATGGACTGAACACACTGTGAACAAAACCGCAATAATATTGTAAACATCTCTCGTGTGACATTCCTCGCTTTCAATTTTATATTTGTTACAGAGCACGAATACTCGAAAGCCTGATAGAAGAAACGTATTGAGTCAATAAAAGAAAACACATAAGTAGTGAAGCGAAGGCTGGATTAATCGTGGCCTCTGATTAGAAATAAGAGTCAAGGTCAAACTGTCATAATCGATTGTGCATACTAAGATATGTCACGCATTCTCAAGATGCAGGGTCGCTCAACCTTTAAGAAGCAAGTGTATGAGTGTTGTAATAATAATTTTTAGTTTAATCAAGGTGTCAAAAGAGCAAGGTGTCAAAAGCCAAGTTCTCTATACTGTGTGATATTTTTATGGTGAGAAAGTCTCTCTTGGGAGTTCCACTCTTGTCCCCTACTTTCCATTTTATATGCTGGTCTCGACCCAACTCACGCCGCGAGCTCACTGGCAAGGCCAGTCTAGTTATCTGAAAATGATGACACTTTCACACTTCCAGCCCCCCTCCCCCCATACAATGTTGACTGAGTGTGCGCAAAGTGCACACTCTTTAAGCAACATTGTATAGGGGGAGCCGCTTTTGTTGTTGAACAAGAGTGATGGTGAAAAAATAGCAATTTTGCAGAGTGTCCCACATACTTTTGGCCAGGATTGTCTGAATTAGGCGATTTTACTAAAAGTATCCATAACTTCTAGAGGCTTTTAAGTATTAATGCCAAACTTGAAATAGTTGTTTTTCGTGACCTTCGGTATATATTCGAACAAAGTTTGCCTAATAAAAAACAGTTGGAACATTTCACTGAATGACGTGCTCGTATCGTATGTGCTGAGCAATATGATTGTGACGCGGTAAAATTGAAAATGTCAGTTACGGTCACAATTAAATGTAACGGTTTTAACGATTAAAAACTGAGGATAAAACCTTCGAATCGATTAATCGTTTATTTTACGATACTCAGACGTCGAAATTCAACGAAAAACAGAAATTTAAATAGGAAAAGATATTATTTCCGCGGAGCAGAGGGCTGGCCATTTGCTTGCGAATTAACGAAAATAGATCGTTTCGCGACATCGCGCGAGATTGTGGAATCTCAAAGTCTTCCGCGGTTCGAGTTGTTTGCCGCCGTAGTCTTAGGTATGTGTTTACGGTTCAGCACACGTATCACCGCTCGATTCACACTCACGGTTCACCGTTTTGGGCTGCTTTACTAGGAACACAGTTATACACTATTAGTTTCTCTATTGATTGCTACAGCTTCAACAAGCACTATGTTTATGTATATACCATTATCATTCACTTTGTGAAAGTATTTACCAAAATTCAGACAGTTGAAAATGGTGAATCGTTATAACTTTAAAAAAATAAACTTTTTTTTTTAATACGCTGTTGAAATGGTGAACCGATGCAACGATAGTATTCGTTTAATTCGCAATCGTACGTTTTTTACAGTACGTAAAGTAAGATTTTGTTCATTACCTGAAGGCGTAGTCGAGTCATTTTCTTTCTCAGTGTGATCAGTATTATGATAAACGCAAGTGTGAACCGTGCTGTGAATTATGGGTGAATTGTGAACAAGTGCACCGCTAAATATCTGACCAAGCCCGCTGGGACTGGGGAAGTGAGTTGCATGCTTTATAATTGTAATTGCAGGTATTCGATTTCATTGAATTTTCAGAAAAAATACATCAAGACAGATAAAAAATCAAAAATATTTCCATTGGTGCCTTCTCTGAATCAACACTTGTTATAACACTTGCTTTAAAAGTTGGCTACTCAATTTCGCGCCAATTTATGACATTTTTCTTAAATTAACCCCTATTTTCACCCTTATATCACTGAAAACTCGCGCTAAAATCATTCTTTTGCAGTAAATATATCACAAATACATGCACAGCGTTTATAAAAATTACCCAGCCAAGTTTGGCCACAATACATCAAATCCTCTAGAAGATATGGACATTTTTAATTAACTCACATTATAGAGACAATCCTGGCCAAAAGTCATGGGACACTTAGCTTTTTATCTGAAAATGATGACACTTTCACACTTCCAGCCCCCCTCCCCCCATACAATGCTGACTGAGTGTGCGCAAAGTGCACACTCTTTAAGCAACGTTGTATAGGGGGAGCCGCTTTTGTTGTTGAACAAGAGTGATGGTGAAAAAATAGCAATTTTGCAGAGTGTCCCACATACTTTTGGCCAGGATTGTAGCTTCATATAAAAAGTAAATCACTAAATCAATATTTTGCTTCTTCTGTTCGTGCTATGTATTATACTTCTCATTTTCCTGTTTTTGCAGGACATGTATAAGCACAACACACTATTTTGACGGTGATTTTATCTCTTTCTAAACAAACCCAATAATTGCATTTTACTAAACTTAAAATGTCGCAGCTCAGGTCCCATAGCGGTGCAGTCAACTGACAATTGGTGACAAATCTTAGTGCATGGGTTTGATTTGTCGTACTGACGGAAACCACGCTTAATAACTGTTTCTCTCTTCTGGTGTATACCTTGCAATCCTGATGGAAAAAGGAAATAACAAGCTTAGTTTTACAGTCAGCTCTGTCAAGACAGACACCTCTATAAGTCGGAGAGGGTTTGTTGGTCCAGGCCGAATTTCACTTATTTTTTCTATCTAAATTCTCTAAAAGCCGTGAACGTCTATAAAACGAACACCCAGTCCCGACCCTGTTTCGTGTACACTGTATATATTAATGTTTAAGTACTTGGATTGCAAAGTGTGTCTTTATCATATTTTTTTTACGATTCAGCACAGGGTGATTTGTTCACATTGTCACGTGATATGCGATGATATAAAGTGACTTCGCGAACAACTTGAGATGTGGGCGATTGTACGTTAATACACCTGTGTGTAAAGTTCGCTGTATCCCATCCAAACTCAACACCGTTTGGCTCCGTGGAACATGCACAGATAAACTGGATTTTAGGAAACGATCTTTTCACCAGTCGTTTCACTTCTACTCTTACCAATTACTGTTATTGTGTTAGCGTCTTCACTAATCCCTCCATTTTTCAGTTCTCTATTTGTGTGTACTCTTGGATTTATTTGCTCTTCGCTCCCGTCCCCAGTTTTGTTGCCCAACACACGTGCGAATTACCGACCCCTTGTCGACGTGTCCTTTATTTAGCCACTTCATATGGACCGTAAGTTTTAGGAGTTTTTCCGAATGGGATGCCTGTACTGACAAAATGCATAAAATTATAATTTTATGGGTACATCTATCTTAACTAAAACTGTATGTAAAGGACACTGTGAACAAATTGAAAATACCAAAAGCATTGATGATCTGCCGTCATGAAACTTCGCTCAAGTAGGGAAAAGGAATAAATCGTTTATTTAGCGTTGATACACAAATGTCTGGTTTCCTTAGCCTCCACATGGGAGAACTGAACATAAACATACGTTTAATCGAGGCATTTGTAGGCTGCAAACAGAACTCTGGTAGACCTTGGAATCTGTGGAAAAATACAAATCGTAAAGCAATTGAAGTAAAGAAGGCACAACTTGAAGGAGCAAGAGTAGTGATTTTTTTTTTTTTTTGTTCTACTTGAGAAAGTCGATAAGTGCTGCACACAACCATGATGATGTTCTTTCGGTTTGGCCGCAAAACGGAACAGCAGCTCTCCAATGAAAGCAATTAATTGTGCCAGCTCCTACACTGGTTGCGACAAATAAACAAGTTCACTGTATTTGTGCCCTCATCAACTATGTTTAGGCTTTTGACACCTTCCTCAGTCGAGCCCCGCTATTTCGAAGTCCCATGGGACATGAGAAAAAAGTTCGAATAACGGGTTTTCGAAATAACCAAGCTAGCATCAAATTACAAGAGTTTGTATTTGTATTGTTACTGCTCGTGGCAGACGAGCTTAGGATTGCACCGTGTGTCTTAATCGTCATGTTAGTTTTCTGGGTTACGAATCAGCACACGCTGATTGGTTCACATTGTCACGTGATATGCGATGACGTAAGGTGATCGCGAACAGCTTGAGATGCGGCGATAGACCGTTTGCAAATATGTATTTTCCCGTACGAAAATTGCTAGCCCGACTGAGCGAGAAACGGGCCCGACTCTGGCCATAATCCGAGTTTTACGGTGAAATTTCAGCAAGACAAAGTGAGACAGAGTTTTTGTCTCACCACAATGTGCCAGCGTGACATTTGTTTCGCTGCGTTATCGGCGAAAACACGGCCAGATTGAACGAGACACACAGAGACATATTTTTCTGCTTGAGCGTGTTATTTGTCAGGCTCGGTTATCGGCGAGAATGAACGAGACATAGCGGGATAAGTTTCGCTTTTGGGGTGGATCAAGTCCATGTAAACCCAAAATCGACCCCTTTTTTCGTTCATTCAGTGTAAAGCTGCTACCAAGGATAGAATAATACTGTTATTAGAATTTCATGATGTGCGCGTTTCGCGGAGAAACAGCTCCGTGAACATGCCATAATCGAGCGCTTCAGAAAAACGCGCCATTTCAGGATGTGACGTCACAAAGGGCAGACGGGAAAACCGGAAGTCAGTTTTCGCACTGATTTTTCTCCTCGTATTTTGTAAGGATGGTAAAACGTTGTGTCGTTCAGTTCTGTGGAAATTCGAGTCAAACAGGTCACAGCGTTCATGCATTTCCGAAAGATTTTAATTTGCGCCGGCAATGGATCAGATTTGTATAAACCAAAAGGGCAAATTTTATCGAGCCGACGGAAAACTCCGTCATTTGCGGCAGTCATTTTTCGCCCGATAGTTTCCAGCAATCTTTTATGAACGAGATGGGATTGCGAAAAAAACGATTGCTGATACCCGGGGCCGTTCCAACGATCCAGCCAGAGCCGCCACAACATTCAGACGTTCGCAAAAGAACAGTCCATCGCGAGGAACTGACGGCATCTTCGTCATCAAAGAAAAAGCCGCGGACAAGCAAAGCTGTTCACAAGCTTGAAGTCAATAGAGTAAGTGGACTGATATTAATTTGTTGTATTTACAGATCGAAGTAAACACGGAACATAATTGTTTTGATCGAAGCTTTCTTTCTGATGTAGCTCATGAAAGATCACCAGCAAACTGCAGAAGAGCACACGTGCACGGACGCATCAGCAATCTCTCCGGAGTGCGAGGTCATAACTCATCACGAAAAAGCCATTCAGTGTCAGCTGAAACCTAAGTTCAGGAGTGTGGGTACGGACCGTATTTCTTTGTGGTTATTTTAGTTTATTCGAGGAATATTTTGAACGATCATAATTATATTAATTCACAGACATTCAAGTTGACCTTTCTGCCACAGCTGCCAGTACAGTGCGTGACGTTTCTACACAATGCGACAGCTTTCCCCCGGCCTTTACTTCAACTCCAGAGTGCAGCCCTGTGAAGAACGTTAACAAAGATGAAGAGTATGTGCCACACCATCCCAGCGATGAAAGTGAAGACGAAGAGGATGAAGCGCCTGACTTTTCAATGAAGTACAACTATAAATTCATGACAGAATCTTAAAAATATTACCCAAGGCTACACCTTGCTTCCGGTGCTATGTGGGTGTGAAACAACTTAAAAATCAGTTTTTACAAACTGTACTTTTCATCCTTTCCAGATCAACCTGGGTACATGAAGAGAAGACTCCCCAGGGTGAAAAAAAATGTCTAGTTTTCTTTTCATGCCTTATGGAGTTGTTTGCATTATGCCCCATGTGTAGAGAGCCAGCAGCAGCTGAAGTGTCCAAGGTGATAGGCACTCTAATTCTTGTCACCCAAGTTCGCCACAGCTGCAGCTACTCCAGGGTTTGGCGTAGCCAACCTTACATAAACAAGATGCCCGCTGGAAATCTACTACTGTCTGCTGCTATCCTCTTTTCTGGGGCCATGATCTCCCAAACACTGAGGATATTTAAAATCCTCAAAATGGAGTGCTTTAGTCGTGTGACATTCCACAAACACCAAAGGAATTACCTTATTCCCGTGGTAATTAATAAGTGGAAGGAAGAACAGGAACACGTCATACAAAGCCTCTCAGTGTTAAAGGGAGGTCTGGTTCTGTCAGGAGATGGCAGATCAGACAGCCCAGGTCACTGTGCAAAATATGGAGCCTTCACTGTTATTGAGCAACGTGTGAATAAGGTTTTTGACATTCAACTTGTTCAAGTAAGTTCACAGACCTAAATTGATCACTACGTGATGTGATATGATTTTTCTTTCATTTCTTTTTTCTTTTTGTACTTTATAGTCAAATGAAGTGCCAAACAGCACCTGGTGTGAGCATGAAGGCCTTTTACGAATGGAGCAGTTCTTGGCAAGAAGGGGTCTGCATCTTGACACAATTATTACAGACCGAAACAGACAAAATGCTGCCTACATCAGGAGGGAGATGTCACCCAGGGGAACAAAGCATTACTATGATATCTGGCATATTGCAAAAGGTACATCTCCTGGGCCCATGCTGATTATGAATATAGTACATATGCAAGTATTGGAGCATGTTTCTCTTAAACCATTTCTTTACTGCAGGAATTGGTAAAAAAATAGAAGGCGTTCCAAAGTAATTTCGATTTTTCCAAAGTAAAATTCTCTGGCCAACGTTCGGGGTTTTTACGTCAAAAAGGGCTGTTTTCAGCAAAAAGAAAGGGAATGAGATGAAGAAGTGTTAGCACTGCTGTTTTTGACGGACCATAAAAGGCAGGTCTCCAAAATGTATGTGTTTTGGAAAGGATATAGGGGGGAAAGCAGAAGGTCGTCAGACTCACTCACACAAGCCTTTGAAATGAAACATTGTTTATTGCTTTAACATGTCAAAATACACACTATGTTGACAAGAAAATCTTCAAGTACGTCGGACGTAATTCACATCTAAGGTCCGCCAAAATGACCAAATATCATCCACTTGAAAATCTAAGTCCGTCGGACGTAATCACAAAAGTCCGTCAAAACACTGTATTAGACAAGAAAATCTCCAAGTCCGTCGGACGTAATTCAAACCTAAGGTCTGCCAAAATGACCAAATATCGTCCACTTGAAAATCTAAGTCCGTCGGACGTAATCACAAAAGTCCGTCGGACGTAATTCACATCTAAGGCCCGCCAAAATGACCAAATATCATCCACTTGAAAATCTAAGTCCGTCGGACGTAATCACAAAAGCTCGTCACAACACACTGTATTAGACGAGAAAATCTCCAAGTCCGTCGGACGTAATTCAAACCTAAGGTCCGCCAAAATGACCAAATATCGTCCACTTTAAAATCTAAGTCTGTCGGACGTAATCACAAAAGTCCGCCAAAATACACTGTATTAGACAAGAAAATCTCCCAGTCCGTCGGACGTAATTCAAATCTAAGGTCCCCAAAGTGACCAAATATCATCCACTTGAAAATCTAAGTCCGTCGGACGTAATCACAAAAGTCCGTCAAAACACACTGTATTAGACAAGAAAATCTCCAAGTCCGTCGGACGTAATTCAAACCTAAGGTCCGCCAAAATGACCAAATATCGTCCACTTGAAAATCTAAGTCCGTCGGACGTAATCACAAAAGTCCGCCAAAACACACACTGTATTAGACAAGAAAATATCCCAGTCCGTCGGACGTAATTCACATCTAAGGTCCGCCAAAATGACCAAATATCGTCCACTTGAAAATCTAAGTCCGTCGGACGTAATCACAAAAGTCCGTCACAACACACTGTTTTGGACAAGAAAATCTCCAAGTCCGTCGGACGTAATTCAAATCTAAGATCCGCCAAAATGACCAAATATCGTCCACTCGAAAATCTAAGTCCGTCGGACGTAATCACAAAAGTCCGTCATAACACACTCTGTATTAGGCAAGAAAATCTCCAAGTCCGTCGGACGTAATTCAATTCTAAGGTCCGCCAAAATGACCAAATATCATTCACTTGAAAATCTAAGTCCGTCGGACGTAATCACAAAAGTCCGTCATAACACACACTGTATTAGTCAAGAAAATCTCCAAGTCCGTCGGACGTAATTCAAATCTAAGGTCCGCCAAAATGACCAAATATCGTCCAGTTGAAAATTTAAGTCCGTCGGACGTAATCTACATGTAAAATCTGAGGACTAAAGTCTAGCCTGCATTGCAGGCGTTCCCGTTCGTTTTAAGGCAAAAAATTGGTTCGGGAGTAGGAATGGGTTGAATCGGGAGATATTACGTCACACAGAATTCCGTGGCGGACCTAATGTCATGCATTAAAAGCTACTAAAGCTTTCTTGACCTGTTCTTTAACGTCTTCCGGATCTCTTCACTGACGGCAGACGTCTTATGCGGCTTGACGACTGCCACGCAGTTCCTTCCCGATAACACTGACGCAGCAGACACGACACCTACAAAGTAAGATCAAGAATAAATCGATTTACAAAAAAAGCAAAAGTTTAAGCGTTGCAATCTGTAAGGTGACAGAACATTTGTGATATTTTTATCACGTACTGTACATGTAGCTTCAGTGATAATCATTCAATTACAAAGCGTTCACACGTAGAAAGCATTTATATAACTATTTATCTTACCATTCCCCCGAGCCAACATCCAGCAAAGTGTCTCCCACTTTGCTGAAGTGCCCAACAATCCACATCCACATTGCCAGGGAATGTAATGCTGGCACTGTGAAAAAGTTGGCCTTGCTTTCCGTGGTGGCAAAGTTCACTTGCTCCAGGAGAATACTCCCAGAGAGAGAGAAATGTGCCACCACGAAATCCCATATGGATTCCTGCATTCCTTGTGAGCTCCCTGGTTAGAACAAAACAAGGTCATAAGAATACGAAGTTGAGAGGGTCAAAAGCCTGCTTGGAATTAAATCTGTTGAAAAACGCTCATGTTATTACCCAGTTTATTTGGACAATGTACAACATTCAAAAGCCAAGCAGAGCAGCAAGCAAGAGGAAAAGGAAATGGGTTGTTAAAGGTACTGTACACTGTATGGAACACAGTGGGCAGTTCAGGGGATGAAATACATTGCTTGTTGAAATAAGACAATATTTGCCCAAACTAATTAAAGTACAGTTCTGTGCAAAAGTAATGGAAAACTCTTGAGGGCATAAAAAGCTTCCTGATGCTTATCATTCCCAATGAAAATCCCATGAAAGTTTTATCAATGAAAATTGCAATCAGGTCAAAATTTCACGGTTTTAAGGCAACCACTGAAAATGGCCAGGAAATTTAAATAAAAGCCATGAAACGTTGGTTTTGCAGAAAATATTGCACAAAATCCGACAATGACCCAATGCAACGAGAATAACCACCAGTTATACTTTTTATGCTCAGTACTCACTGCCCAACTGCACAGAGGCTTAATTTGGTTGCAAAAGGTTGAGTAAAAGTTACATTCAGCCCATACATGTACATTTGATCATAAAAATTGAACAATTTGTCCAAACTAATGCATCAATCAATTCCAGCTGTTACCCGGCCCGCATACCCCGGTGGAATAAAAAAAAACCAGTTCAAAATTGAAGTATTTCTGTCAAAAAGTGTGGTTACAGAATCTGTAAAAGTGTGGTTACAAAATCAATAATAAGTCCAGTGCGGAGTGAAGGTAAAGCTTAAAATGGATATGCATAGATCTATACGACAAGCGCCGTTCGAAAGTCGGGGGATAGACAACTGATCCTGCATGACTGAAAAAAGCTTGCCCCGGAGCGGGCTGTAAATTTCACGCCCCACGAGAAAAAAACTAATTCCCAGGAGTTGGTCTGGGATGGTAACAGCTGGAATTGATGGTGCGTAAGTGGAAAACTCTACTGGTTGAGGGCATTACTTCAGGAGGCTTACTCTCCCTTTCAAATAATCTGCATCTGTTTTGTCCAGAAGGACAGCTTCGAGAAACAAAAAGATGTTTTTATTCTGAGGGTACTGCATGTTAAATGCATATTAACATGCAAGGAGTAGGACCACTGCATCTAACAAGGTCGAATTTCTTACAGCTAGTCCTACGTCCTTCCCTCCATACAGATATACAGAGGATCTGGCGTCAAGTGCTTTCACTGATGTAGGCATTGATGAGTTTCTCGTCATCATCCTGCAATACAGAAATGGACAAGCCAATGAGACTCTTTCCAAATATACAAATCAGTGGAAGAGAGGAAACTCAAAATATTAGGAATATTTACCAGTGATGGAAGGGGAGGATCTCCTGAACGGAAAACTGGAGACAGACGCTCTTCAGTTGTACACTTTGTTGGTGCTGCAGGGAGTGCTCTTCTTATTTTAGACCAACTGTCCTGAGTAGCTCGTCTGTGGCTTCTGCCACGCAAGTAGTATCCAGTATCTAAACATGGCATGTAAATTTGATGTGGTTAACTGTTTATTGAAGCATTTAGTTTTTATTGCAACTGTATATAACAGCCAGATCCATAAGTTAAAAGAAAGCTAACCTCTTCAAGCAGCAAGTCAATTGATCCTTTGTCGACACCTGCTTTCAAGAGCACTTCTTTACAACTGTTATTCTCCTATTAAAGGTACAGAACACAAAGAAAAGCAATAAGCATTAACTATTTCCATTAAAATATGTTTCCTTTCATTGGTTGTTTAAAAACTTTGGTGTGTTTAACGTGATTCCCTAGTTTTGCATTGCGCATCTTTAGTGCGCATAACACTTTTGAGATGGTGGACATAAAGAACCACCAAAATTTCAGGATTGAAAGTTCTTTATACTCTTTGCGCAAACTAGACTGGCGTTGCCAGTGAGCTCGCGGCGTGAGTTGGGTCGAGACCAGAATATAAAATGGAAACTAGGGGACAAGAGCGGAACTCCCAAGAGAGACTTCCAGTTTCTCACCATAAAAATATCACACAGTATAGAGAACTTGGCTTTTGACACCTTGCTCTTAAACTAAAAATTATTAAAAATTATATGTGTTTTCTTTTATTAACTCAATACGTTTCTTCTATCAGGCTTTCGAGTATTCGTGCTCTGTAACAAATATAAAATTGAAAGTGAGGAATGTAACACGAGAGATGTTTACAATATTGCGGCTTTGTTTACAGTGTGTTCAGTCCATTTGTGACTGCAAACTCAATGCTAAGAACTATTTCGGTGTATTTTTTATTTCTGGTATTCAATGACCATTGCAAAACAAAGGCTACATGATCGAATGAAAGAAACACTTCAACAGGCAATGTACGATACGCAGAAGAATTTTATGAGGCAACAGATGTCATGTACAGAGTAAAGCATAAAGCGCCAATGGTTTACGGCTAAAGCTCACCGTAGCTTTGGTTTCTGTTTTCACCCTGTTATCTTCCCAAAAGTATTTCGTGTCGCCACAGAAAGTTTCGTCGGGACTAAATATTTATCGGCGACAGAGATTATTTGCAATCCCCCAGCGGTATCCATCAAAGCTGCCGCGGTGAACGCGAGCCAAAATCGTTCCCTAAAATCCAGTTTATCCGTGCATATTCCAGAGCCAAATGGTGTTGAGTTTGGATGGGATGCAGTTAACTTTTACACACAAGTATAAACGAGCAATTCACTGGCCACATCTCGAGTTGTTTAGCGAAGTCAATTACGTCATCGCTTAGCACGTGATAATATGAACCAATCACCGTGTGCTGATTCTCGACCCAGAAAAAAAAAAGAATTTCCTTTTTTAAGCTCGCTTGGGGCCCAGGCCCCCGCGAGCAATAAGTTTTATTTTCGTTCCTTGTGGGAGCAGCCACCCTGAAAAATTAAACTCGTCCCAGTCCCCTCTCGGAAAGACGTATTTTGAAGTGAATATTCGCCCTTTCCTGACAAATGCTCAAAAACGAGCACGGTGACCCTCATTTTTTATTCCATGATTTAAATAAGAGCAGTGTCCCCAGTAAAACGGGAAAAAATAGGCAGAAATCTATGGGCAGATTTACGCAGTCGAAAGAAATGCTACGGATTGGGCCACTTCCGGTTCCAAACAGCACATCAACTTCCCACAAATTTTTGGTGTTAAAATAAATTTGAACCTATTCACATATATTTTTTCTGTGACATAGGTGAATAATCAATAGAATAAAGTTCAAGGTTTGGTTATATTTCAGACAGCATTAAAAATCATTGACCTTATTTCCCAGTATCAGGGCGCGCGCAACAGACGCTAGAACACCATATTCGTCAGCTTGTGCCGTAAAAACGAGCATGGTGACCCCTTGTTTTTATTGCATCATTGTGACCCACTTGAGTTGTCGTACAATTGTGCCAAGTTTCATTACAAATCTATGATAGATTCTTTTTCTAGGGAATCCCCTTAAGTTTGGAGCACAAAGTAACATATATTGTTACAATTCGTAACGAGCCCTCCATTTCCTAAGCTCCGTGTATTATGTTGTTCAGTTCCAACACTCAACTAGAACTAGTAACTTGTAGATGGATCGCAGGCCTTCTTGAGAGAGCCAGGACACTATAGTTCTGGTTCTAAAATTGTTGCAAAATACCTTAATTATCGTGTTGAATCAAATGCTTGGGAGGAAAGAGCTCAATTCACAGTAAGAACGGAGGTAGAGGTAATTTCAACTACTCCGTCATGCCTTGAATTTATCCTTTCGTTCTCTAAGGGCTTTTAGCACATTAGCGCCATGAAGATACTTATTGTCTTCATATGGCGTGTCCATGCCAACAGCGGCAATCACTTCTCCAACATGAGTCCTTAAAAACGGGTTGTAAAGCTTTTCCTCTCCTATGGTGGATGGGCTCTGCCACAAACAGAAGAGACACATTGCTTGGGAATATCCCGAAATGAGAATACATTCCGGAATAAACAGACTCTCAATTCTTAAACGAAGGATTATTCTGACGAGCTTGCGGTCTTAAGACCTCTTGGTATCGTCTCTGTCCCAGAACAAAATAATGATTCTTTTCTCTAGTTAAGCCAAAGATGAGTCTTTGTTCGCGTCCGGAAACGATAACAACTCTGAACAAATAGACCATCTCCTGCCGAAACAATTGATGGCTGCAGTACATGGGAATTGTTCAGTATATGTTAACTTTGTTGCTATATACTAGTACCGCACGTTCAATCCTCGACAGTAACTTTCCCGAGACTCGCGAAAACTTGTTCCCATCAGTGAAGTCTAAAGGCCTGGCAAAACGAGGACACGTTGTGGCGGCAACATTGTTAGCGCGTGCATGTTTCCCAAATGTTGCCCCGTTTTGCCACGCGCGAAACATTTGTTGCGGATACAAATTTGTGTCTTGGACACAAAAATTGTTTCTAAAAAACTTCAGAAACATTTGTTGTATCCGCACTGAGCGCAACAATGTTGTCGCACGTTTTGCCACCTTGAAAACATCGAAGGATACAATGTTGCCGCCACAATGTGTCCTCATTTTGCCAGGCCACAATATCGCGAAAATTTGTTCCCGCGAAACGCAAAAATCGGCAATTTGCGAAATTAAACTTCCGCGAAAATTTCATGCCATGAAATTTCATGCAGCGCTATCAATACCCAGTTCAGGTATCAGTCACTCACCTTTTCTAAATCAGCAGAAAAACAACTGTGATTTTGTTATTCGATGTTTGGCAAAAGCCGATGCAACATAACAGATAATAAGCTACGATTTAAAGTCTATGAAACTTTGCTTTTGTCTTGAACTTTGAGGTACACAAACAAACAAATAAGCAAACAAACAATACTGCGGTTGCTTTCACCTACCGATGACATATTGTTGTTGGACATGCTTAGTACCCAGTCTATCTTGGTCTGAAGGTGAACGTTTTCGGGTTCAATGGTAACAGAAAACAGTAAGTTCTTCAAGGCATACTCGTGGCCTGCGCAAAATAAGCCAACAACAAGTAGTTCAAACAAAGTAAACACGAAAGACAGTAATGAATCAGTTGTATAACAGTAAACAAAACACAGACCCATACTTACCCGGCCACAATAGAGTATCCTCTTTTAATTTCGAAACTTCTTGAAGAGACTCATACATTACGGATGGGGTTCCCTCAAATATCCGTCCTATTCAAGAAACAAGAAATGCCGCGATAAAAAAGTGAATACAATTGGACGTCTCTTGTTACAATTCCTTGCTTGTTACAGCGCAAATACTCGAAAACTTTAAAAGGAACGTAATTTAGAGAGGATGTACGTTTACAATACCATCCAAGTTACATGTTAGAATATGTTGCATTGTTGTATACATTACTAACTAATAATTTAGTCCCCATTTACTTTCGTCAGCAAATTATTTTACAGTGTCCCCAATTAGTTTGTAAAAAGCTAAATACATTGACACTTAAATAAAGTTATTATTATTATTATTATTATTATTATTATTATTATTATTATTATTATTATTATTATTATTATTATTTAGGAGCTTCATTAGAGAGCTTAAGGATTGCCGTATGTATTCCGCAGCCATAAACCTCAAACCGCAAGAACTCACAAGTCACGCCTGCCGTGGTATGTTTCAACACCAGGAAGCAATTCCCCTCAGACGGTGAAATACCGCAACATTAAGCTCCTGTTATTTCAGAATTTGCTACCTTTAGCAAGCGGGACGTGCAGCATACGGCAACCTTAAACTGTCGAATTAAACTCGTTCAAACGTGAACGTGAAACAGTATTTCGGGTGCAGCGTTGGCTGGAGTAACTGTGGCCTCTGATTCAAAAATATGTAGGTGTTGACGATCGATCGTGCATAACTATCTAATTCAGAAATTCGGCATCGAGGAATTCTAATGGTGCGTGCGGAAAGTTGCCGCAGCGGCTTTTAGAGTCCTTTCGGAAGCTCCCATTTCCAGCGCCTAAACTAAAGCCAAAGGCATTTCAGAGATACCTCTTGCCTCTGTTTCAAAACGAGGGCTAGTGCGAAATATTTCTCGTGGAAACGAGTTTGGTTTGTATGAAAATGAAACCTACTTTTCATTATAAAGGTTTCGCACTAGGCCTCGTTTTGAAACAGAGGCAATTGGTATGTCGGAAATTACCTATTTCACACTAATGCGTACAATGTCTTGCAAACGGTTTCTGAAAACGAAGACTTTTGAAGACAGTTACCAAAGTTGTAACAAAGCCTTCCATCCGGTTAACGTGTTCACGTTAAAAAGTTGCAAAAACATAGCCCGATTACACTGGCACACCAGTTTTGTTAAGAGAGGAACCATGCTAAGTTGTCTAACCACTGTCAAACACCTACCACAGCCGCCCAGGAAGAGAAGATCTCCAGAAAATAACGAGTTAGGGGCACCGAAGGGCGCCCCTTGTAAGATGTACACTGCATGACCTGTCAAAAAACAGAAATAATAAAGAAATGGAAGTGATAAAAATGAGATCTCCAGAAAATAACTAGTTAGTGGCACCGAATGGCACCCCTTGTAAGATGTACACTGCATGACTTGTCAAAGAACAGAAATAATAAAGAAATTGAAAAGTGATAAAAATGAGATCTCCAGAAAATAACTAGTTAGGGACACTGAACGGCGCCCCTTGTAAGATGTACACTGCATGACTTGTCAAAGAACAGAAATGATAAAAATATGGAAAAGTGATAAAAATGAGATCTCCAGAAAATAACTAGTTAGGGACACCGAACGGTGCCCCTTGTAAGATGTACACTGCATGACTTGTCAAAGAACAGAAATGATAAAAATATGGAAAAGTGATAGGATGGGCAACTCAAATGACAGTACCTGTAGTGTGCCCAGGTGTCATAAGGACAAGGAATGTCAGTGATCCCACCTGCAATAAAGCAGACTTTTAATATGTGAATTCAAAATAATCATATATTGGTTCAACAATTTATGGGGCTCGCACCTGAATTTTGTCACCACTTCTCACAGGGCTGTATAACAAGACAAAAGTGTACAGATCAAAAAATATACCATTAATCAACATTCCGCCTCGTGTGTAATTGGTAGAACCCTGACACGTGACCAATGAGGGCTGGCCGGGTAGTGGAAGTTAATACCACAGTCTCCAGAGCATCCCATTTTAAGAGCACACACACACAAAAAAGAATGCAAATAAGGAATGAGGTAAGGATGGTGGAAACTTGAACAGTTATCCAATCAGAATCAAACCAAACAAATTTATTGTGCAAATTTAGCACGTTGGTCAGACTAGAAACATTTTATGAAATTGTAGGGAACTCCCTGTTAAGCCTATAAGAATGTTTTGGTCATCGCTCAATCAGTGAGAATTTGAAAATAAAAGAGTTTTGATTTGACCTTGCTTATTTGTGTCTTTGCTTCTTGTGTGTCACTTTGGGGTGATTCTGGGTGATTCTGAGGTGTTGGTCACTGGCCAATTCTCAGTGTTCACTTACTTATACAGCTATAGTTTATTGTAAACAATCCTCGACTGTGAAAACTAAGCTACCATGGTCGTCAACACTCATAATTAAAACAAATCAATCAAAAGAAGTACATCACAGTAGTAAGTTCAGGACTCACTGTGTAAGGCAAGGCACATTGTCTATGGCAGTTCCATAAATGGCAAGATGGGGGAAGTCTTCTTTCAAATGGAAGTTTCCTCCGCTGTGATCCCTGGAAACATATGTTCCATAAACAAACATGTGGCACAACCAGTACAAGAAAATTCTATTTCCACTTTTCATCAAGATAATTTAACAGTATCAACATGCCCTACCACAAAGGGCTTAGACTCATTCAGATTTTATTTTCACTTGGAAGCTTTCATTCCACATAGCGTAAACCTCATGGGCCAATTTTTTAAACAAAGTTTAGACCGCGTCCTGGTCTAAACAAGATTTAAACAATAGCCATGCTTAATGGACAACAGCTAAACATGGTCTTTATAAACCCACTCTGATCCATGTTCTGAAAATGTAATTTAACTTAATTAATAAATTTAATTAATAATAAATTTAATTTAATGTTTTACGGCATCCACCTAAACTTCAATTTAGCGATAAATAAACCAGGTCAAAGGCTATGTTTAAAAAATCTGCCCCATAATGTTTGTAATAAACCGTGTAGCATAAAAAAATAAATTAATAATAATAATAATAATGATAATGATAATAATAATAATAATAATAATAATTAATAGTAAAGGTTCATTAAATTTAACAGATCCATAATATGGCTCTACTATGTTAATAATACTCACCAGTGTTTGTGGGTTGTGAGAATGGCCTCTAGGTGGACCCTTTCTTGTTTTAAAACTTCCTTCAATCACAAAAACAAAATTAAAGTTTGGTTTTCCACCTCAAACTTGATAACGCACAACTAATAATAAATTTACATCGCATGTTTAGTCCACAAATAGATATCAATTTAGGTAATTGCTTCGTAACTCCATAGATCACTTTCACTGTCATTCTGTTCTACTTTATCATATACAAATCATGCTGACCTCTGTGAATTCTCCTTAGAGCCCTTTATTTCATGTCGAAAGCTTTCAAAATGTTATGTTGTTCATTCGAGAACTGTGGCCAAGTCAAATTTGCATGTGCATTTCTGTGGGCTTGTAAATCAGCAGACTTAACCACATTATTTCAAATAGCAATTGCTGTTCAAATACCTTAACAACATCAGGGTCTGAAGGATCGATGACAATGGCCTGCTTAGTGATGCTGTCAATCACAAGATAACTGTAGTTATCAGACAGAATGGAAATGGGTAGGATCTTCAGCCCTGTCAAAAACAAGTCAAATTTTGACAATAAACATTGCACAATCACCAGCGGAATCCTGGTAAAATACAATCGGCTGACATTCAATTGAAAGGCAAACAAATGATGATGGCAGCTAAAGGACACCTGATCTAATTATTATGTACCTTCATAAATTGTTGGTGTAACTTGTGAGTGAGGCTTATCATTCCTGTGGCTCTTTGATAGTTGTCTCAGGTGATAGAGATAACCAAGGTATGTCCTCGTGTAAAGATTGTACCTGAGTGCAAAGATATGTAGAGTGAACAAATCTTGATCAGATTTTTCTTGAAAAAATAAATAACTTTATTAATGTGTCAGAAATCCTAAAGGGAGAAATTGAATGGATCATGAAAACTAACAAATTATTCTCTCATTTTTTATTACTTAGTACATTTTGTTATCATCTCAAATTATTTTGAAATAAGCCCCCCCCCCCCCCCCCCTTCTCTTTATATTCTAATTGTGTAATTATTACATGAGTGGTGCAATTACTATATACAGTAGAACCCCGGTAACTCGAACACTGTCAAAGGGAAACGAAAAACAGTTCGAGTTTATACTGGGGTTTGAGTTATCGGGGTCGATTGAATATTCAATTTGCCAAGTTATTAAATAAATTGATAGTTTAATGATTTTTCAGCACTTCAGTAACAGTGCAGTGCAAAGTAAACTTATCTCGTCAGAAACTGTAACATGATTATGCATTCTTATGATAATACAGTACTGTGAAATAATGTAACACAGTTTACACTCAATTTATGGTCACTTATGTTGTCAGGGTTCATACATATTTTTTCTAGCTTTCAATATATAAAGGCAAAGCTTCCCAAACTGAGTATCGCATCTGGTATGACTCATAAGATCTGGAAATGACTGTCAAATACGTGATCTGTTTGTAATGCACTAATTGGAATCAAATTGCTGTAGTGTTAGTTTTAGTGTTTAAATCCAATTACACGACAAGAAGAGCTATGGGATATTTCAGTGGGCATCTGTGGTGAGTTGCAAGAACCAGAATTTGAGCTATCGGGGAAAATTTTGATCAAGGGAAATGAAATTTAGTTTGAGTTAGCGGGGAATTTGAGTTATCCGAGTTTGAGTTAACCAAGTAAAAATGACTGAAAAGTGGGGTCAAATCCAAGGGAAATGGGATCTAGTTGAAGTTAAACAAGTTCAAGTTACCAGGGTTCTATGTAGCACCTGTGCAGGGTATGAAAAATAACACATTCAGGCTGAAAACTGTAATTTAGGTATACACGTCCAGCAGTGTGCTGATTAGCCTGCGAAACAGGCCCTTGTGTATTGTCCATTGGTCGTGCTCAGTTGGCCGCGCATGGCCTGGCACGAGGAGGTTGTAGCGCTACAACCCCCTCGTGCCAGCTGCGGCCAACTGAGCACGGCCAACGGACACTACACAATGGCCTGTTTCGCAGGCTATGTGCTGATGATCATTAATCGGAATCTCTTAGTAACATGATACTTATGAAATCCCAACCGATTCCCCTAAGACCCTGCAACCTAATATTCTGAGGATCATGCCACGATTTGTTAATTTTTGGCTGGCAGCAGGAAAAATAAAATTGCATCCAGTGCCATCAGACCAAATAAACATAAAACCAAGTCGTTCTGGAACACAAGAAACATCGTCAATGTGCCATTTTAATAGAGCATTCAGGACAAAAGCAAGATTATGATTATACCCAAGGGTTCCTATCCATGCACTAGATCTTAAGGGTGGCCGGTTCACATGAGTAAAGTTCATACGGTAAAATTTGTGAATAATCATTCTCACGCGACATTGCACTTGCTTTACGGTGTAACCTTTACGAAGAACAGTTAATTTAGAACAAGAACACTCTAAATAGTGGGTGAGCTGTTACAAGTAGTGTTGAGAGTCCTTCTCCTTCCAAAAGCCCAGGCTTTGCGTTTTAAATATCTTTATACCAACACTGTAAATACACAAGGCCTGAATCAACGTACATGTTTACATAATTCCGTAGAATTTCTCCTAGTATAGTGTATAATACTGTTTTTAGGAGTAACCCAATAAAGCATTAAAGTTAGAAAGGCAGTCAAATACTTACGCGATCCGAAATAAAAACGATGTCATGGGAAGATATCTGTAGACCACATAGATTAACAAGAGCAGTACAAGTACAGCCAAAGGCAACAACAGCATTTCGCAGCAAGGATGTTGTGCCGTTTGTCCGTCGTTTGTCCGTTCGGTTGTTGTGGAGGGCGAGGATCGCGGGCGCCGATTCGGCTGTCTCCCCACCCTCTCCCCCTCCTCCACACAAGAGCCGCTGTGCAGTCGAATAGTGGACGCAACCCAGGAAACATGGCGGCGATGAGCAGCAGTTTTGAAATCGATTCTGGTGATGGTGAACTGGATGCAAAAATACAGCAGTGGCTATCTCTAGATAAGGTAGAGTACATCACTTTCCATTGTACTCAATCCTTACTTACAGGGGAATCATACACTGAGTTTGAATACTCCACCACACCTAATATGATGTTTGAGGAAAGACGTCTGTTTTCAAACGTAAAATTGTAAGGTAGTTGTACGTAATCGTTTATTCCAAGGGAATACTTATAGCTCCTTTAGACAATGGGGAAATCTTGCCAAAAGTCGTTCCTGGTTCCGATTTTGTGGCTGCAATAGACCTTCCACAGCAGGGGTGATTATTAAAATCCATTTTTAATACACGTGTGTTTTACAAGCTGAACCCTTGCCTTAGTGTATTATAATTCTAAAGAAATCTGCTAAAGTTCCCGACACAGCTATTCAACGAACATGCAGTTGCAACGATATGTGATTAGGATAATTACGTAACCGACAGTTCGTTGTATTACCGCGTGTGCATGTGCATGTGAGAACTTATGAAATAGGTGAACAGTAATACAAAATATACAGATTTTATTCCATTGACCTCAGATGTAAGATAATGATAGAGTGTAAGACAAGGATACCAGATTGGAAGTTAAAGTGCACTCAGCTGCATGTGTGCATGGTCAGCGTATCAGTCTCTTAATTACCAATAGATAATAGTATAAACCTTAAAATAATCACAACTGATTGTCACCATTTTAGTAGGATTAGTCCCTCAACAGTGCTGATGTGCATAGCTGAAATATTAACCCTTTCACTCCCAAATACCGTGTTCTTAATATTTCAGTCTTTGAGCAGAAATAAATCATAACAGTATTGAGAATTTGGTTATTGATAACTTGTTCAGATGACAATTGATTGAACTATCAACTCTCACTACATCATCATACATTTTCTTCTTGAGTGGTTGGGAGAATTTGTATTCTAAGCTTGGGAGTAAAAGGGTTATATGTACTGTGCATTACTATAAAGTGGACATCTCACTTTTACTTCCTGTGCCTCCTTCAGTATTCAGTGACCATTGCAGAAGTGAAAGAACGCTTGAAGGCAAGGAAGTACGATGAGCTCAGAGTTTGGATGATGAATGATTTGAAGTTTGGCACAGCAGGTGATTATGTTGATTTTAAATTTACCAACACTGAAACAATAAGCAGTTGTCATATTTTTAGCTCAGGGGATCAAAGCACTCACTCATCCTATCATACATTGTGTTCCTTGACAAGACTGTATACTTCCAAATTGAGTTATGCATGTCACATATCGGGCATATGAAACCTGTTTAGTCAGGTTAGTGAAAATAATAATGTGTAGTAGAAATAGCAGGAAAGTGGAGATATGTAGCTGGCGTTGTTATATATATATATATATATATATATTGCCCATGATAAGTTATCTTCTCTTTGAGGGTGGAGGTTGCAGGGTGTACTGTATATAAACAACTTTCATGTTTCATTGGAAAGGTTTGAGGTCAGCCATGGGTGCAGGATTCTCTAGGATTAATGATCTGACAGTAATCCAAGCCAGCCAGGTAAAGAAACTTGGGTGACTGTCTCTGTAATCCAGGTTTTGATGCTTATAACATCAGATACAGTACTGTACTGTCTATCAATATTTATTGATTTCTTATCAGACTAGAAATATACACATTCTGGTTAGCACCAGAAGCAAAAGCAAATCCCATTACATTGCAATCATTTAACAAAACCAAGCAAGTGGCAATGGCATTGTCTCACATTCCTAAAATTTCCAGGAGTACAAAGGAATTTCTGGCAGGTGGAGATTAAAATAAACCTCCCTGGAAATAGAAATTAATGCTAAGGTGGAGTGGGTTCTGTATACCCTCCCTGGTGGGGCACAATGGATACATTTCTGGAACCATGCATGAAGCATAATTCCATGTATCATTCAAAATTTGATCAACAGTAAAAATGTGTAACCAAGCATTTAAGTTTTCAAAAATGTGTTTCCAAATAGAAAATTTTGATGTTTATGCATCTAACATGTACATAATTGTTGTTCCATTCTAGTAGATTTTTCTTGGTGGTACAGTAACATTCAATATTTATAATGCACTGGTGTAGTGTATATTGTGCAGTGTATCACTTTTTATAATAATAAGATAATGAGCTTACAATCCTCTCTCTCTCAGGGCTTGTGCAGGTATCTAGAGAAATGTTTTCCTGACTTGAAGCAGAGAGGAGTTGTGGTTGGATTTGATGCCAGACACAATAGTGAAAGGTCTGTACAGTTGTCATTCTAAATGTATCTTTCACAGGTTGTGCTTTAATTTCCTTTACACACTGTAGTTCTAAGTACAATATGTATTTAATAGGAACAATCATGCAAAATGTTGCTTATTTTTAATACATATTGTACTTATAGAACTACAGTTATTTGTTTTTTTTTTTCCTCCAAATGTTGGCCATGCAGTACTGTACTTCTCACGTATTACAACATAAGGCATATTTTTTCCAGGTTGGCACACCGCACTGCTGCTGTGTTCCTCAGTCAGGGGGTGCCTGTTCACTTGTTTTCAAAAATTGTCCCAACTCCATTTGTGGTAAGTAGTACAATGCAGTAATATTATTGCTTCATCCTAAAATATGTAACTTACTCCCAGTCAACAAAACAATATTATTCACTTTGACAGTTAAAGGGACCTTCACAGTTACAAGACCATCTTCTGGTGGTGACCAGTGGCCAGTTTAGTGTTAGGGGTGGCGTTAGGGGTGGCGATTGGTACCTAGAAAATCATGGGTCTCAGAAAGTTTTGTTCCGATCTTGGAATCTCGGCAGCCTTTTTGATGGGTCTTGGAGTCTTGTTTTGTTTTTTGTTTTTTGTTTCTTTCCGTCTTAGACACTCTCACGAGCTGTCTGCTTGTGAGAGTGTCCACCCAGAGAGCTTCAGCCATAAGTAAGCTGTGTACTTTGAATGTTTCCCCACATTTTCAAATGGAGAGGTCAAGGTGTAATCTCAGTGTAATACATTTTATACTTTGGTTTCTCTATTTTCAGCCGTACAGTGTAAGGAAGTACAGGTGTGTGTGTGGTGTAATGATCACAGCCTCCCACAACCCAAAGGATGACAATGGATACAAGGTCTGTCATCTGACTTTCTGTGATCTGTGAACACTCCTTTGACAGGTTTACTACTTATTATTTTTAATCTTTTTTTCTCCTAATGATGCAGGTATATTTTGATAATGGCGCTCAGGTTTGTATATTGTATTTTTGTATGGTACTTACTGTGCATGTAATACATCAAAATAATGTTGATTTTACAATAGTAGATTTTGGAACAGCATACAGCATACAGTAGGAAGAATTCCCAACAAAGTTATGCAGATAACACGGATCGTTCTTGATGTATTCTTTGGATGCAATGAATTCCGGGTGATTTAGATTCAGGAAGACATTCCGGCCATTTTGGTGCTGTGTACAATAGATGCAAAATTTTATTTTTTGTTTTAGCAAAAAGAATGTTCCTGAATCATGGCTGCCGGATGCCACAAGAATATTGTTATTTAGGTCGTCATAGAATAAACATATAATCAAACTGAGGCCCAAATTATTTCTAATTTGTGCTGTCGGATGCATACATAGCTATATACAATGTCCTCAGTCTTGATAAGCTTATAACCAAAACACAGTGTATCATTTAACTAGAAAATGAATATAGAACTGGGAATGAATGGAATACCAAAAGTGTTTCTGGGATCGTTTGGGGGACACGGGTGTGAAACACATGGCGGTATCAGGTTGGAAGTGTGATAAAATCTCTAATTGACCTCAGTAAAGATAATATCAGAGTTTATTGCACTGCCTGGACTTGCTACTGCCATGCTTTTCATACACGCGTCCCCCTAAATGATCCCACAAGCACTACCGGTACTCCATTCATTCCCAGTCCTATTTTCATTTCCAAAATGGCGAATTTGATCCAGTCTTGTGTTTTCATTGTATTTACCGATTCAAAAAGTCACACAGGAATTCACCATTGAATCGTGCAAACCACTAATAATTACTTATTGCAAGCCTAATGAAGATTTTAAATCAGTATATTAGTTGTGGATGTAGGTGTGCAGCTTTGTTGTATTTGGTTTCTTGCAGATAAAGACGCCTCACGACAAAGGAATATCTGATTGCATTAATGAGAACAAAGCACCTTGGGCTGAATCCTGGGACCTGAACAATGTAACCTCACATGTCCTGAGAAAAGACCCTTATTCTGAGATCTGCTCCACATACTTTGAAGATTTAAGAAAATACTCATGTTACCTGTAAGGTCCTTCTTCTTGTTTTACTTTCATCATTATCCTGGCTTTCTTACAGTTCCAACTCCTCTCCTCCTATAAGTGTCCTCTTCTTCTTTCTGTGTTTTATGCATTTTTCTGTTTTTTTTTTTCCCTTTCTTTTTCTCATTTTCTAACCAGCCATCTTATTGCTTCATTTCCCACATCTGTCTTTTGTCTTCTGTCAATCTCAAATGTTGCATGATATAGGAGTTTTGACATAAGCTGCATTAGCATGGAATTTGGATATTTTATGTGCACGCTTTTTATTCTATTTTTTATTTGTTTATGGTACGGTTGGGGTTGGTTTTAGGGTTAGATTTAGTGCGATTTTGAATAAATTAGAAAACGTCTCTATTGTCCTAGGTATGTAATATCTTGTCCTTTTTATCAGGCCCAAATTTGGTTTTTACATACAAAATAGGGGCTGACTGACAATGTTCATTGTTCTCCCATACTGCAATATGTGTTTTATTTGGTTTGCGTATTCACTCTTTCTTACAGGAAATTAAATAGTGCAACAAAGGTAAAATTTACGTTCACCCCAATGCATGGAGTGGGCCAGAAGTTTGCTGCTCTGGGCTTCGAGGCCTTCAACCTTCCTCCTTTTGTATCAGTGAAAGAGCAGGTCAGGGTCCAAGTTACTTTCCGTGCTTTGCATGTGGGTTTATGCGCCCACGGTGAAATCATCTTGTTCTGCGGTATCGTTCATCAAGTTACTGTATGTACGGTCTTACATAACGGAAAACGACCGAACTTATGTGCTAGTGTTTCTTGTTTCTTTGCCAGATGGAACCTGATCCAGAGTTCCCAACGGTTAGATTTCCCAATCCAGAGGAAGGGAAGAGTGCCCTGGTAATTATTTGTTGTGATCCATAAAATGCTGTCATACCTAACGATTAGAACTCTAGCAAGACATGAAAGCTCACGTAGAATGTTTTAAGAACTAAACAAAACAAACTGTGACGTGGGATACTGTTTTAACCAAACACATTTTTTTCACGATAACAGATCAACTCTCGTTCTGTAATTGATTTTTATCATCAATAACACTATTTTACCGGTTTCGAATCTCAATTTTAATCCTGTTATTTACGAATGTTAAATCGGTTTCTGGTTGCAGCAAAGAGTGTTCCATTTTTGGGTGCGTTGAACTTGTTGCGAAAACCGAAGTAGAAAAACAGTTTTGGTAATATAATCGCTACGATCGCCACGTATGTTGAAAAAAGTGTTCAGCGAGCGTGCATAGCCCGTACTGGCCTTTGTGATTGCGATCGTGGGTATTGTTTGCTCTTGAAGTTTGCGCGCAAAGTAACGGATTACAACGGGGAGTGAATACCGTAATTGCTCCCACCAACTTTCGCGAGTTTATTATTTCATAATGTAAATAAAGACCGTAAGCGTAGACCGCATTATCACGAGTAGTATGGCTTAATTCCTTTTATTTTTCCAAGCGTAAAGACCTGGCTAAACGAGGAAACAGGTGAAACAACTGTTCCTCCGTTTAGCCGCTCTGGAAAATGTTTGTGAAACTTTTCAAATCATTTTTGTTTCCCAAGTTTTGTTTCCTCGTTTAGCTACAATAGCTATCGTGTGACAACTTTCAACAGTCATCCGTAAGAGGCTTGTACATCCAAGTTATTATTTTGTTTTTTTAATTTCAGGATCTGGCCATGAAAGCTGCTGATGATGCAGGTAGTACAGTCATTTTGGCAAATGACCCAGATGCCGACAGGCTGGCACTTGCTGAGAAACAGCCAAAGTATGAAGTGTGGTCACGCCCTTGTATCCCTGTCTTCCCTTACCGCGGAATACCGTAATGATCAGGCAGTTTAAGATGTCCTGTACTGCAGCCCGCAAACCGCAAGGTCACATGATCTAAATTGCACGTCCCGTTTACTAAAGGTAGCAAATTTTGAGATTACAGGAGCGTATAGCTGCAAAATTTGACTTACTTGAGGAACGAATTCTATTGTTGAAAACATAACAAATACGACAGACGTGACTTGTGACTTCTTGCGGTTTGAGGTTTAAGGTTTGCGGGCTGCGGGCTGCGGGCTGCGGAATACGGCAATCTCTAGTATGATAACCGCCCGGGCGCATACTTAAATTTGGGACTTTTTAAGATAGCGATATTGACAATTGCACACTTTTAGTTGTGAGTATTGGATCCTTGGCTAAGTCTTGAGGCTTTACGAGCAACTATGACGTCACGCCGAATGCTTCAGATCTCGTACCGACACAATCCGAAAGTACGCCACCTTGTTTCCGAAGAAAATTTGAAAAAAGAAAGGTTCATAACTCCGTAAATAAAACCCGCTTTTTTTATAAGACTTTGGAATTAAGCGTTTCACACGAGAGTCTTTCAAATGAGCAAAAGTTGTTTTGGGCTTTGCCTTTGTCCTTTAACCTAAGGTTTTACGAGGCGTTACTAAGCTGCAAGTCTACAGCTTTTGGCAATAACCGCTGTCTCAAAAAGAAAATCATTTCATGTCACCTTCAACAGCGAACAGCGCTATTCAATAATGTAACTCTGTTTGCCAGGCTCAAAGAGAGTGGAAAATAAGTAGAAGAGAGAATAAAGGAAGATGCGAAGGGGAGAAAAAGAGGGATATATTAGTATACTGTGTTCTACCAAATCTGGCTCAACTGAATAAAGCAAAGGAGGAAGGAAACGGCAAGAAAGAAGTACTAACAGTAAATAGAAGGATACTCTGAAGTAATAATGTGCTGACAGCGATTACTATGTCTTTGACTGAGATAATGTGTTCTGTCTTCACAGTGGTCGATGGAAAGTGTTTTCTGGAAATGAGACAGGAATGTTGCTTGGTTGGTGGGCGTTTTTTTGTCACAAGAAGGATCACCCAGAACAGTACCCAGGTAATTTAATATTTGACTCATATTGACTCGCAAGAAAGAACTTGTAATACACGTTTGAAACAACTGACTATACTAGGATAGACATCCGAAAGGAATCAGCAAGTTGTCGAGCAGCGCCTTTATTGGTTTGTGTGATGGAAATTAGTAACTGCCCATAATCATTGAGTGGAAACGTAAATGCCAACGTAACACGTCACATTACTGGACTTTAATTTTTTTTTTTTTTTTTTTTTTTTTAGGTTCTTCTGTGTACATGATTGCCAGCACGGTATCAACCAAAATGCTACAGTCCATGGCGAGAGAAGAGGGGTTTGTGTTTGAGGTAAATGATCTTGGCACCGCGTGAGCTGACTGACTTCCTTTCTTCATTTTCTCGGTTGCATTAACTGAATTGACCATAACTTAATGTTACGTCGCGTTTTACTCCTACTTTCACTGAACACTGCATCATGTTGCTGGTTTATGGTGATAATGATAACGAAGTGTCAAGTAAATCTCTCTGCTGAGCTTGGATTTGTGTCTATATAATTGTATTAGAACTATAATATAAGATATACACTCTGCTCGCCACGTTTTATCGGCGTCTGGTGGCCCGCCAGAAAATCTGCGCTTCGCGAACTGCGCATGATTGTGAAAGTGGCGTATTCCCTTTTTTATCGATTATTCAGTAAACCGTGACGATGACAAACTACGATCAACAGTTAGCAGGAAACTGACACTTACAGACGGAGTACTCGACCAATCATCCTACAGCCCTACTTTACGCAAGGCCATGACCATTAGGCAAGCACAAAATGCATTTTAATTAAGGCCTGGCAAAACGAGGACACATTGTGGCGGCAACATTGCTAGCGCGCGCATGTTTCCCAAATGTTGCCCCGTTTTGCCACGCGCGAAACATTTGTTGCGGAGACAAATTTGTGTCCTGGACACAAAAAATGTTTCTGAAAAACTTCAGAAACATTTGTTGTGTCCACGCGGAACGCAACAATGTTGCCACACGTTTTGCCACCCTGGAAACATCGAAGGACACAGAGTTGCCGCCACAATGTGTCCTCGTTTTGCCAGGCCATAACGCACATTCGATTTGCGATACAACTGACTTTGCGCATGAAGGGAATTTGTGTAATTTTACGAATTTTTGTTTTACAGGAAACACTAACGGGCTTTAAATGGATGGGCAACCTAGCGTATGACCTCATGCAACAAGGAAAGACAGTGCTGTTCTCATTTGAAGAAGCAATAGGTAAAAAGACTTGAGTGCTTTGCCCATTGAACTGTTAAATATTCAATTTCAATTTTCTCTATTTTTCTGGTGAGAAATTGAGGAATAAAACTGATTGACGTCGAGCGAAAGGGTTTTTAAACAGGTTTAAATAGACAGGTTTAAAAACCTGTCTATTTTTTGGCGTTTAAGTCTGCAAGATATAATAACTATGACAGGGTAGTCTAATGACTCGTTCCTCGTCTAGGTTTTATGTATGGCAGTAACGTTTTGGACAAAGATGGTATTAGTGCAGCTACAGTGACAGCTGAAATGGCAGCTTACCTCCATCGAAAAGGTCTGACGCTGTCTGAGCAGCTTAATGCACTCTACCATAGGTAAGTGACAGATAGTTATATAAGTTGCAAACAATGCATGACTCTGGACCTGAATTCCGAGCAAGTGACAACCACATAAATCCGCGCTGCAGTTGATCAAATTTATTTGTGGCCTCGTTCGCAATGCGAGGGTCGTGAACCATGGATTGCTTTCTGTGGTGGAAACGTCAGGGTACGGTTGTCTACATTCGAGCACATTGAGTTAGGCCAGCGGTTTGAGCAATTTATGCGTCAACAATTTATGACAACAATTGCTTCTGTACCACTTGATCAGATTATATAAATGGCCGACCTGTGTTGACTTTACGGAGTAAACATCAGCGTTGAATCGCTCTTGAGCTGACACGAGGCGTTTTCAAATTTAGTACCTAGGACTGCTTCTTAGGTCAGGTGCTCGTAGTGTCTCGTGACTAGCGAAGTGTATTCACTTCGTATGTTGAAGAGAATCTAGTGTGGCAGTTGGTTTCAATCGGAAGTTTTTTCATAGCATTTTTGGGTATTCGTTGCGCAACGGTTAGTCTGCGAAAACACTAAGAAATAGAATCATACAAATTTATGACTAATTCTTCCAGTCAATCAGTTCATAAAGTAAGAGCTTTCAAGCTTTCAGCGACCTTTACTTTGTTGTACTAGTAAAAAGTATTCAGTGTGGGCTCCCTGCTTTCCTTCCCCCGTGTAGTGGGATATTTTTGTGTCCTCATCACTCGTGTTTTTCTCTTGGTTTGGCAGGTATGGTGTACATATATCCAATAATTCCTATTATCTGTGTTACTCCCCAACAACCATAAAGAACATTTTCGACCGGATCAGAACTCTGGACAATGGCCAGGTTTGTTGTCGGCGCTGCTCAATTCCCCGCTCTGTCATTTATCAATTTTTCTTACGGCCATCCATGTATTTCCTTCTGTAGTACCCAAAGACGTGTGGACCATTTCGCATCTCGGGCATCCGCGACCTGACAGCGGGCTATGACAACACCAAAGCGGACAACAAACCGGTACTGTCATTTTCTCCGAGTTTTCGTTTTCGTGTTCTTGTTTCTTTTCTTTTCTTTTTTTGTGTGCTATTTTTTTGTTCTGGGCCCGGTTGCATAAAATGCTAACGCCCGGGACTAGGCGTTAATAACAATGGAAACTAAATTATTTCTATTGTTATTTACACCTTGTTATAGCGTTAGAATTTTATGCAACCGGCCCCTGGTGATTTTTGTACTTTCTTGGAGGGAAGGGGTGTCGAGAACCGCCATGCCTTCATTACTTGGTGCGTCTGACGTGATTTTCACAACACGTTTCTGTAGTGGAGGGACTGCCATATTGTTAAAGCGAGTGAAACAGTGGCAACCGGACTGGCCTCTCTTCTGACTGTGCGAACGATCTGATAGATGCCGTCTTTTTGACACAGTGAGCACCCAGTCGTGAAGAAACGTTTCTTCTTTTTTGCGACTCTCGCGTTGCGGTTTAGTTGTTTACAATGAGAAGAACAACGAAAAGTGCCCCTTTTCAAGTTCTAAGAAGCGCGAGACGAGTAATAAAAACTTATGCCCGGTTCAGACGTACGCAACAGCGTTTTTCGCTAAAGAAGCCGGACCGACTGCGCATATAAATGCAGTCGTTTCAGAAAGAAATATACAATGCTTTAGCTTATTGCGGGGTGCCTATTCATTTCTGCTAGACAGGTCCTGAAATGATCGATTTTTTTTAGGTCCTGCCTGTCAGCAAATCAAGTCAGATGATTACATTCTACTTTGAGAACGGATGTGTGGCTACGTTGCGGACGAGCGGAACAGAACCAAAGATCAAGTACTACACGGAACTGACTGGCCGACCGGGAGAAAAGTATGTACTTGTACTTCTATGTACTATCATAGACAAAGGGATAAACACGCACAAACAAACATATTACTAAGACCCCGTTTATATTGGGGAAAAGTTGTCCAGGATACCCGCTCGGCGGAAGGGACAACTCGGGTTTACAGAAGCCTGTTTCGCCCCGGTCCATAAACAAAATTTTGGCATAATTGAAAACAAAACAGTACAGAAATCTACGAAGGACGATCTTTCTTTGGTCCGACATCCGTGGGCTTTATACATTGAGTTTTAACATTTTTCCCAGTCTCCAAACCCAGAGGGTCAGCTTTGACCAGATTTACCCGAGGCAACATGTTTCCATATAACGCTCGGTAAAGTTGTCTCGGGTAGGCGGGTTGTCTCGGGTACCTGGGACAACTTTCCTCCATATATACGGGGCTTACGAAAATTGATATGTTTGGAGCCCTTTTCAGATTACTTTCGCGCAATTACAGGCGGCCCAGGCTTTGGGGTGATCAATTCAATAAACATTTACACGCGTATGTTACGGGTTTTTTTTATTATTTATTTATTTATTTATTTATTTATTTTTTATTTTTATTTTTTTTATAGAGTGGAATTGGAAGCTTCTGCGGCCATCTTGCAGTCTGTGGTGGACACGATGATTCAAGAGTTCTTGCAACCAACGCAAAATGAGCTCGTGGGCAAGGCGGACTAGTTGATTGTAGTGTTTCATAGTGCGAGTGTCACGAAAACTGTGTTTCACAGCCTACTGATTTTATCTGATTCCAAAATGCTAACATTATAGCCACTACTACAAAGTTCAGAAATTCTTATGTAGGCTCTAGATAGAATATATACACATGGTTCACACATTATTCTTGCTATACATGTATTTCTCATTTCTTTTCTCTATTTTTCAACACTTGAATGGCGATGATAGATGTTGGAAACCACTGATCTTGTTAATCTTTATCATCGTCCTTGCATGTATTTGAAACAGCACTGTTCATTTAGTACCCAAGAAAATGCATCAAGACAGAACTCATCTTCGAAGGTTATCAGCAACCTAATCATCAATACCAAATTGACATGTCTGTTGAGCATTACGGTGTGTTTCTTTGGGAGAATCCAAAGTAAGATTTTTAAATCTAAATATATAAACCCGAAAACAGAGTTTGCGTTTCTTTACTCAAATACAAAAACGGATGATAAATCCGTCAAATCCATGCGGTTGTTACCCTGGTACCAGAGGTTCCTCGCTTGCCAATGAAGAGTAGCCTGCAATGCAGGCGTTCCGGTTCGTTTTCTGGTAAAATTCGTTCGGAGTGGGATCGGGGCGAGGAAAAAGCTGCGGAGGGGAGAGGGGCGGGGGTGGGAGGAGGGAACGCCTGCCGCCAAGGTCTGCTATTTTGACGAACGCCTTGAATTAGTTACGCTTACGTTAACATCTCACCTGTCAAAATAAACTAATCAGAACGTGTTTTTTTTTTTAGATTCAATGTCGGAAAACCGAAATGCTAGCGAAATTTGTAGAATGTGAGTCAAATTTGGGAACATTTTTGAACCCGGGAAACAAAGCTATCTTTCTTCGGAAAACCTTTTCAAGCTTTTAAACAGAAGAGATTGTCGGGTAGTTATTCTCGCTGATCTTTGCCAAGCTGTTAACGCGTGTGCAACCCTTGTGGCCGAAGGTTTCGTAATTTACCCACCTTGTTTGAAACGAGTTTGTAAGCCGAAGATCAACTGTAAACATTGGCACGCCAAACAAACGATGCAAGTGGGAAGCGCGCAGACAGCGGTCAATCCGTTCCTATCGACACGGCCTCTGAAATTTGGTCTTGCACTATACTTTTGAAAGGACAAACGACGAGAGCACACGAAGGTTTCTTTCTGATAGCTTGTTGCTCTCTTCGTAAAGACCACACAAATCCGGTTTCAGTGAGGTCAAACAAAACATCGTTTAGAGCGCTTTTGAAGTAAAGATTGGCCATGATTATGAGTTGCCATTTGATATCCGGCCATCCTTTTGATTGACAAGTGCTAGTGACGTTCGACCATGCCGCGCCAACGGAGTTTCGCAAAATAACAGGCCTTGGCAGCAGGCGTTCCCTCCGCCTCCCTCCCCCTCCCCCCTCCCCATTTTTATCCCGCATCCCCTCCCCCCCTCCGCAGCTTTTGCTACACCCCAGTCCTACTCCCAAAAGAATTTTGCCTGAAAACGAACGGGAACGCCTGCATTGCAGGCTAAATGAAGAGCGGCGAAAGCTCCGCAGAGAGCCGCAATGGCGAACGGTGGCGAAGAACTTCTGGGTGCGCGAGGTAGCAACCTCACTCTCATGCCAGTTCTTCTCGCTCGCGATCGCTATTGCGTTTGTCAAACAGAACTGGTAAAACCGGTTTGAAAGGACCAATCAAAACTACAAACAAAACAAAGCAGCTTTCGGTTACCATGGTCACGAGGCGATTAACCAACCCACGACGAAGTTCAGATTCTGAACTCGTGGAAGTGAGGTTGCTACCTTGAGCGCCCAGAGGTCCTTTCCGCTTGCTTCGTCGCCGCCGTTCTTGTCGGAAAACTTTTGAGGGAGTAATATACCGTGTGGCATGATACTTTCGCGGGAGTTTATTTTTGCGGATTTTCCGACGATTCAAAAAACTCCCGCGAAAATTCACTCCATTTATTTATTAATTTCGTCCAGCACGAAATGTTACCTACTGTAGCTTTTCTGATGGATTTGGCATCCAGAGAGCAATTTAAGCCATGAGACAGAGGTGGAAGTGGCAACCAGGATTCAGCAGGAGCTGGTTCTTGTCTCCAGTTACCATTTCTTGCCATGCCATTCTCCATATCTGCATCCACAGATCTAAGTGGCATGTACACACGCCCGGCAGTACCATCTTTGCAAAGGAAATTATGCAGGGTCATGATGGCTAGCACAATTGCAGTGGCTTTCTCTGGTCCGACAAGGATCGTAGTTCGCAACACCCTCCATTTTTGAGCCATTATCCCCAGCACATTTTCGCTAATCCGCCTCATCCTGCTGAGTCTATAATTAAAAATCCTTTGCTCTGTTGACAGTGAGGCCTGTGGATATGGCTTCAGCAGGGAGGTCGTGAGGGGAAATGCATCATCTCCTACTGCAACGTACGGTACACTCTCAGTTCTGCCAGGTAGAGGTTTTGGAGAGGGAATTTGGAGAGGGTTCTCTGTACTGACTATCAACTCCCTGAACTTGTTCCGACTCCAGTTGCCACCATCGCTCATTCTCCCATTCATGCCAACATCTGCAGCTACGATTTCGTAGTCTGGACCTGCAGCAACCATTGCAAGAATGCTGTTGTGTCCTTTGTAATCGTAATAATGGCTTCCCGAGTTCGCTGGCTGCTGAATAGTTACTCGTTTACCATCCACGGCAAACAGTCCATTTGGAAAATTCCAACGAGCCTCAAATTTTTCTGACAACGAAAGCCATTCGGCAGTCGTACTGGGCACTTTCAAGAACTCCGCTCCAAGAACTTCAAAAATCGTTTCACAAACCTCGAGCACGATTTCAGAAATCGTCGTCCTGTGAATCCGAAATTGGGTTTCGAGGGAAGAAAAAGTCTCTCCTGTTGCCAGGTAGCGAATTGTCACGGCTACTCTCTCGTCGGATTTTATAGACTCCCTGAGGATTGTATCCTGTTTAGTAATTGTGGGCTGGAGGCGACGAACAAGTTCGAAAAACTTCTCCTTGTTCATCCTGAAATAGTTTTGAAATGCCGGCTCGTCTTCTGCTAACATCTCCTGCACCACTTGGTGGAATGCCCCACGTTCATTTCTTCTCTGGATCCAAGATCTCGTCCAAACTGTCCTGTTCCTTTTAGTCGTTATGTCTTCATCGGCAAGCAGCAATGCCAGAATAAATTTTCGTTTTCGATGCCACAGGGCGTCCGCCATGTTTGTTTACAACTGCGCGAGCGCTCAGCTGTGCTCGATAGCCTGGAACCTAATCGTTGCGACACAAATCGACCGGTGTAACATGCCCAAAACTTAACGCGATTGCAACGCGTTGCACAGAAAATTGATCGGTGTAACATACGTTGCAAATCGGCGTTGCAAATCGTCGTTGCAAATCGACCAGTGTAACACCACCTTAATGGACGACTTGTGACATTCTTTAAATTAGAGATTAATAAACAAGATGTTAAGAAAAAGTGAAACCCCTTGTTGCTATGTACTAGTGCCGAACATGAAATACCGGACAGAAACTTTCCTGAGATTCGCGAAACTTTGTTTCCAACAGTAAAATCTGAAATTCAAATTCGCGAAAATTTCTTCCAGCGAAACGCAAAAAATCAGCAAACCGCGAAATTAAACTCCCGCGAAAATTTCATGCTACACGGTAAGGACCTCTGGAACGAGGGTGTGCTGTTGTAAGACTCAAAGGATCGTGTCCGGATACTTGGATTGGCCCCGGGTTGAGTGTTGAAAAAATGGTAAGGCTATAGCTGCCTGTACTTTTTGAGAAAAACAGCCGATTTTGAATAAATTTTTTAAAATCTTGAGAATTTTAGAAAACCTTGCTGGGACTACAACGAGACTTTTTGCAATACAATTCTTACTTTTTCAGGAAACCCAACTAACGACCCTCTTTTCTCCCCAAGAGCCTAATACAACAGCGAAGTTCTTTATATCATTGTTTATTAGTGTTATTCGTTTTATTATTTACTACGCTACGTAGCAAACAAGGAGAGTTTACTGCTGGGGACTCGCTATTTTTCTTGACGTATATTCTTGAATAACTGATCTAATGAGAGTAAGTAAGCAGTGCCGTCCTTGCTAAACCTTTCATTAAAACAAAACAAAACAAACAAACAAACAAACAAACAAAAGCAAAACAAAACAAAGTACAAACCATACATCAATAACTTAGGCATTAAATAAGATTCATTGTCATTAATTACTATTGAGTTCGAGGTTTGCTTTACGACGTCAGTCATCATGTAACAAAACCCCTGATTCAAACTGATCGGGCACCGTGGCTAAATAACTGGGTGTCTTTTCTACTATACAAGCACAAGGTATCTTTATAAAACAAAGAAGCCAAGAGACATCGATGATTGCGACGCAAAAAGAAAAAAATTGATAAAAAACCAAGAACAGTGCAACAAGCTAATCCTTACGTTTGGCTCACAATATTTCTCAATTTTCTATTTATTTACTAACTGGAATTTGTTGAAGTAAAAATATTATACGGAAAAAAAAAGGATTTCGTATTGTCGCTCAGCGTCTTAACTCTCGACATTGATTTTCGAAGAGTAACATTTCGCAGAAACGCCGTCCAATTCTATTTGACGTTCACCGTCATTTCTGCTGGTCACCCAAGTACGCGGCGCTCTCTCGCATTCCCGCCAAAAGCCTGTCCACCAAAAGGGACAAGAAGACGTCCATGGGATCCATGGCGCCTCGCTGGACCCACTTGGGAATAGTCAAACGCGCATGCGTGAATCCGAGTTTCTGGAGGACCCAGTCGATGTTCACGGGGTCCATGTTTTTTCCCGCCCACGACAAGAAGCGTACGCGCGGCTCTAGTTTCCAGGCCTTGCTCCGGAACTGGCGGGTTCGCTTGCCTTCCACTTTATGCGTCTTGTCTTCTTTCTCTGCGCGGGAATCGTGACGCGCGTGTAAAGGAGGCGTCCCGCCCCTCTGAAGGGAACCTAAGATAAACACAAAACAGAAATCGGATGTGTTAATCACAGTATCACATTGAAAATTCATTCGACAACCCTCTTTTTGCCGATGGCGTACTTGAGTCAAGTTGGAAGACTTTCAACTCCTGTACTACAGTACTAAACAACACAAACGTGTAACCACTCGAGTACAAGGTCTCAAAAAGTAAACTATATTTTGATAGTAGTATCACATTGTTGTTGAGAAAAGTTCATTCTGAAAGTTTTGAGTCAATTCTTTCAGATTCAAGCTACTGTGGTCATAACTCACGAATCTTCGTTCAAGGACTGCTGTCTATATTCAAAGACTTTGCAAGACGAATGTCAAATTGAAGGACCTTTTACGGCATCATACGAATGCAAGGACTTTTTAAGACTGTACGAGCCCTCCTGCCAATAGCGGGGCTCCAACATTACATTGTAAATCGCAGGGGTGCTCGGTTCTATTTGCTCTAGTCTCGCACACTGCGTGTTACCTGAGGTGGAGGTTTCGGTTTCTTTGATGTAAGTCTGTACGACATCATGAAGAAATAGAAATAGAGCAACGTCCGTGGTGACGCACAAGCTGTCGTCAAAAAATGACGCCAAGGAACACTCGACCACGTGGGGACTGGCAGGGGTGGGCGGCACCGCTCTTACCACAGTAGACGACTGCAACGAAATCACATTACAAATAAGGACATAAATATACAAGCAGCACCGCTCTTACTACAGTAGACGACTGCAACAAAATCACATTACCAATAAGGACATAAATATACAAGAGGCACCGCTCTTACCACAGTAGACAACTGAAACGAAATCACATTACAAATAAGGACATAAATATACAAACGGCACCGCTCTTACTACAGTAGACGACTGCAACAAAATCACATTACAAATAAGGACATAAATATACAAACAGCACTGCTCTTACCACAGTAGACGACTGAAACGAAATCACATTACAAATTAGGACATAAATATACAAACGGCACTGCTCTTACTACAGTAGACGACAGAAACGAAATCACATTACAAATAAGGACATAAATATACAAGCAGCACCGCTCTTACCACAGTAGACGACTGAAACGAAATCACATTACAAATAAGGACATAAATATACAAACGGCACTGCTCTTACTACAGTAGACGACAGAAACGAAATCACATTACAAATAAGGACATAAATATACAAACAGCACCGCTCTTACCACAGTAGACGACTGAAACGAAATCACATTACAAATAAGGACATAAATATACAAGAGGCACCGCTCTTACCACAGTAGACGACTGAAACGAAATCACATTACAAATAAGGACATAAATATACAAACGGCACCGCTCTCACCACAGTAGACAACTGAAACGAAATCACATTACAAATAAGGACATAAATATACAAGCAGCACCGCTCTTACCACAGTAGACGACTGAAACGAAATCACATTACAAATAAGGACATAAATATACAAGAGGCACTGCTTTTACTACAGTAGACGACAGAAACGAAATCACATTACAAATAAGGACATAAATATACAAACAGCACTGCTCTTACCACAGTAGACGACAGAAACGAAATCACATTACAAATAAGGACATAAATATACAAACAACACCGCTCTTACTACAGTAGACGACTGAAACGAAATCACATTACAAATAAGGACATAAATATACAAGAGGCACTGCGATACCGCAAAATATAGTGTGAAAAGACACAAGTTACATGAAACAAGTTGGCATTGATGCAAGTTGTTTGAATAAATGAGTTGCTCCCACGAATGTCGATTAGGCTGTAACCCAAGATTAATGAACTTCTTTCTCTCGACCTCTCTGCCAATAACCCGTAGGGTTTCGTCAAAAGATTAGAAAAGAAAAGCTTAAGGAAGTCGTGTTGTGGACAAAATGTACCATTTTCAGGTTTAAAAACGACAAGAAAGACCTAATCCAGGATTAGCCTAGTTGTGCTTCTAAAAAAAAAACCGGGCCCACAAGATCAAAGATGGAACGATGTCTACCTTGACGCTCTTGGTTGACCAGGTGGAAGCGACTGAAGTCATTGGCATGTCATGCTCTGTGGTCAGTTCTACCTCAAGTTTCGGAACACCGAAGATTGGTTCAGAGTCGTGCTCGTACCGATAGCTCGTTGTGAAGCTGGTCTTACGCTCTCGTGGATTCTTTCTGCTTGGGCTGCTCGGGTTGGGTCGCATTCTCTCTGATGAAAATGTTTCAGGAGGGCTGATTTCATCCTCACCTGAGAAGCATCAAGAAACAAAAAGTTATGTGTAAAGTATAAATGCCGAGGTTACAGTTGTTGACACATATATATATTACAGTATTTCAGTACTAGTAATTATAGAGAATTTAAAGATTATCCAGTGAATACTTTCTGAGAAACAAAAGTATGAAAAGTTCAAAAATTTCGAATACCGTATGCCTGGATAGCAAGTTGTTTCTTGAAAATTATTCAACGCATAACTTTCAAAATTTCAGAAATTACTAAGTATGATAAGCTCTTTCCATTTACAGAGTCTAGTGTTTGTTTGTTCGTAGCTTTATAAAAGATCCACATATCCGGAAAAAAACTTGGTCTTGAAGCTGGATCTGCTATTTACCTGTAGCACAGACGTAGCCAAGCCATTCCTGCACCGTGCTGCCCATGGAAGGCGGATTACGACGACCACGGGACACTTTTCGGACAATCGCCACATGAGCTGCAGAGAAATTGATAAAAAAATGTGCCTGAAAGAACAACACTTGGGCAAGACAGGAAGAGAAATGAACGACAAAGGAGGGAAGCAAGGAAATAACGGGGAGAGAGGAAAATACCGTGTGGCATGAAATTTTCGCGGGAGTTATTTTCGCGAATTTCGCGGATTTTCCAACGATTGGCGAAAATTTAATCACGCGAAAGTATATATATATATATATATCCGTGAAAACTTACACCATTTATGTATTAATTTCATCCAGCACTATATGTTACGTTTTTTTTCCAGGCCAACCACCTACCGTATACTATAGCTTTGAGTTGTAATGGACGACTTGTGACATTTTGTAAATTGGAAATTAATAAACAAGATGTTAATGAAAAAGTTGTTGCTATGTACTAGTGCCGAACGTGAAATACCGGACAGAAACTTGCCTAAGATTCGTGAAAATTTATTCCCAACAGTAAAATCTGAGATTCAAATTCTCAAAAATTTCTTCCCGCGAAACGCAAAAAATCAGCAAACCGCGAAATTGAAGTCCCGCGAAAATTTCATGCCACACGGTAGTATGGAAGAGCCGTGTGGCAGAACACTCTCCAATAAAGTGGGATTAATAAGTTACCTGAAGAGGGCGACAGTTTGCCAGTGACTTCATTTTCGTCAACTCCATTCCCGAGTCGAATGAGTAATTCTTGAACTGCTCGGGCTCGTCTTACCTGGCAGCTCTTCTCCACAGAGCAGACCTAAACAAGGTTAAAAAAAGATTTGTAACCAATTTCACATCACGGTAATTAAGATAAAAGTAGGCACGTGGTTTGGAGATTACTCAACTTTGTTCAAAACGACAAGAAAGTCCAGATACTACTATGTAGAAAAGATACTGAGAGTTGAATGAAAGTTTGCCCCTTGCTCTTACGGAATACAATGATCAAAGCGCCAGCAAAGTACATTCTTTACGGCGTTTAACAAATCCACACCAACTACATGATGCATTATAACAGGGTCGAAATATGATGGACAAACCTTGCTGGCAAACTGAACGAAGGGTCGTTCCAACGTAAACAACACCCAGGACTGGGCGCGGAAGTTAACGCCGTGGAAGCACGCCAGAGACACGCCCTTGCCCTGTAAGCTGAGGGTACCACCCAGCAGTACACCCCTGTCCGGAAGCGGGAAGCCAAGCATGCTCAGTTTTAAACCACAAACCGCGTTCAGCACCTTGCCCCAATGTTGATACTTCAAACCTGAAATACAACAAGGACAGGTCAAGAGTAAAGGCGTGAGCAAATGAATTTACCGTGCAGAGATAACGAGGAGCGGGTCACACCAAAAAGAAAGACGATCATAAAAAGGAAATGAAGACAGACGGGAAAAGGGCGGTGAAGCAGAGAACTACTGACGATAAGAAGAAATATAGAAATACACATTATAGCCTGAAGAACACTTGTAAATAGGAAGCAAATAGAAAGTTGGAAAAAGAGGTGAAAGTGAGATGGAGGATAAGAGGGTAGGGAAGATAAGAGAGCGCAGACAAAAAAGTAACAATCAGTTAAGGTAGAAAACAAAAAACTCACAAAAGGAGAGAATGAAAAACCCAGAAATCAAGGACACTGCACACACAACGGAAGTTAATATAACTGGGGAGTGGGGATGGTTGTTCAAAGCTGGATTAGGTTAATCCAGGATTAACCAAACTTTTTTCCACAATATCATGGCTAACAAACTGCAGGGTTTTGATCAAAGATTAACTAGAAAAACCTTGTGCTGCCTCAAAGCTTATCATTTTCATTTTTAAAAATGGCGGCAAAGCTTAGACCTGTGCTTTGAAAAACCGGACCCTGGAACACTGACTTGGAAGAAAAGCTGTAAAATAAAGAACATGTATAACACGAGGGAAACACACCAAAAGAAACCATGCATACCATCTTTCCCAACTGGAGAGTTCTCAAGGTGTGTTTCTGTTTGTGGTGATGGCAGACCTGTCCTCATCAAACCTCCGGACGTGAGCGTAGTGTGGGGTCGAAGCGTGTAAAGCGCGCGCATGCTGTTGCGGTGCTGCTGTGTAAAGAACTCCTGGATTTTCGCGCTCATTTTGACAAAGTCCGGCGTCGTAGAACGCGAGATCATCACCTTGAAGTCCGTCCACGCCAGTTCTCCGTGCATATAAATCTTCGCTTTCACCGGATCTCGCCCGTTTTCAACTGGAGCACCTTGGGGCAAACACACAATATGTGTCATACATAAAGCTTGTGAATTGAAAATACCTCCAAAAACAGAAAATAGACAAAGCTTTAACGCAAACTAAAGTTTCTTGTAATCTATTCAAAACTCTCAGTGCATGGTGTATGTAGCATTTATTGGAGTACAAAGGTACAACATATTTCACTGCATCATTCATTGAATCATACTACAATAATTTTGACAGTATGAGCTGAGGACACAGTGAGTCACGAGCAAGTCTAAAAAAATCCGTTTAACTTTTTCTCACGTTCACCAAACCTCCCGCAGCAATGTTTTATCAAACTGAGAACAAAGGCACTAATAGTAAGCCTTTTATGTTGCTTTTAAAATTAACAATACAATAGATAATAGCTTTACTTCAGTATGTGTCAAGAAGTAAATATATACACTACGCGTGAATATACTTCAACTACATTTTGTGATGAAAGGTTTTTACATTTTGCGTCCAAAAAATGTTTTGTGGCGTAACACGCTTCCTTTGTCAGTTCAGCTTGGCAGTTCAAGGGGAGTTTCATGTATGAGCCCAATTTATCCTTGATTAAAAGAATGTAAGAAGTGCATTTAGAATACCATTTTGGGACACACTTCCCTGGTACCCAAAGGTTTCTCGTTCTCGGAGGCTTGAGCGCCGACGGCACGCACGAACGCGAGGTAAAGGCAAAGAAAAAAATTCATGGAAACCAGGGAATGGACAGATGTGTCGCGTTTATATGAGGACACATTATAGATGCACCGATCAAACGTTCAAACTCAACAAATAGTGGCAATTCCTGAAAGGCACATATAGTAAACCATTACGTAAACACTTCTCAATTCCAATTTATAATTCTTACTAAAAAAAATAACAATAAAAATAACAAAAAATGTTACAAACAAGTTTTTGCCTCGTTATCTCTCTACACAGTACCTAAATACTTTGTATATATATTAGAATAATAGCAAGTACTATAGTAACATCTGTTCAGTCTTCTTGAGGATAGCAACGGATAAAGTAATACATCCAACCACACACAACAGCAAATAGAAAAAGCAATAACCAAATCAAATCTAATTAAACGCCAAGTTCAATAAAGGTCTACTTATATTGCAACATACAATCCTTCCTGTACTTTACACGTTTACATCGGAACTTGAGAGGTTCAAAACTATTCAAGCGTTGATCCTAATAGCTCATTTCCGTCTTTCTTTATGGTACGGTTCAAAACGAGACCATAAGCTTTTAAATCTGCATGAAAATGAACAAGTGATTCTTCTATTCACATGAAAGGGTTTTCACAATTTAATCTTAAAACAAAAGCAAATGGCAACCAGGAAATGGCCTATTCTTTTCAGTCCGATTAATCTTACAAACACAAAGCGCACACAGGACTTCATTTGTATTCGAGTTTGATTTCTTTTATGTAATAAATGTAATATTCACACAGCAGTTCTAACTAAATATAATGAAAGCGACAGTGCTCAAAAGCCTTAAAAGCATTAATGCAATGTTTTGATAACTGCACACAAACCTCCGGTTGCTATAAATTATTCAGTAAAATTAACACAAAGTTTTCTATTGCCGAGGAAACGTAAGGGTACTTTGCATGTCACTTGTGAAAAAATTATCAAAATTAGAGCGGAAGACTTTACTTTATAGAACAATTTAAGAAGTGCGTCGAGGCAAAAGTATCAACAGAAGCCAACAAACGAACAAACGAACAACCAAAATGAACTCCACCAGTGCAGAACGCATACAAACAGGACGTCCAATAGATCTCGGAGTAGCGGTCTACAATATACTGACATGTCCAGTAACTGCTGTTGGGAACTCGCTGTTGGTGTGGACTCTATACAGAGATCCGCTCAAATGCTTCAGAACTCTTCCAAGCTACTTGTTAGCGGCCATGGCTGTAGCAAATGTATGCACAGGTTTGGTGACCCAGCCTCTCATCGCTGCTGCACACATATTGTTCTACCTTGGCAAAGGACTCGATACCTTTGAGAACGCCATCGAACCACTGGTCGGCTCGACGTCCGTCCTTGCACTGAACATGTCCTTCTTTAATCTTCTGGCTTTGGCCGTTGACAATTACGTTGCCATATCGCGACCGATCAGGTATCGATCTTTGTCCACAGTAGGTAAAGCCAAGGTATGGATTGCGATCACTCTGACCTACTCCATCATGTTCGCTGTCATCCCTTATGTGGGACTCCCAGAGAAACTCGTCCATCAGCTCGATGTCCATTTGAACTCCACCTTGGTGTCGCTACTTCTTCTAGCTACTTACATCTTGTTGTACAAGTCTTTCCGCACACAAGCCAAAAGGTCTGCATTCTTAAGAGAAGGCCAAGACAAAGAACAAATACGCAGAATCCAAATCATGGAAAAGAAATTCCAGAAGATGCTTTTTCTCTTTGTCCTCTTCTTCACAATCCCTGCTCTCCTCTCGACGATCAATTGGCATCTCATCTTGTATTGTGTCGATTGCAAACGAAATTTCCCGGTCGCCTTCAGCGTCGGCCAAGTGGTGTTACACAATTCCATCTTCCTAAAGCCAGCAGCCGATTCGTTCGTCTTCGCCTGGCGCATCTCAAAATACCGTGAAGCGCTCAGAAGGAGCTGCCCCTGTACATGTACATGCAGAAAACCGAGACGGCAAAACGCCAAAGAAATGACAGCCTCGGTCATGACGCTGTCCATCAGGTATCTAGACGATGACTTAGTGACCAGTGAGCAGCAACGCAACTACAAAACTTCGTCAATGTGATGAAGCATTTCCTTGATTACAAAAGCACGGCAGTCGAGAGGGTTAAATTATTTTCCGTCGAGCGTAACTCTGCTGATGGAGATGGTGCTGTATCTCCTCCAAGTTGCACGAAACAATTATAGTACACTTTCGATTACAGAATCTCTCGTAAGAGTTCTGAGTGAATAAGGTTTCGCATAATATTTCGACCTTCAGGTACAAAATTAACGAGAAACAACCCTTGACAAATTTATCTAAAGTTATAGCCATAAAATACACAACTTAGAAAGTCTGGATGGAAAAGACTGTTTCCAATTACGATACCAGTCAGAGATAACAAGAATATAAAGGGTCAACCCGGCATGCAAAACCAAGGCCAATTTTCAGAAATAGAGTTCTTTTAATTCTGATAAGATTTCCATTCGGACCGTCGTTAGATAAAGCTACTCACATAATGATGACACGACAAGACGAAAGAAGCGAAGAAGGTAGCAAAAAGCGAGAGTTACAGAATTATGTACCTGTCGTGGGTTTGTTTGGTTCCTGCAGCATCCATTCATCATGCAAGTTGGTTCGAAAAGCGGCCAGATTACCCATCAGAATACACGTACCCATGTAGTCGACCCGAGCTTCGGCATAGCGAAGGTTCAAGTTCACTAGGTGCTCTGGATTACAACCTCGCTCTTCGTTTACCTTGACTGCAAAAAGAGGGAGAAAAGGAAAAAAACAAACATGAACGAGACACCGCGAAAAAAACGTTCCTAACGTTACTTCCGTTGGTCAGCGTTCGTTGCCATGGCTATCTAACTCGAGGTAATCTTTTACCTCGTGTGCAAGCCCCGTTTTTCTTGTGTACAACTAATGTTATAGAAGATGTATAGTAACGAGTTTAACTTTTGAGTTTTCTGGCTATCCTGCAATGCTCTCTCAGTGGACGTACGTTTTGTCTGCAAGTCGTGGATCTCAACGTGTCCCCCTACAATGCCACTACGCGACTCGCAAATCGCCTGTCTGATCACCACTTTTGCTTTCACGTTCCTGCGCCCCGTGTTGGTCAGCGTCAGGTGAGTCTGCGCACGCAGGTCACTGGTTCTCCAGCTTCAAAAGAAGATAAAAGAAAGAAAATCAGTTTTACCTTCAGAATATACTGACAAGAGTCGACAAACATAGAACGCAAATGTTCTTTTCTTTTTGTAAATAATCGGGTCTGCTCGAGAAATCCTGCCCAAATAGCCAACAGCGATTTACTGCAATTCGGCTCAATCAGTCGCAATTCGCTTTTTTGTACAATGATCCTTAATCAGAAGGGGTACAAGCAGCTCGCGGTACTTTATCTGTCAAACTTTTGATCCACTTAGAAGACAGGTCAGATTAAACAATAAAAATAAAGTCAGAAAAAAAATTGCAGCATAGTTTTAAAAACAGTTCTGTTGACGCACAAGTACTGGAAAAAAAAAAAAAAAAGCCAGATTAAACAAAATATAAATGTGTTGATAGCTGAGGCATATCAGACAGCCACGAGTAATAATAATATTATTTTACCAGGGTAACCTAGTCAGCACTATAAAATGCTGTTATCAAGAAGGGCCCTGGGACAAAAGCAAGAATTCATACAATAATTTAAAGCCATTTTTTACAACAATAACTAAAATAATAAATTCCTAATCACTAAAAATACTTATCACTAAAATAGCTCAGAATTGCATTCTTAAACAACGCCCCCCCCCCCCCCCCCCCCCCCCTGGTGTTACAACTTGATTTAGAAACAGTGAAGTAATCTACAAGTGATCTTCAAATGAGCACGCGTGCGGCACACTTACACAGTCTGACCCATGACGCTGCCCATGTTGGTGGACATGTCCAAACGCGATAGATTCAGCGCCACAACGATCACCGTTTCCCACTTGGATTTATTGCTGCCCTGACTCGAGGAGGAGCCCTGGCTGCGAGGACTGTCTATAGCGTCCGTGTCTGAAGAGTTCAGCTCTGCAGAGCTTGGCTGTTGTCCATCGGAACGCTTCCGCTTTACTTCTAAAGATTGAATTCCACAATAAATATACAGGGGACGAGTTAGACACTGAAGGGAGCCTTCTGTTTAACGCTGTCATTCCAAGTAGTAATCAAAGAGAACAGCACAGACAACAGTGCTAGACTCTAAATAGATGTGCAGTGCGTATTTCTTTCAGTCTGTCCACAAAGATATCCTGCATATATTCTGCAGAACGTGTCACAATGTGGATTTTAAAGTTCAAATATTAGAAAACAAAAGCGTACTTTTTGACTGACAACTGCACTAGTGGGGCAGATAAATCGTCTAACCTGAGAAGGTCGATCTCCTGGGGGTTGGGGAAGAGGGTGACGGAGTGGCGCTGGGACTGGTTCCGAGTAACCCTGACGTGGTCATGGAACGGAAGAGACCGGGGGAGGAAGGGAAGATGTTGAACAGACCACCGCTCCCGGATGCCATCTTCCTATGACCTGTCAATCAGTGGTAAGAACAAATTGAAAGCAAAAATAAGATTAGACAAGTACGCAGAGACTGAAGAAATGGATGCCAGATGTTGAGTACAGCTTACTCAGCAGAGGTCAATTCCTATCCTTGGAAAAACAAAACGTTTGACGAAGGTCAAACCTGAACAGAAAGACAGGAAAAGTAAGTAAAATAGGAAGAAAAATGAAAACCCGGCACTATATATCAAGCAACAAACTCAGCCAGTCTTCTGTTGTGGCTGAGAATGCTTTTCCTCTATTTTATCCTTCATCAACGAGGCAGCATTTCTACTGCCCAGTGTGGCTTTATTGGTTCAATTGTTCTGGAGGTGCACAAACCTTGCTTTTGCTTTTCGCTGGCGACTTTAAGAGGCGTGTGTGGACCGTGGATTGGGGACTCCTCCGATGACATGGAACGAGTAAGCGGTGGACGACCTCTGGGATATTTGGAAGAAGCACTCAGCGGGCTGTCAGGGAAGGATCTAGCGAAATAGAGGTTTATATCAAGTGAGGCAGAAAGCCTGATAGATCCGGAGATGTTGTGAAAATTGGTGGCTTACATTAAGGGCCTAAGATCGATTCAGTCTAAATACGAGCCAACTGTAAACAGTCCTACATCGATCTAAGTGATTTTTTCTGCAGCGTAAACGCTCGCCAATACTATCTCGGATTGATATCGGTACGATCTCGGATCATATACATGCAGTGAATACGGTAAGATTTCACTACAAATAGTTAGTTTCTACAATCGCTGTATGTCACTCCTTGTTGCAGTCACTAAAATGTCTGCCCTCACCTTCTGGTCACATTCTCTTCGCCTCGAGATAATGGCGGTGTGTCAGTAAAATCGGTCGCCATGGAACCTTTCTTTGTGGCGTAGGTTCCCTCCTTGCCTAGGAAAATCCGACTGCCCAAGCCACGCTTGTACCACGCCTTAGGGAAATCCAGAATTTCATTCAACCGGCGCATGTCGTAATTGAATGCCGCTGACCCAATATCACAAACACCTGGGAGTATGAGGAAAAGAGAAACAATTCAGTGTCAGCTAGGAAATCTAAACAGCACGCCCTAGAGTATAATGAACCTTCCCGAGCGACCAGGTCTCGTAAGTGGCCACCTCCCTTCAGTGACCATTGAGATAAATTCCCGATTCAGCGATTCCTCAGCCAATTTATAAAACCTTTCGTAAGCGACCGGTTCGCCTACGGGAGGTTCCACTGTATAGAAAACCCCAACTGTCTTAGACGTCTAGTTGGTATGCTACAATCTGCAACATAAATGTTGGGACACCTTTCCCTATTCCCTGGACCATTGTTGATTGGACAAGCTCACCCCCTAAAGGCAACATTGAGATGAAGAACAAGGATACAAAACCCCACACTCGAACAAATTATCAAGTGTCCCAACTAATTATGTTACAGATTATAGTTGGTCAGCACTATTGCTTTCAATTGGCACATCTACCTGTCAGAGGATCAGCCAAACATTACCACATGCTTCACACTAAAAACGTTACTCACCAGAAACCTTGACGACCGTGGATGAGCTTGCGGCTGCCAAGTCCTCTATTCCTCCAGTGCTCCCAGTGCTGGAGTTTGCTACTCTCCTCCTGGACAGATTAAATTTGATAAACTCCACGTTCAGACTGAGCGAGTCTTTCTTGCCCGACAGCGGCTGTGTGGGAATGAAGTGAAAGCGGGATCGCCCTTCTTCTGCAGCACTGTCTTCCAGATCAGAACTGGGCGCCCGTCCGGCGCTCTTGTGCTGTTTACCATAGGGATGGAAGATACAGAACGAGAACCGCGACAGGCAAACAGTGAAATTGATGCCGCCACTGTCAAACGTGTACAACTGCGTAGCGCTCGCGTCTTGCTGGTCTAACCTGACTCGCGATGCATCCTTCCCCAGCTGCCTGAGACCGTGGGTTGACTGTGGGTTGCCTTTAGTGGGGCTAGAGTTAGAGGAGAAGACAATATCCAAGGCAGGTAGCCGCAGCATGCACTCGACTCGCGAGACGGGTAAACAGCTGAAACGAATGTCCGAAGGCTGCACTCTGAGCACGACCACCACGTCAACTGGGAAGGAAGAGTACTCCGACATGGAAGACGAGACCATAGAGCTGCCAGTCTCCACTTCCACATCGCTACTGGCATCCGACATCGACCCCACGGTCGATTCAACTCCTTCGTCTCCAGGTACCACGATGGGCTCCAGTGCCTGTTCTAAGAAGTCTAACAGGCTTGGCTTCAGCACCATTTCCTGTGGCAAGGACTGCAGAGACAGCCACACGTACAAGCCAGCGTGCTTCATGGCTTTCTTTGCGGCTATCTGTCGAGGGGTATCGGAGCTTAAATTCCTTAGGGTCTCAGTTGTTGTTGTGTTTGTATCGTTAAACACTGTATCCAAATCTGGCGGAGACATGGGAGGGCAGGGAACGGCTACTGGTTCGGAGTCGACGTTGGAAAAGTAATGAAGACGAACGTTCACAGCTGGGAACAAGAGCACCGTGTCTTCTGACTGAACTCCCTTGTCTTGAACATTCATCTTAGGTTTCCTTTGCCCTGGAACACTCGACCGCTGAGGTTGGTACAATGGAGAGAAGATCTTTGCCTTTGTGAAGTCTGACGCTTGATTTCGCTTCATGCCGGACCTTCAAGGAGCCAAGAAATAATAAAGAATGGCAATTATTTTTATTCCCTTAGAGATTCTTCCTCACTACCTTGTTCTGTCTTTTATGGCATGGAATAGAAGCATAAAAGCGAGACCTAACAAAACGTAGTACTGATAATTTTCAAGCTGTCAATAAGTTGTAAAAAGTAAGACCATACATAAATAAATAAATAAATAAATAAATAAATAAACAAATAAATAAATAAATAAATAAATAAATAAATAAATAAATAAATAAATAAACCACTTCATTTAAGTCTTAATGTATTTAGCACCGCCGTGCTAATTGGGGAGACATGAAATGCAGAAACCAAATATCATAAACTGAACGTAAATTTGTTAAGGCTCACCAGTTGGCTATTTACATAGTGTGGCCGAGGATTTGAACTCAGGGCTACCGTGTTGCAAATTCAGCTAGTGGTCAGAGCGAGACTTGAACCTGGGACCTCCGGATTTCAAGTCCGGCGCCCTAACCACTCGGCCACACTGCCTCCATAATTGCAAACCCAACCAACTACTACACATCACTGGCACTGGCATCTACTGGCAGTTGAGTTTCACTTAATCACGGCACAAATTTGTGACACACTGTAGATAAACTGTTAATAAACCATGATTATAAAACGTTCCAATAGCAATCATTACCTCACGTCAGTAATGTCCTCCTTAAAGCCATCACTGGCCGGATGCAGGACACATTTCCCACTGTCGATCTCAACAGTCACATCGAGTTCAAAGTCCAGATTGGGTTGAAGTGCGCCCCTTTGTGAGATGACCGTTTGGTCTTGCACCTCTTGTTCACTGCAGTTAAACGTCACCCGCGGACCACTGGCTTCTATATCGCGGTGCGGCGTGCTTCTGAACGGCACCACGTCCTCATTCGACAGTTGACCAGCCCCGGACTTGCAGGGCAGATCCAGCGCGTCAAGGAAAGATGCAGACGGGGAAGAGCTTTGCTTCGAGTATGTCAAACCATCCGGCTCTTCTGCTTCAACGCCCAAAGGGATGTCCGTGGCGTTCAGAAAGAAGCTGTCCTCCTGTGTAGCCATCGGTGAACCCATCTCAACCATCTCGTTCTCATCGTCGTTTTCCTCCAAGTAAAGACGATGTTTGATTCGTGAGCGGACCCTGGAGCCCCGCACGTGTTCAGAGTGTGCTCGTCTGTCGGTTGTCGCAGTGGCGTGCTTTTCAGAAACGCCCCGTCTTGAGTGCACTCCCCGAGCGCGCCCGTGGCGGGAGCGCGAAAGTCTCTTGCGAAAGTCTTTTCGGAAGTCGTTGAAGACCGCGTACTCTAAGTTTTGTAGGATTTTGGCTTCTTTCTCCATCAGCCAATTCTCAACGTCGGTTCTTCTCCTGAAAACAAAAAGGGAAAATTAATCATTTGACCTGGTGTCGATGACTGCCTGGACAAGGTCACACTTCTTCCGTCTACAGATATTCTTGCACATAAAACGCGTACACGCCCATATGACAATCTGAAATAATCAAGCAGCTGAACAACGTAAAACTAAAACTAAAACTGTGTCGGTCCTGGCTTTACTTTGCAATGAAAAAGCAACATCTTACAAAATTACAGGCCACGACAAACAGCCAAAAAGCCTTCAGCCAGACTCAGCCCAGGTGTCAGCTGAGAAAAATAGCTGTGTTTAAATGACCCGGAAAATGGCCACTGTGCGGTCGTCATCCTAAGATCAAGATTGACAAAAACAATGTCCGGGTTGAGCCACACTGACCACACTACGTTTGCACGTTGTCTCACCTCAGCTCGTTGACCTTTCTTGCTTGGTCCCACATTTTTTTCTCGACATTTCGCGAGTTTCGTTTTTTTCGGCGATTTTCTGCTGTTTCCCCTGAAGATTGACCCAACCCTTGCTCGACCGAGTCCTTCTCCTGCAGTTCCGTCACTGAGTCCATATTAGCAACGTCTGGCTCGCCCGCGAGCGAGGTCAGCGTCTGCGCTAAGGAAGACAAGCGCTTACCGATCTCCGTATCACAGTCGACCTGCAGACCGCGCATTTGCCATCGAACAGACATCACCCACTTTCCAGCTTGGATCATGTCTGGGGTGTTTGGGACAAAAATGCAGGAAATGCTCAGCCTTAAAATACTGCACTTTCAAACTGAACATATATTTGCCTATTCAACACAAAGTATCAACACAAACGGCTCTGTTTTCAAGATTTCGGTGTAATTACCCATGTGCCCAGCACGCCGAACATAAAATGTTCATAAAATGCAACTAACTACACAAAAAAGAAAACACTTAAATGCCCCATACAAACCTGGAACGATAGGGTATCGAACTGTCTTGGAGCACAATTCATAGGTTCCCTCCGGGACAATGCCTGGAACGCACCAAGGAATCAGGAAGTCAGTCTTTCTATTTAATACAAATGTCATGCTTAAGTCCAAATGGATTCGGTTCGGATTTGGCATATCAAACGACCCTTACATGTGTTCATGGCTGGCACTTCCCAATTCGGGTTCCAGTGATCCGCCTCCGAGTCGAACTTCTCAGCAAGCCACAGACAGAAGTTTTTAAACTTTCCTCGGCTAACAAATGAACCACTTGAACAGCACGTAAGTAGCATCTCCTCCACAGAAAGCACCACGGCAGGGCCAGGCTCTTGCTCTGAAGACACACACACACACGAAAAAAGAAACTCGCATAAACCATAAAATAGAATCCAGGGAATGGGATCATTCGGTACAGTCCGGATTATACCGGTGTTCAGTTCGGATGCAACGCTGGCTGCTTCCCAAAGTTAGCAAGGCAGCATTCTCGCCAGTCTACTTTTATACATAATTTTGTCTTTAGCTCTTAATCTACTGTGATTGGCTAACTTACTAATGACAACATGGCCAAGTAAATTCTCGTATGTCAAATTTAATGTTTTGTTTTTTTGTAAATGGCACTACAACTGCATGTTTCTCCACGTGAGGAAAAGAAAACATGACTAGCCTTACCTCCAAATCTCGGATAATTCTGCGCCAGTCCCTGAAAACGAAACAAAATATTCTCCATCAAAATATAATGGCATGTCCTCTTCTGTCAAAAGCAAAAGGCTCCGTCCACATCCGTTGGCTGCTTAATGCTGGGTGCGGCTAGTAGTACTTTGCCAATTTGAGGTGGCAATCTTAGGCCCAGTTCAAACGCCGCTCTTTTCATGCGCCGAACTCAATGCAAATTAGTTTGGACAATGGCTTTTGCTCATTTGCATTGAGTTCGGCGCATGAAAAGAGCGACGTCTGAACTGGGCCTTAGTGAACAGCTATTCGTCGCCCTAAATCCATAACACCGGCGTATTGATATAATATTCGTAGATGCCTCCTCGCATGCGAGGGAACAGTCTCAGTTGAGTCTGGTATTTTTGGTTTGTACGAGTTGAGCGTTACTTGCCGCACGGTCCACTCACCTGGTTTGTGTTGTAGAGAGGGAAGCACACTCCCAGCTGGTCGACTGTGAGCTGAAGATACAACGAGCCCGACAGTTGCGTCGTAGGAGCTCTCTGAGGAAGTTTCTCCAAAACTGCTTGAGTAGCTGAGTGAACCTGGTTCAAAACAAATGTGTGGATATTAGAGCATTAGAGAGGCAGTAAATGATGGCAACAAGTGATGGCAGTGATAGCTCAGTGAGCCTGGTTTGGAGGGAACATTAGAACATTAGCGAGACAAGCGAATGATAGCCAAGTCCAGTTCATAACACACGTGTGCAGATTAGAGCATTTAGAGAGGCACCGTAAAGTGATGGCAGTGATAGCTCAGTGAGCCTGGTTTGGAGGGAACATTAGAACATTAGCGAGACAAGCGAATGATGGCCAAGTCCAGTTCATAACACACGTGTGCAGATTAGAGCATTTAGAGAGGCACCGTAAAGTGATGGCAGTGATAGCTCAGTGAGCCTGGTTTGGAGGGAACATTAGAACATTAGCGAGACAAGCGAATGATGGCCAAGTCCAGTTCATAACACACGTGTGCAGATTAGAGCATTTAGAGAGGCACTGTAAAGTGATGGCAGTGATAGCTGAATGAGCCTGGTTTGGAGGGAACATTAGAACATTAGAGAGACAAGTAAATGATAGCCGAGTGAACTGGTTCATAACACACGTGTGGAGATTAGAGCACTAGAGTAAGTAATAGTAGATAGTCGAGTGAACCTGTTCGTAGTCAGGCGATTACAGCATTAGAGTAGGTGATACAGTAGATACCCGAGTGAACTGGTTCACACTAGTGATTCAATTACTAGTATTTAATGCTGCTGCTGTTATTACTACCATTACTGGTATTGCCAGTGCTTACACAGCTACTGTGATGCGACAAATTACAAACACATTAAATGCAATGGAATGCAACTGACCCCTTCATTTAAAGACAGGCGTTGTTCGTTCCAGTGTTCGTAGGCATTTTTGTAATTGAGATAAACCAGGACAGCTGAAACAAAAAAAGAAAATCAGAAGATAAAAGAGCAGAGGGGGGCGGAAAAGGAGCGTTAAAGGGGAGTAAAAGGAGTCGGTTATGTTAGGATCAGACGGTGAAACAAAAAAAGAAAATCAGGAGATAAAAGGGCAGAGGGGGACGGAAAAGGAGCGTTAAAGGAGAGTAAAAGGAGTCGGTTATGTTAGGGTCAGACGGTGAAACAAAAAACAAAAGGCGAACAGGTGGAATGAGGTGCTGAAATGTCTGTAAACGAGTGAATGTGCCACGAGAGAAGCAAGGGATGAAAACAAGGAACAGAGAGCTGAAGGGATAACGACAAGATGAGAGGGGAGGAGCTTCTACCTTTGTCGAACGCTATTTGCTGAACGTAGACGTATGGTTTTGTTAACGTCACAAGGAATGTCTCTTTCCCCTCAGTTCCTCCTGTGGGACTGCCATCCTAAGCAAGAGAAACCTAAAATTTAGTACCAATAAATGACCATATAATGTCAGTGAGCTGTGAAGAAACATACTATGGAATAGAAACAAAAGAAACACACGTAAGTCTGCTAACCCCCCGAACCACTATTTCATTAGTAAGACTTACCTGAAATGAATTCTGCACTCCTATGGTAGTTTTGAAGAAGGCAAGATGCTGGTAGTCATGCTCGTTGTCAATTGTACGGCTCTGAAAACAAGACAAAAAGAAAAACAATGAAACGGTGCACTCGTAAGACGCAAGAAAGCGCTCAATTTCGTCACCTTTACAAATTGGCCAAGGGAAAGGTTAACATCGACCTGAGCTTTTCCAAACAGCTTCACATAACTGGAACCTGAAAAGAAGTAATATTTCAATATAGTGAACAGAAAACAGTGAAGGTGTTCTATTGTTGGTTGTTGTTTGGATTTCCACTTTGATAGTAGCTGGCATTTACAAACCAAGATTTGCGCTCATGAGTAGCCATTTTGTTCCTGCACTTTTGATAGGCCGATGTAAATGCACACTTGCTGTAATTGAACAATACAATACCAGTATACTGCGAAAGGAACATAAACTCATCTCGAGTCATACTTCGTCTCAGGCGACCAGTGAAGGTGCTGGAAGGGACGGCATTGGAGATCTCCAGAGATACTACATCTGTCTCCAGTCTGACTGCAGTTGCTGATGGTGTCGTGGCCGTCACTTGAATGCCCTGCCGTGATAACATATGCACAAGTTCGAACGCAGGTACTGTAACACTACATAAAATCCATCATTCAACACACGTCACGTCTCCAAAGCTGCATCATTAACAACAAAGTAAAGAGAGAAAACGCCAGGCAGGCTGGTCCGTACCTTGAGGTTGAGCTTGAAGGAATATAGGAACGGCACCTTCCCTTTCTCTCTGGGGACCTCCAGGTCTCCAGCAGACGCACTCCGCCAAAGCGGAACAGGCTGAGACTCGCCGGAGACCCTCTGTAGAACATCGTTCACTTCCTGCAAATCAAGTAAACATAGTTCTTGTTGCGATATCTCAACTTAGTTCTGAGTTCAAACCACCAGCCAAAAGCATTTTCGGGGGTCATGCGGGTCAAGGATTTCGGACCGCAAAGCATTGTGGCTGAAAGGGCCCCTTTTAGCAGAACTGAGACAACAACATTTACGTACTTTCATGAAGCTTTTCTGAACAAACACCAGGTGGTTCAGCAGGTCTGTAGTCAGCATGTGCTCGAATGCGCCAACTTCAGCAGTGACAAACAAATGACTTTTTGTGGAGGAACAACGTGAAAGAGAACTGCTCATACCCAGGCCACTTTGTACTGGTCGCGGCAGGCGCGGTTTCTGATTGACGTAATTTCCTGACATGTTGACAGGCGGCAGATCAACCACAGTGGACGATGGGACACCCAACGCCTGGATCTGACAATAATTTGACGCTCAAATAAATCAATTGATAACCTGGAAAAATCTCCATCCGTTCTACTAAGAAGCAACGAGGAGTCTGAAGGATTAGAAGTTCTTTCCCAATTGCAAGACAATCTTGCTTTACAAAACTACTTTGTACTCAACAATGACAATGCAAATGCTCGATAAACGGTAGTTAGTTCAAATGAAACGACATTTACATCGTGTTCAACATCTCCAGTCATCTCGTATGACTATCAATGTGTGTAAAGATAAAATATACAGGCATTGAAGGAACAGTTTATGAATCAGTGCCGTACCTTCGAAGAGAAACTGAGGCTATGGACTGGCATGGAAAGCTTGAACGAACTGTTCTTTCCACTCTTCCCGGAGCTGGTGATCTTTCCCATCTGCGGTTATTCATAAAAGGCTCATGTAAGTAAAACGCCAAACGTAAACGCTACTTGTTGTTGTATAGCATGCCACTTTACCTTTTCCTTTATAGAGCAGTTTTTAAAGCGGAACCGAGTTTTCCCCTATTACTGTCCCTCCATTCATTTCACTTGTTTTACATTTATACAAGCTGTTTGTAATATTTTTAACCTAAATAGAAACGTAATATTAAATTATATATAATACATCGGATGCTACATTTATAATACTTGGTAGACATTGAGTTTCAACGGCTGACCCGACCATATATTTCGTCCATAGCATGCATTTATTTTTGGACTAAAGAACATTGAAAAATTTTTATTTTCAACGGACATCGTTATTTTTCTATATTTTACATCCCTTAGTTTCAACAGTACAAGACTTTTTTATACACACTGGAATCACCTGTCTAATTAATAAATTTCCACTGGTTTGCCGTGGTGTGGACTCGTTATTTACCACGATTAACGTCATCACATGGTCAAAATGTTGTGGACGCGCCGAGTGAGTCCACAACTAATTTTGACCATGTGATGACGTAAATCGTGGTAAATAAGAGTCCACACCACGGCAAACCAGTGGAAATTTGTTTTTGTTTTATCACAATATTTAGAAATATACAGGAAAGTTTCGTTGTATTTCGCTGCAAAGCGTGACATGCTGGCGTCAGCATCGTTGTCTGGACTCTTATTTACCACGGTAAATCGACCAATCAGAGAGCGAGAAACTAGTATACCATAGTTTCAACAGTAAAAGACTTTCTATACACACTGGAATTACCTGTTTAACATTCTATGGATTGATGAATTTTAGGCATGACAAAGTAGATATATTTGTATTTTTTCTAATTAAAACACCGACACTTGCCTTGTATTCGGCTCTCAGAGATGGCAGCAAGGACGCTCCCAGAACAAATCCTTTCAGTACAAAATTAAACGCAAGTTTAGCACCGTCTTGCTGCTTCCCGTCAACTGTATCCACGGGCGCCGAGAACGATTTTGAGAGAGACGGTGACGCATGCGCAGAGTCTGTTGCTGCGGCTGATGAAAACTGGTAACTGTCGCGCGACGAGCTCAGTTCCGCACTTGTGATGGATCTGAATAATATTTATTATTAATAATATTAATGATAAAAATATAATGAGTTCAGTTCCGCACTTGTAATGGATCTGACAGGACGTGTGGAGGGTTATACAGTAGAACCTCGCTATTTTTTTTTTCTTTACCTAATAGCGGATCTCTGAGTCTGGATTTCAGAGATGTGACTGGAGATTGTCCGAGAGCTGCGAGTCATCATGGAATGCAGGGCTACCGGATGCTGTGGAATGTCCACGTCAATCAAACCCAACGTGACCAATGCCAACTTCGTATCATCATCACCACGTAACTCACACGTGAACAGGGCATGGGATCGAGACAAGTGGCAGCGAACAACGGTACTAAACGGAACAGGAAACAGGAATTAGTTGGTGGAACGATCACGAAGGGTGGAAACAACGAGAAAAAGTATCTTGCTTGATCCTTCCTCTCACCCTGCTTTTTGCTTTATCTTCTCCAGAAGTTCAACCTTTATCTTGCCAAGATGTCCCGTTACTGAAGACGCTTTGCGCGCTGCAAATGCCAGAAAAAATGTGCCACAAAGTTAAATGAGCTACATATCGTATACTAGAAATACGATACGTGCAGATCGCTCTGCGCGCGCCATATTGAAAACATATTCCATGATACTTAGATATATATACAAGTAATACAGGTTCTGATGGAAAAAACTGTTAGAGTTGCCTCTCCGGATGAAAAACCTCTCTACACTGTACTTGGAATCGAACCAACGACATACTGGCTCAGAGCTTCATCACGGATTCTGGTCCACTACCCTTTTCCGCTCGGCAATCAGTCCTTTTAAAATCTTGGGAATTGATATACCTTTGTTCAAATTCATCTTTTCTTCCTTCCTGGACGCCGACACGTTCAAGTCCCTAACTTCTGTTTCGAGTTGAAGCTCGCCAACACTGGCCAGCAGCCGCACTTTCGCCAGCTTTACCACACCAAACACTGTGGTCGTTGGAACTGCCTGGATATGCGAGTCCTTGTTCTTGTCTTCACTTTGGAGCACACTCGCCGTGTGACTGACAGCCGATTTTCTCTTTTCTAGGCCTCTTGATCCTCTTCGCTCGCCTACACCATCCTCGATGTCTATTTTCACTTCACGCTTCACCTTCTCTGGTGATGATGCTAAAGACGAAAAAGACAGTTCAGAATTATGTGCGAGACAACCCCTCGTCAGAGGAAATGGATATATCTTGCACGTTCAAGGGCTATGTAGCACATCTTGTAAGGTCTTACACCATTGGAGAACTCTAAAAACAAAGAAGCTGCTATACATAGGAAACCTATCGAAAAAAATTCCGCTACACTACTCGCGTTTGACAAACAATATTCTTGCTCAAGGAATTTGGTGGATTTGCCTTTGTCTTCATTCACACGGATCAACGGTTAACTTTCGTTTCCTGTTCAATCATTCTCTTTAACTCACAAAAAGCGACAGATGAATGATAAACTGTTGATACATTACAATAATGGAGGTCAAGTCGCCCAGTGACAGTAGTAAGCCTGACCACAACGTGCACATTTCAACGGACGATCACAACCAGAGTCCCTTCCGCGTCAACCCGCCATTTTTCAGGACCTCTCAAAAAAGCAATTGACGATCGTTCCCATCCGACTCGTTTGACAAGGTTAGTTTTCTTTTGGCTTATAAATATTAGTGCCTTGTTTTTTTCTTCGCTTTAATATAATTTTTGTGTGATGAACCTTCCACATGAAACAAAACATTGCAGAACTGAATGAAATGGCCAACTTAAGACAGTCTGACATCTAAAGCAGCTGTTACAGTATAACAACAGATGACGTAAAGCTGCCCTTACCTGGTAAAGACAGCGACGTTTTCTTTCCTTTTGATTTTGCCTCGCGTGGAAGGGAGGAGTACAGATTCAACACATTGTACATGATTCGCCAGCACTTGCCGGATCCAGGGGACAATCTGTGCAAAGAACCAGCTCCTTTCAACAAAGGTCTTAACGCATCGACTTCATCAACACTTATCCTTTGGCTGCAAGCGTCAGATACGAGATCCAGCATGTCGATAACCTGGGTAGTTAATCGTACACACGACAGGTTGATCCGTTGGGTTATGTTCGTACAGCCAACAACGAAGTTTACTCTGGTCAACTTGGTGCTGTTGTCATCTGAAGACAGTACAGCGGTACCAAGCGGTCCCTGAGACACCATATCCGATGGACTTATGTCCACGTTGACTTTGACGCCAAATTCTTGTGCTACAAAGACGGGCTCTGTGTCTTTGAACAGCTGCAAGGAAATTTGGAAATAATAGCTTGTCAATGTATTTAGCTTTTTACAAACTAATTGGGGACACCGTAAAATATATTTGTTGGCAAAAGTAAATGGGGACTTAATTATTAGATGATAATGTGTACAACAATACAAGGTATATTCTCCATAAATTCTAACTGGTCGAATTTACAATAATCCGGTTACAGATAAAATGTGCTTTCAGACTTGTAATACATGTTATGCACTACAAAGTGCACAGCAACTGCAGTTGTTGTCTATGAGACTAGAAAGATCCCTCTTACGTATGTTTTTCTTAAAACCATGTAAGCTGGATATATTTCTGTCCTCACAGCTAAGTTTGGACAATAGAAATCAGTCCCAGAAATCACAAGGAATGCTTTCCGTAAGTACCAGTTTCAAATCGGGGAAGGTCAAAGTCCCCATTTCTGAGCACATAGCCAGATCGCCTTGAAAAGTTAGCAGGTTAGAAATGTTTTATTACTTTGTCCGTTTGACTGTTTCTTTAGACACGTCCTCGAAGCGTTTGAAATGAGTTTCCCTCTCTGCCGCTGAAGTTTCTGAAACACAAACCTGTTTGTGAGTCCTGGATTTGCTTTCTTGGTTGCTTCTCGGATTCTTGATGTTCTTCCCTTTTCCATTCTCGCCAGCGTTGTCAAAACCACCGTCCACCAAATGAATATGAACACACTTCAACTTTGTATCCAGAGAGAAGGAGCTGGCTTGGTCCTGCTTCTTGGCCACTCGCGGCATCAGGTTGATGGCTTGTAGAAACGTCTTGAATGTCTCACGTTCATCCTTTATTTGTTTTCCACTCGTCGGTACACTAACCATGTCCCCGAAGAGAGCGTACCCTGAATCAAGAGGACTGAAGGACCAGCCTGCACCAAATCAGAACACAAGTAATTCAATGGGCGATTTCAGATATGTGTGGCCTCTGTTTCAAAACGAGGCCCAGTGCAAATCAGTTTGATTTGCACGATAATGAAGATGCGCACACATCTCATTTTCTTGGCCTCGTTTTGAAGCAGAGGCAAAAGGCATATCGGCATATTAATCAGTTACAAGAAGAAACCCTGCATAAAATTCAAAATCATGCACGGCCCCGTTATATCGGAGGCACCCCAAATAGGCACTGTGTACTCACGATCAAACACGCTTCCCTTTTTCTTTATCTATTACTCCAGGATACCGTAGGCTACACAGTGCATACCACAGACTTGTTGTCATAAACAAAATATTCAGTGTATCGTTGAAAGTCGCAGTAAAACTACTCAAGAATTGCTCTAAGACGAAGGGCTAACGCTCGAAACGTCAGCTTAATATTCTTAACGGTGTCATCTTTTAGTCGATTTATCATATATTAAATATTAAAGACTTTACTCTGAGCTAAAGTTTTTAACTTGTATAAGTCACACTTAAGTTTCACTTTGCCGCGTCACACAATAACTCGCCTCTGTCATGTTCTGAGACTTTTCTTGAGGACTCCTTGTCATCAGCACCCTTTGTCCGTACCGAAGGTGGTGATGTTGTGGGTGTATTTGACAACCAGCTGTACAAACTGAGCTGTTTCTTATGACCCTTTCTAAACTCCACCGCCTCAGTAGTGGCCGTCTTTAAACGCTTTGTAGACACATCCGACTCGCTAGCGGTTTCCTCCTGTGGCATCTCCTCTTGGACTGGACCCGGAAGCAGCGGTGTGTTAGGTTCATCTTTGGGGAAAGTCTCCATAGGCAGCGATACAGGGTCACTGTGCTGCGGCGATCTTACCTCCGCTTCTGCATCTACGCCACATAAACGAGAAGACAAGAATAAGAGGAAAGTAGAACCAAGGAATCAGAAAACAGTGTGAGCAATATCACATCTAGAAGGATACGCTGAACAAACACGTGATGATTTAAATGGAAACCGCGCCATCTTCTTCAAAAGTTTACAGAACAGAATAATGTCAAAGTAGATCTTTAAAACCAACGTTTTCCAATAGTTTCTATACTTATTTATATCCTAAGATAGTAGATCTCACTCTGCTGCAAATAATGTGTCAACTTTCGAAAAACTATATGGACTTGGAAAATACTGCAACAAAGATCGGGTTTCTTACCCAATACGTTCATGTCTATCACTGACGTCTCTTCCAGATGTTGGCTGGTTTCCTGGATGCTCTCCAGTTTTACCGATTGCCCTTCCACACGACCGGATTTTTCTTCTCCAAAAATAATGGCACGGTCCCGCTCTGTCAGTTTTCCCCGTCCCACTACTCGCCTCTTGATGGAATTCGAGCCAAAAAAGGCAATTTGTCCCTGCTCCGTTCCAGCTAAGTAACACTTCCACTGCCTGGCTAAGGCGAAGATGCCTTTTATCAAATCCTCGTCTCCTGGAATGTCATCTTTAAAAAAGAGAGACGTCTTAACTTTGGATAGGCGGGAGCCCAATACTTGACGCCGCAGGAGGTAGATAAGCTGACTTGAATGGTCGTCTTGTAGGAAGTGAGCTTTTTCTGTTACCTGTCCACTCACAGGATGCTGAAGAAGGGAGAAAGGTATATGGGCTGTAGTTCTGTTACTGATTAATTCTTTACGATCAACAGTCGCCACATCCACTACAAATACACTAAACACAAACACAATTACATACACATGCACAGACATACACATGCACATGCACATGCACATGCGCATATACAAAGAGGTTATTACACGGGAAGGAGTGCAATACGGCGAAATATTTTTACGAGTCGTTTTATTTTTTCAAGCCTGCTTCAGGCGAAAAAAAATATCAAAGCAGCGGTGCCGCTCAAAGCTCGCCCATTCTTGTTGGTCGATAGGGTTCACATGGTTTTTGTTTAAAATTTTATTTTGCTTTTATAGTTAGTGAGACATTATTCATATTAACAGAATCTGCTCAAAATTGTGCAGAAAGCTCTTTAGTTGAACCCAGAAACTTCCAAAGAAGAATCTTTTTGTACATTGGACACCTAGATTAGGTTCACTATGTTTCAACTGTTCCATTGGTGACAAATAATTGTGTTCAAAGCCAGGATTGCAGTCATGATGCTGTAAATAGTGCAGTACAAAATAATATAAATCAAAATGATAATACTGTTTGTGCAGTTAGTTGCTCAAACAAGAAAGATTGTGATTCTTCAGCTGTTGAGGAATGAAAAGCTTATTTGAGAGATTATAAAAGAAAGCAAAGAATGGATCAACAATATCTTGCTAAAGATAAGCTAATGAGAATGCACATGAAACAGAAAAAGTAATCCCAAAGTAAAACAAAAAGAAGATAAAGCTAAGAAAATATACAGAGAAGCAAACCCAGATTATGTGAAAGAAAAAGAGAGACAGGCCAAAAAAAGAAAAAGGGAAAAGGACCCAGATTTTGTTAAAGAAAAAGAGACAAGCCAAAAAAATACAAAGGCAAACAAATCCACAATTAGTGAGACTAAAAGAAAAACAGACGAAGCAAAAACAAAGAGTAAACAAATTAAAAACCATTGAGGGTCTTATTAAGCAACTTCATGAAAATATTAAATGTGGACCTGAGTTATGTGTACTTGCTGTGATCAACTTTGGTACAAAGCTGGTGTGATTAGATGTCATGAACATTCATTCGACTCAGATCTTAATGCATCAGTCAAACTTTGTATCACTGGGGAAGAAAGTGTGAACAATTCTGAATGGATTTGTAGAACTCGTCATCAAAACATCAAAGCTGGTAAGATGCCAAGTTGTGCAAAGGCCAATAAAATGACATTCCCACATAAGCCACATAAAGCCTTAATTTTTATGTTTCGTATTTGGCCGCTGCTTACACAGATAAACATATTTGCAAACCTTAATCTTGCTCTTATTTACAAGCTTTACGTGCCTCGTTAGACAGTGATTGGCACGGGTTTCATGCCTTTTACAACATTCGGCAAGAGCAGACGACTTGGGAACAAATTTACTTATGTAGCGACGTACCTTACGCCGCACGTACTTTGCGTACCTTACGCCGCACGAACTTTGCGTAATGGAATACGCGAAGGTTCTTTTCTCTCGCTTCCGATTAGTTTTACCCTTCCACGTAAAATGTTAACGCGACCGTCCGTCAAGCATTTCACGTTCAGATGTTTCTACCGCAACACAATCCTTGCCATTCGATCTGGCGACGTGATAGCTTGTGTCAATCACAGCTGTAGAAGCACCCTCGTTTAACGCCTGGTCTTTGTTTACAAAAAAGCACAATGTCTGCGTTTCATGATCACAGCATTTCATTAATTTCAGTGTCGCTCAATCGCGGTATATTTTCGTAATCACAGCACATTCCCTACATTCGTAGAAACACCCAGGCCTAATGGCCAAACAAACTTCGAACGACAAACAAGAAATTCCACATGAAGCTTCGACGTCTTCTGTTTGAACGAACTGCGTAACACGACCATGCCCAAATTTGGAAACTGACAAGTTCCTTCTTTGGAAATTCCTTATTTGGAAGTCCATTGTTGACACAGAAGCCTGGAAGGACACCGTGACAACTTCAAGCTCGCCTTCACTTCGTGAGGCGAGCTTAAAAACTGACGAGTAAAAATACAGCCGTATTGCACGACTGTTCGTGTGATAAATTGTTTATTATATGACAAACGAAGCAGGGCAAACTTTCTCGCCGCGCGCAAAATGGAACAAAAAAATGACTCGTTTGTAAACTTTGCTTGCGAAATTGATCACGTAAGCTAATAAACCAGTTGATCTGGTTCCTGACGAGTGCAATACGCTCCCATTTTTGCACTAGTTTTTGCCTTTATTTGCACTCGTAAATATGAAATCATGTAATAAATAAACATAAACATAACTGCACACGAGGCTTATAGAACAAAACCATACAAAATAAATAAAAAATAAATAGATAAATAAAAAAGGACCTACCGCTTTTGGAATCCGCTCCTTCTCGGGCAGCGCCTGTGCCAGCAAACACGCTATCACACTATTCACAAAACGCTGCCGAGCCTTGACGGCCGACGACAACAAAGTTTTCAACTCCAGTATGGGAAGCAGCCAAGCTGTGACTACCGGAACACCAGTAGTGACGAGGCTGTTATACAGATGGAAGTTGGAGGGCACAGTTTTTACAGACGAAGGAGAAGCCAAGTTGAACCAGATGTTGGAGAAATTAACCGTTACGTCTGTCCGGCGAGCCACTTCGGGATCTCTCTCTTGAAGGTCTTCTTTTACCTTCAAAATCTTCACCCCCGGGGTGCTCTTAGCTTCTCGGGAATTCTTCAGCAGGGGCTTCGAAGCCTCCAAGTCAGAGTCGCTTTCAATATCAGAGACGTTTCCATCACTGGAAATGCCGAGCGAGCTGCTACAACTGGATGAGATGGAACTCGCGTCACTTTGAGTTTCTGTAAGCGGAAGGTCAGTCTTGATTTCTACAGATCCTGTCTCCCTCGCGCAAAGTGGATTGCTGTACCCCTGTGGAGTAGGAGACGGGTCCAGCTTTGGGGTCCTCCCCCATGTAGACTCTCGACTTGAGGCTTCCGTCTTGGCTTTAAGTTTTGCCATGACTTCCTTCCCGCTCCCACGTTCCGTCCCGCCTCGAAACACAACGTTATCAAGCCCACACTCCAACATCAAAAGACTAAGAGTTTTGCTCACGTCCAAGTTTTCAGTGTTAAAGTCTTCTGTAAACCAAGAATACTTGTCACTGTTCACCTGAAACTTGGCCTGTGCAGCTTCCTCTGGAATGGCCGTCGTTATGCTGTGCATCACGTCCTCCACTTCGCAAAGTCTGCGGAGCTGGAATTGGATGTTATCGCATTTCACATCCCCTGTAGTCATGGTATTACGATGACCCCGACTTTTCCTCAAAGGCTGTGCATCATCCAAGCTTGCAGAGCGCACATCTTTGGCAACTTCAGTTATAGACTGGGATCTCTGTGAGCCCTCCTCGACTTCCTTTGAGCCCACATTTTGTATCGGTTTTCTCCTGATAGACAGAAGCTCGGAAGAGATGCTAGAAACCGTTCCAGCCAGCAGCGAAACCGTCGGAACTGCTGTACTTTCGGGCAGGATGTCTAGCTCTATGCGCGACTTTTTCTGCGATTCCAAGTCTAACGTCGCAGCTTGGAGAAAACACATATTGATTTTCGAGGTGGATAACATGACGAGCATCTGGTTTTCCTTTGGTTCTTCGTTTTGTAACGAGGGCGGAGGTTTTGGATTGCTTGGTTCAGTGGCGAGGTCGTTTAGGCGCCGGTGGTACAAGACTTCAGCGGAGTCTACGCATTTGTCATGCACAAAATCCAAGATAGCGGCAGGATGAAGGAAACTCTCCTGTCTTGCCACCGAAGATAGGTACCTTCACAAATAGAGAAACAATAAGCTGTGTAGTAGTAGTAGCAGCAGCAGTGGCAGTGGCAGTATTAGTAATAAAACAGGAGTAGCAACAGCAGAAAAAGTATAAATAGTGCAATGTAAGTCGAGCAACTGGGATGTTTTCCAAATTAAGTACACATTCAATACATAACACTAACAAATTAATGCACACTGCCACACACAATACAGTCACATATATTTCATCGCACTCCAAACAACAGAGTGGACTTGCGTAACATTCTCCCCACCCAACCCACATCGGGGCCTAAACAAACAACATAATCCCCGAGCGAAGCGAGGGTAATATTCACGACGCTAATGCAGCATTAGTCGCCTCATTTGAAGACTCCAAGCGTGTCGCCATCTCGAAATTTAATGTTCGTGTGTGTGTGTGTGTGTGTGGTACGACGTTTTAGGCCAGGTGCCTAAGGCAATGACGTAATAATCATCGATTAGCGTCTCCGCCAGTGCTTTTAAAAGATTTGAACGAAGCAATAATTGTACGTAACTGGTTTCACGAAAATGAATTTGAAAACTGGAAAACTTGAAACAGAACGGTCTCGCGAAGCTCGTCTTCAAAAGAGAAGGGAGCAGGCACGGGCAAGGCGAAATCGTGAAACGATCGAACAGCGCCAAATACGTCTAGAGAAAAGACGACAAACATGTTATAACCGACAGCATCATGAACGGAAGCGTGTCGAAGAAACGGCTCCGCAAAAGGAACAGCGCTTGAAAGAAAATCGGGAGCTTCAGACGCCGTTTTGTGTTAAACTCAGATACTTATTCAGAAAGGACAAGCAACAAAGGTTAGTCAGTGGAAATCGAACAATCACCGTGACAAATATATTCTACCCGTATCTTGTAACTCGATCACTTCAAGAATGTATTAGAATCTGTATGCTGATCATTTTCCCTCAAGTATTGTTTTAATACGCTTCTGTCGCCAGTTTCGGCTACTGTATTCGCTCAGAGCAATCGGAACTTGGAGTCTTGAATGATTTAGTCAGATGTCTTATTTTTTCTTTCAAGACTAAAACTGTAACAAATGCTGTAATCTGACATGCGGGGCTGATTGCAGCGAGAATCGTTCACAAGCCCTTAGAAGTATGACTAGGTCTGAAGCCCGTGTATAATTTGAAGTAAACCGTTCAAGTTTTGCTTTGATTCTGGGAGAAATCATGCTGTTTTGAGCTGGTTCACATACAAAACAATTCGAGCTCATTAAATATGCATGCCTGAGTCTGGAGCATGCAGTCCAGAGTAAAAACAAATCGCACAGGAAGCCTATTTAATTGTACTGCCTATAAATTCAAAATTGGAAAATTAGTGTTCCTTTTTTTCCGTACTACGACGGCCGACCAACTTCAAAATTTGAGTATTAAATTTTGAGAACGTGCTTGGCAGACTGTATGAATTAATTTGACGTGCCGACCGTGGGAAATACGTACTTCGTCACGCAATCGACTCTTATAACACACACCATTCTTTTTCTCCTTCCTTTGCGTGTAGCACTTGACTTCGAAGAAAAGGTTGAGTCAACATTTCGGTAAAACAAAGGCTACTCTTGTTGGGAGTACCAAAGTAAAAGTCCCATCAATGGCAGAGCGAGGGGGTATCTGCGATTATCGTATTTCTAGTACAATTGGTGAAAAGTTCTTCATGTACCACTCCACTCAGTGTTCACTCACCTTTGCAGAGCTTCCAGCAGTAGTGGTGAGGCCAGGATGTTGATATCGCCAGCAATCCTGACCAGCACTGTACCCTCGTTCAATGATCTCTTCGGCCTTCTCTCCAGGGTGTTTGCAGGTGACACGTCCAGTGAGGAAAAGGAGGTCTTGTCTTGAGTATTGATGACAGTATTCCATTGCGTCTTTCTCGACGATTCTTGTTCACTCGCCTCAAGCATTTCCATGCTGCAACACGAGGGCGGAGGTTAATACGTTTTGATATTACCTTGTATAACCCTCGAGAAGTTCAATTACCGATTAAAAGAAGCTGAGGAAAAACTAGAACCCATATATTTCGTACAGATCGTACTTCGTTGTGCCACATTTTGACAAAGCAAAAAGAAACGCACTTTTTGAAGGAGTATACCAAGAAATGATGGTCTTCGGCCAGTTCCTTGAGATTCAGACACGCCGGCCATGTTGAAGCCACTAAAATCTTAACGAGAAATATTTTTTAACCCTTTCACTCCTCAGCTCAGAATGCAAATTCTCTTTATCATTCAAAAAGAAAACGCATAGGTGATGTAGTGAGAATTGATAGATGAATCAGCTGTCATCTGAGTGAACTATGAAATGGCAAAATTCTTCATAATATACGGTAGGTCTATGGAAAAAGAGTGAAGGAGAAAATTGCATTTGATCACTTTTGGGAGTGAAAGGGTTAAAATTCACCCAACATGGCCGCCATGAGGTCACATGCACACCTGTCTTCTTTCCGGCCATATTTCGGTTGAGGAGTGGATTTTCTGACTGTGGCGTTGAGTGAGACGGATTCCTCGCTGGAAGAGCTTCCTTGTTCCTCGTCCTTCCAGCGGCGCTCGGCTCTCTTCCTTCCTTGGTACCTCTTCACCAGGAGCGGCACCTCCAGTTTGGGCTCACCCCTGCACGTGAACAGGGGCACCCCGGGCAGGAGCAAGTCTTCTGAGTCCGTCTCCTGAAACAAATAACACAATCACAGACTATCAACAACAAATACAGCAACGTTATCCTTAAGTACAAACTACGCTCAGTATACAGTCAACTCCATCTTAACACCTCTTCAGTCCGTCTTAGAGGGAGTTGACTGTATAGCCAATAACTTGAAAAACAGTGAAGACTGCGACTCTCACGACGTGACAGTACCTTCAGGTTCTGGATGATGCTGAACTGTCGCTTTTCCGGCGGCAGCATGTAAGGTGTGCTCCAGTTGAGACAATCCATCAGAGTCAGGTGCTGTGAGTATTTGTTTACCAGTGCAGGCGAACTGACAATAAAGCGGGATAAAACTGCACTCTCGTCAAACTGCATCAGGTCCACTGGGTCCTCAACCGCTGACACAAACGACTCGGCTGACATGCCTCTACGTAAGGATCTGGAGAAAGACAACGCAAAAAACGGCAAGTTATTGAAAAGGGTTGAGCTCAGAGGCTCAACTCAGTCTGGTGGTTTTGTCTAATGGCTATACTTAGGTCACGTGTTGAAGTACCAGCTTGACTGACACTAGTATGGAGTTATGAACACTGGCTACATAACGTCCACTTTGTTAAAAAACAGACGCGCGCACGACAGTATTCCTATTGTAGGCACCATTTTGACACCTACTTGTCAGACCTTATAACAGGTCCAAGAAACGAACACAAGGTCAAAATATTCAGCATTTCAAAGGGAAGGGCAGATCGTCTAAAGCACATCCCTAGTCCTGAGTTAACATACATTACTTCAAAATTGTAATTCAAGCTTCATCCAGTTCAAAAGTTATCATGGTTTTGCATCGATTTATATCGATGAACTATAACAAGTAACCTGACTGATACAAGCTTGCTCCGTGCACTTACAACGTAAGTCGAACAATGCACCCTACATACCCATCCAGGTCATCAAGTAAACTCCCACACGAGTAGAAAGATCCTTCGCTCTCTCGTGAGAATTGGGAGCCAACTTTGTGCAGTCCAGCTGACTTGGAAGAGGAAGGTTTCCGTGTTGCTCTGTTGAGGCTCTGGCCCGAACTGCTTCTCGTGTATCGCATTCTCTCGTGCATGTTGGAGCTCGCGTTCTGAGAGCTGCTGTAGCTGATGTACGAGTAACGGTGACTAGATGCATTATCTACTAGGAAAAAAACAACAGTAACAAGACAAAAAAGAGAATTACTGCAATTGGTCATTGTTCGTTACTGTTTCTAGTGTTGCTAATAGGAGCTGTTGTCGCTGTTACTCTGCAATTGTATCATCACTGCCCTATAATCTTACCTGCTCTCGGGTCCAGATCGAATCCGTCAGGTTTGAGACAATTCCCTGCGCGGTGCATCCTGGGAGAACTGCTCTCGGAGGCGGACACGTGATAACGTTTGCGCGTGAACGCTTCCACGGAGCCCACGGGCGAGCGGTCCATAAACGACGGCCCCAGCGCATCAAGGGACGTATCACGGGAGTACATCAGCGGCCTCACACCGCTGTCCAACATATCTGCATCTTCATAAAACCCTCCCTCGCTCCCAAAGCCTCCCACGCCCGTGTCGTTATCGCTGGCGTCCAGTTTCTCCGCGGAAAAGAACTTCGGACCGTTTGCGTTCTTCCCAAAGAAGTTACAACCGCCAACACAGCCACAGAAACCGTGCCTCTTGTGCGGATTGCGATGATCTGGGTCCCAAAGAAACCACAAGCGCTGGAACTTGTTGTCGTGCATTTCCAGGAAATCTTTTTGGTCGATGTAGAGTTCCGGGTCGGCCGTAGCGGAAGACACATCGGATATGACGGGTCCTAAGTGGACAGCACCTGCCTCGAGCCAAATGACGTCTTCATGACCAGGAAAGCGCTTTTGTACGGCCCCCTGCAATAAGAGCTGCGGGTCTTCAGACCAGGGGGCCAGCACAAACTGGCGCAGTCTTAAAGTTTGGACGAAGAAACTCGCGCCAGATCCCGACTCTTGGCCGTGAAGGTCGCACGTTGCAAATCGTATTGGACTCACCTAACAACAACGTACAACACAAGAGCAGCGGTAAACAGGATTCATGACGGCAAGTATTTTCTCTCTATAGGTACGTCAACTAAATTTATCAACTCGCTGACAGCATGATCAAACTCTCCTCTTCAAAGACTAACTGAAAGCCCCTGTATACCAGTGTAACATTTTAGACATTACCCAATGTGGTAAAGGCAAATTTACGCCCATCGACCACTTGTAATTACGCATCAAAGTGTTTACGTTTACGATGACCCCAATTTTAAACCAAACTGTTCAAAATGTTTGAAGCAATTATTAGGGAAGACGTCAGCAATGACATTAGAACAACAGTAAATAGAAATCAAGTCAACGTCGCTCTGTTAAACATAAACCACCTAAACATTTTAAATTAAAGATCACGGAATAGCGTTTTGTCTATTCCAACAATCAAACGTCGCGCGAATTTGATCATTCGTCGTAATTGGTCTGTTCAAAATGTCATGTTTCCAAGCGCAACTTCAACACATTGGGACATTTTGATTCGATTAACGAGGAAAAAACTGACTTACCTCCAAGTTACACGCACAGCCAGATTCAACAACAAACAGATTGATGTTCTCAAGCGAGATTCTCGTCATGCGGTACTTCAGATCGTCCTCAAAATAACACAAGTGAGACTGAGAGGCAGAGTTTCTCTCCAGAGTTCCTGAAGGCTCTACTCTTGTCTTCGCCTCCGCTTTGCCGGTCACGATTCTCGACGCCTTTCGTTTGAAGTTTCTTCTTTCACACACATGCTGCATCCTGCCGTGAATGCACTGTTTGTACTGGCAGGGCGCTTGGAGTTCGTTCTCTTTGTCAGCCACGTGAAATACAAATGTTTCAGCCCAGTTTCCCAGAGACTGTAACTATGGGAGTAATCCAACAATACCCAGTAAGCATTCACTTGAGATGTCTGAAGGTCAAAGCTGTAGCAGTTGATTTTGCTGTTGGTGTTGTCTTTCATGGTGTACTTGTAGTACATGTATTTGCTGCAGCAGTTATTATTGTCTAGCACTAGTTGTTGTGGTGCCGTAGAAGCAGTTGCTGTACGAGTAGTAGTAGCACTACATGCATTTATTACACGACTTCACATTTTCGAGTGCAAATACGGGCCAAAACGAGTGCAAATATGGGAGCGTATTGCACTCGTCAGGAACCATATCAACTGGTTCATTAACTTACGTGATCAATTTTCGCAAGCAAAGTTTACGAACGCGTCATTTTTTGTTCCATTTTGCGCGCGGCGAGAACGTTTGCACTACTTCGTTTGTCGTATAATAAACAATTTATTACACGAAAAGTCGTGCAATACGGCTTATTTTTACTCGTCAGTTTTATTTTTTCTCGCCTGAAGCAGGCTCGAAAAAATAAAACCGACTCGTAAAAATACTCCGCCGTATTGCACTCCTTCCCGTATAAGAACCTCTTTGTATCAGTCTATTAGTAATACTAGCATGAGCAGTATTAGATATGATTTTAGTACTTTTAGTACAGTAGAAGCAGTAGTTTTTGTAGTAGTAGCAGTTGCGGCTGCTGTTAATGTCCTCTAGCAGTAGTTGTTGTGTTGCTCTTTTTTTGTTGTTGTTGTTGTTGTTGTCGTTGTTGTTGTAGCAGTAGTAGTAGTTGATGATGGAACACTTTTAGTTCCAGCAAAAGTTGAATTGCTGCTATAATTGATGTCGTTGTAATTGTTAGTCGTAATAGTAGTAACAGTTTAAGTAGTTGTTTTTGTGGTCATTGTGTTGTCGCTGGTAAAAGTCCTTGTTGTATTGCTAGTAGTAGTAGTTGTTGTCGCTGGTAGACTTGTTCTTCCAGAGTCTAATCCCAACAAGTGGCTAGGACTGGCTTTGTTACCTGAGGCAGCGTAACTTTGCCTGACAGGATTCCCAGCTGCAGCTCGACCAGCCAGGCGTACTCCAGAGTCTCCACGTCAGGGGGTCGGTCTTCACCTGAGAACATGGCGTGGCCGCGCAGCTGCAGTCCCGACAAGCTCACGTGACCGTTCGACAAATGCTGGCTGCTATAGCCGCGCTGCAGTGAGTGAAAAGGTTGGTTCAGTTTATCACTCGATTGCTTCTGGCTAAAATATTGGCGCAGTAACAGTAATAAAACATCGTAAATGTTTCTTTGAGGACTATTGCATTTTCGTCAAAAGTTGCATAATCTTCAAAACAAATTTTAAATATTCCAGTCAGTTAGATTGCATACAGAGTGCTAGTTAGGCCGAGCCTAAAAATCTATAAATGAATAAAATACCACAAGATCAAAATGACTATGCACATCAAATAAACTGAACGTATATTTATTTCATATTCTTCAAAGAAGTATTTAGCCCCTCCTCGTCCCCCCCCCCCCTCCCCTCCCAACCAGTTGCGAAAAACAAGTTTTGCACGAAATAAACACAAAATGAGCATGCGCATACCTCGCTGCTGTCCGTAGTTAAGATTGTGGCGGGGCTCAGGTGCAGCTGTAGCCTCGTTTCCGAGTACGTCTTGTGCATCTCAAACGACAGTCTCTCCATCAACAGTAGAGGACAGGTGGGTTCCGCTGGTCCACAGTGCTGCAGGCACAGAGGGGATAGTGTTGAATGAAATAATGCGTACTGACTGAATATAACGGCTGGAAAATCATCAAATCAACTTTGGACTTAAGACAGTACGAATCCGCCGCACAGGTAGTGTGTGCTGTGTTTGATCTCTCCCCGCAACGACAACGAGAAAATATGTCTGTCGACCGTGCGATATCTTATTTTTGAGTCAGCGGTAATTGCACAGAACTGCGCCAACGACAGCAAAATTCGAGTGCATATTTTGTCGCTCGTGTAACGTTTATAAAACCCCAAGACTTGCCAAGAAATGCAAATCTGAGACTTGATAAAAGTATAAATTTCCTCGACACATTTCCTAAAACGTACGTTGTGCACAGGAAAAACGGGGCTTGTACACAATGTAAAATTTTACCTCAAGTTAGAACGAGATAAATAGTAATGGCAATGAACGCTGACCAACGGAAGTGACGTCAAACGTATTTTCGCTATGCCACTCGACACTGGTCTGATAAGTGAGCAGTAAAGTCTAAAAACGCACCTTTGACAGCTCGGCCTTGATGTCGGTCAGACTGATGAAGATGTTCGCCTCAAAAGGTCTGAGGGAAGGCAGGCTCACCATCTCGACCCCACCTTCCTGCACAAGGCCTGCTTCACTCGACACCTCCATCTTCGCTGGATTCCCGAGAGAGGAGGCAGCTGCACAGTCTTTAAATTCTTGATCGATACCAAAGTAGTTCTCCTGTTAGAAAATAGAAAAGCTGCAAAGTTTACACATCAATCCAGCAGTTCCAAAACGGCCGCTGTACCACAGGACTGACCTTTATAGCCAGGACCGCCCTGATGAGCGCGCCACACAGCTTGACAGCAGTCGGTCCGGCGTCCAATTCCAACGTGATCACGTCCGGTTCCCACTCAGTAGGGTCAACAGGCAGCGGCTTGTTCTTTGGAACCAAATTCTTGGCGTTTCTGACGATAGGATGATACCTGTACCCAAGCATAAGACCTAATATAGGTACGGACATGACGTCTACCCAACCCAAACTCGCTTCTGTGTGGCGCCTCCAGCCACGGCTCACGTCTTCATCTGCGCCGCTCGCCCGAGGGTTTTCGTCTGCGCTCTCCACTCCCTCTTCCAAATTAGCCGTAGCAGTGGAGGACCTGGAACGAGGCCCAGGCTCCCGGCGTCTCTCCCCGCTGCGCACGAGCGAGAGAAGGCTGCGTCGAAGTGTGTTGTGTTCTGGGAGAAACATCCTTGCAACCAGCTTGTCAACCTAAAGAAAGGTATGAAGGCTATATGATACAGAGCAAGAAGACGAAGACAACGGGGGAAAAGAAAAAGAAGGCCAGACAGAATAAAGAGAACTACAATGAACTCTCTCCAAGGCGGACACCGTCAGGACTATAATTTAGTGTCCGCCTTAGAAAGGTGTCCGCCTTGGGGGTAGTTCATTTACAGAGAAACAAATGAAAATTGGTAAGGACCAAATCTGCATGCTGTCCGCTTTAGAGAGGTGTCCGCTCAGAGAAAGAGTTTACTGAAGTCTCCTAAACATTTGCATTCCCCATTATTTGGAGCAATCTTAATTCATCGGGACAATGCAAAAAAAATTGCTCGTTTGATCGTCCTGCATCGCAAGTTCATATTGTACTGGAATGAACATAAAGTATAACTTTCGACATTAAACATGCACTACATGCAAACCTGCAAGAAAAACTTGATGTCCTCGATTTCAGGAACAAACCGGAGATATTGCAACACAAAAGTCAGGTCGAACAGCTCCCCACAAAACGCCACTTGCGCTGAAAACGAAGAAAAGCATTATCAGGCATTCCGACAACTGTTTCATTTATCACCTTTCCGCGACTACTCTCTTGTATCTTTTGAAAATATTGCCTGAGGGAAAGAGACAAAAATGGGCGACTAAATGTCGCCAAACAAAGGCGTCGTCCTCTGCTATCGAGTCATAAAACTCCTACTTATCAAGTGCACATTTAAGTGGTGGATGAACTTCAAAAGATCAGATTTAAAGGAGGTTTAAAGGAGTCAGATAGGGACTGCTAATTATCTTTAACTTTCGGGAGTCCTAAATATGGCGGATCAAGGATTCGGCGCGCAAAGGACTGTGGTCGAAAGGGACGTTACCATTCTCCTGGCGTGTTGAGGTGCACTCGATCCAGTTGTGTTGGTTGGTGAGCCACACCATCTCAAAGTCCTTCAGCACAATGTTAAAGCTCCATTCGTACGGCACAAACGTCAGCAGGTCCGGACAGTAGTTCAACGTCCAGTCATCAATCATTTCTGACAAGTGACACAAAGTATGCTTTCAAAGTTAAAGAAAGTAAAAGAAATCCAAAACGGAACAAAAGCAGAATCAGAACTCGAATCAAGAACGGTTAAGCAACAGGGCAAACTGATTTCAAACCACTCTCTTCCTTAAAAAGACAAACCCTCAACACTTAGTGACGATGAAAGCTTTTTAAACTTTAAAGTTCTCACCTTGAAAAAACAACTTGTGCGCAAAGAGGAAGTGCCACGTGACTTTACACGCTGTGACGTCAGTAGACCAGTGCTGCGTCTCGTTCCATACGCGCGGGAAAGAGGTGTGAAAAGCCAGCTGAGGAGGCAGGAAAAACAATATATTTACTACTCCATAATGAGACCAAAATCTGAGAAACTTTTGAAGTACAATCGTGTATTCGTGAATTTCGATCAATTCCCAGCTAATACCTTACCGACATTAGACTAACGACGCGCCCGTACTACACAAGTCAACGTCGAGCCTAAGGCCTTCGCACTACGTTTGTCCGCTCTCAGACAAAACTACATGTATGTAACAATCAAGTTTATGTGATAAAACGGCCCTATTGTCATGCTGTCCATACAACGGACTCTGCATTGAAGAGTACACGCATACCTCTGATCAGTGTTCGGGCAGAAAGATGAAAACCTTATGAAACGACGCAATGCCGAACGGATAAATACTTTTTAAACTTACATCTAGGACGTCCGCCTCGACTAGAGGCCTGTAGGACAAACTGGTGGTGGCTTCCACTTGAAAGAGTTTGGCAACAACTGACGTAGTGTAGCCGTAGTCATTCACTATCCACGGCTGATACACGCGCACATGAGAATCCGCCCCAACACAAAGATGGACAGCTTTCGTTTCCTGGACACAAAAGCCAAGAGAGCAAAGGATTAACACGGCATGTAGCTGACATGGTGATCCAGAGGCCAATTTACACGGTGAGATTTTTGCTTACAATTATCGTATGCGACTTTCTTACAACACGGTTGCGCGTAAGGGCCTGATTACATGAGCCGGGCTGGCTCGGTCTTACATGGCCTCGTTCTCATGTAACCGCTCAGTAGATTTTTTAGCAGCCATACCGATATCTCGGCAAACCAGGCCAACCCAGCTCATGCAATCAGGCCTAAATCAACCGCACGACATGCGACTCTTGTCATAAGAAGGTTGCATGAGACAATTGTAAGCATAAATCGCAGTATAATCTCTCGTACACTGTAGCCTACGTATAGCCGTGGATCAAGTCAGAACTACAATTGCCAACACACAATCTTAACCCTTTCACTCCAAAGCCCAGGATACAAATTCTCCCAACTATAAAGAAAATGTATGAGTTATGTAACGAGAATTGATGTTGCATCAACTTTCCTCTGAGCAAACTATGAAAACCCAAGCTCTCCTTATTGTATCATATATACCTGATGAAAGACTGGAAGGAGAAAATTGAAGTTGATTTTGCGACCTTTCAGTGAGGCTTACATGAAGTAAAAAAGCATAACTCTGGGCTTTAACTTCACAGGATATTTGACAGTTAACCTGGCATTCTAGTCTACATCAAATCTTACCCGATTCTTGGAGAAGAGAACGTCCATAGTCGTATTACAATCAAACTCAAACTTGACATCCAGGCCAGTGTGAATTCGGCGCTGACCTGGACACGATGGTTTGGTAGCCGCCATGCCCTGGTAGTCCAGCGGATAAAAGAAATTTTGTAGAGCAACTCTGAAAAAGAGAAGAAAAAAAAAAAAAAAACGACAAAAATTCGTCTTGAGGCACATCGTCCGACATTACTCCATTAACGTAATGCAAACAAACGCAAGCCTCATTCGCATACTTACGGCTAAGGCAACTTAGCAAAAACAATTTTGCTCCTGAATGGCAAAAAAAGGGGGTGCAAAGACCAAAAGCGCAGCAAGCGCAAAACCAAATAAATCACACTTAATAGTCCGTTAAAGATCTCTGGAGTGATGTGGTGTCCAAACCACGAGCTTACAAAAACTGGACATAGTTGAAATTTAGCTTGCAAGTACCGGATTTAGCAGGAAACGGCGTTGTGGAGAGTCAAAGCTCAAAATCTTTCCAGGGATACACCCCCCCCCCCCCCCCTCCCCCCTACACAAGAGGCACGCGCCTTTGGCACGCTCACACATTTGGAAAACGGTCAGATTTCTGGTGGATCCGCTCTGTACCTCTGCCTGTCAACCCAGGGTCCGTAACACAGCGTGGTTCCCTTGTTGAATTGTACGTCCACTCCCCACAGTGGGTCAGAGTCTGGCAGAACTGTTTCGCCGTCAGGTTTGATGCTTGGGATAAAACCTGTGACAGAAAAAGTAACCTCAACAGTCTGCAAAACTAATGCGCAGGCTATAAGACAACGGTCGCTTAGTTGCGGCTTCTGATAACAAACAGCAGCCATCCATACCTTACAGCGGACAAAAAACAGAGTGCGAGTAGAACATATGCAGATAAGAGTGTTCGCAAAACTTCACATTTGTGTTTGTTTCTGCGCAAGCTATTGCGGCTCGAATTTCTCTCCTTAGCGTCTATTGCTTCAATATTGCCCTTGAATCGGAAGGGCCCGGAAGCACCAACGCGTGTTATCCGCGTGCAACACATTCATACACAGGTACACTCGTTACTGTAAAACATGCTGCGTTAGAAGAAGTGCGGATGATATCCTCCAGGTAAAACAAAATCTGGCTCGTTTACCCCTTAATTCCTTCGTACCACCCATCAATTCATCTTAACTTGTATGACGACATATTTGCTCTGTTTCACCCCATAAACTATTTTAAATAAAAGGCTTGTGGCGTATGGAGCATGTACCTGGTTCATCTTGGTAGTAGGTTAATTTGCACTCAGAGGTTTGCGTGACCACAAATCCTTCACCCATATAACGAGGAGGTCTGCAGTAAAGAAAGTCACTGACTTAAAGAACCGGCTTCAAATAGCGATAAGTTTGACGAGGTAATGTATGCCATAATAATGAAGCAGAGAAAAACTGCCGAGAGACGATGCCGATCGATTAAGATCAGATGGCTTGAAAACGACCGACGCAAGCACAGGGACTACAGGCCTGGCAAAACGAGGACAAGTGTGGCAGCAACATTGTTCAAAAATTGTTTTCCGTTTGATCCTAAAGACACGAGATGTGATGTGCGTATGTTTGTAAGTTTCAAAGCAGCACTCACTCGTCCTGTGCCCGAGCTCCAGTATACCCAGGACTGGGCGAGAGCATCACTCTGACATTCTTTCCTTGGCATCTCACAAGGTGCATGAACTCGTCCAGTGAGGAATTTGCCTGAAAAAAAAAAAAACAAAAACAACAACAACAACAACAACAACAACAACAACAAAAACACACATACACATCAACTGCTACAGATCTTCCAATTGTACTCACTGCACATACTGTAAGTAAATACATTTAAGTGAGCCACGTCCTTAAGGAAACCCCGGGTGTTCCAACAAATTGGCACTAAATTGTTGGTAATATAGTCTAAATTGAAAAATTGTTTTCTAACAATAGGAGCAGCCGTGGAACGTCATCAAATCCAAGATGGCAGTGTTCGCGAAATTCAAATTCAAAAATCAAACTAAAATACAGTTTTCTACTACTTCTAAACAAATTTTCAATTTAGGCTATATTGCCAACAATTAATGCTAATTTGTCCCAGCACCCGTGGTTTCCTTTAAAGTTGGACTTTTCTTTCACAGATAAATGCACTCATTTCTGGTACATTTGTAGGGTGTCTTTGCTTCTCAAAGACTACGGTGCTGTACATGTAAGTGTGGACATAACCACTTCATATCAGGGCACCTTGTGGGGCACATTCAGTTCAGGTGCTCTCATGTGAAGTGGCTGTATCCACATGCAGACTATGAAAGTGACCACAAATAACATGGGGTCCAAATCTCAAGCTCTCTAGATAATCACATTCAGTTGCCAGTAATCAGCTCCATCGAGAAGAACAGCAAATTTGTAAACTATGGATATTAGTACATATAATTATTATACAACATTACCATATTATATCTAAAGTCTGAATAGGTTTTTAGCTGTAAATTCAAGTAATGCATGCAAGAAGTCTGTCCTGCTTTTCGCAGAACTTTAGCAACAGTCAAACAGACTGTCAAACAATGTAGAAGAGGGGTCAAGGGTGATACCTGTGATGTAGTGTAGATTCCTGCTGCACTTTCAAATTGTACACACAGTGTAGTCTCGAGTAACTTGTTTCCAAATGCAACTTTGCCCTGGTTTGTAAACAAAAACCATCCATATGATCAGTGTACAACTACAGCACCTACAGTACAGCAGTTTTATATACAATACAATACTATTCCTTTAATTATTACTCAGCCAACACCCAACATATGTTGATAGGTGAGCAGCAAGTTGGATGTAGTCGTAAAAACTGCAGTCAGTCATACTAAGGGTGTGATTAAGAAAATTGGCAAGCTTGCCAGCAGCCATGATTCAGATTACTTGAAACAATAGCCTGTGTGTCAGACATTCAGTAAGTGACTGCGCGAAAAGTTGGGGCATGGCCAGGGAGAGGGGGAAAAGGGAACAAAACTCTCCCCCTCTTCCAACACTCTGACCTATTTGCACTCTTATAGTCATCTACCGGACGCTTGCCATGCAGGCTATCAAAAATAACTTTCTTCTGAACAAGTTGACAATCTACTGTAGCCCCATAGGAAAATCTGGCAGCCCTGTGCCAATTTTAGTCACACCCTGAATGTGTCAACATAAGGATGAGGATACCAGCCTAGTGCTGAATGCTGTAAAGAATGTCTTGATGTTTCAAACTGTTAGCCCTTCATTGAAAAAAAAAATTATAAAGTGGCAAAATGGACTGAATGTACTCACAGTGTTTATGTCAAATTTTATGGTAGGAACCAACTCCATGAACCATGATGGCAGGCCTCCTTGAGCACCTTCACTCCTTCTAGATATATTGATGTAAAAATTAAAACTGCTGTACATGTATCCAAGCAAAATCAAGGCTTCCTTAACTTATCCATTACCATAAACGTACAGTTGAAACTAAAAATTGTATGTGTACTTAAAAATAAACTGTAATTACATACAGTACAGTATAATTTTGTATACAATGCCAGTTGACCCCAGTGGTCAAGGTAAATAGGCACTCCAGCCCCTCTCCACCCATCCGCTCAATAAGCATGTAATACTATGAACTTCAACCTACTCTACATGTATCTGTGCCTCTGGATCACTTTTTGTTTCAGGGGCCAAAATATTTTGGTTAGACTTGGCAGCATCTGGAATGAAATAATGAAGCAACTGAGAGTGTGAATCCTTCACATTCAAAATCATACTTCTAAAATTAATATAAAAAACTAAAAATAAAAAATCAGCATCACATCATAAAGAGTATTTACAAGTACTGCACCTCCATATCTTTCCCTCTTGAACAATTCTTCCAGCCTTCCATAAAGTCCTGACCTGTTGAATGATGCAAAACATCATCCCTTCATTCCAAACGTACAAAAGCATGCAACTTGGCATTAAAGTTTTGCCAGTTTAAAACATATGTTACAAAGATTTTTGGCAGAAACTATAAATAATTCATTTACCTTCACCAATATGCCATGGTAAAAAAGAAGTCTCTGGACTAGTTTTCTCTTGGCTAAAACTTTCTGTACATTAATACACGTACATTATTATAGCATAACTATCTTTAGAATCATATTTAAAAAACATGGGCTTCTGACAAATATGATGTGACTTTAGAGCTTACAATAACTGTATACCTGCTGTAAACATGGTATTCCAGACCATTTAACCACACAATGAGTCGCTGTTCTGCACTCTCTGTTTCTGAAACATTTTAAATTCATGTGATATTAGATAGAACAAAAGAAATCACAATTACCACCCTGAGGATCTTTCACACTCCCAAGCTTAAAATGCAAACTCTCCCAACCTTATACTAACAGTAGCAGTGGCTATAAAAAGCCAGTTTCTCTTTACTGCATGATAAATTTCTGATGAGAAACTTAATGAGAAAATTAATGTTGATCACTCATGGAAGTGAAAGGGTTAAATAAACCAGCTCTGTAAGAGCAGACCTGATTATGTCTGCAGCCTCATTCACCCTCAAAACCACCCAGCCTCCCAAACTTTTGAACATGAATTTGCAAACATTTTAATAAGTTAGTACTGCGACAAATGTCTGGTTTTATGCTATTAGCCATAACATCATTCTGTAGGACATACAATGCATATGGTACCTACCAACATCTGATGGAACAACCTGGTAGGGTCGTTTAGATTGCACTGGTTTAAATGGCAACCAATACTTAAAAATTGCAAACCCATCAACAAGTCTGGAAGAGATGTTACAAACATGAAATTCATTTTATACATTATTCAATACAATATTTACTGTACTTAGGGTGTCTGTTATTTCACGTGGCACTTTTCTGAGTCCTGACAGATTAAATCTTACTTCATCTTAAAATTGAAAAAGAGAAATTTACTCTATAAACTTAGAAATTAAAATATGATAATATGATTTCCATGGTAACTGTCAAAATGTACAGACAAATATGCTGCACACCATGAAGATCAACATCTATACAGTTTGTTTTTATTGCATAAAACAGTACCTGAAAGTCAAATCTCTAGTGATGTATCTCACATCTCTAAACATGACTTTTCCAGACAAGAATGAAACAGATACAGATCCTACAGAGGAGAGAAAAACATCATTACTGTCAAAGTCAATTAATTTCTCCCAAATTCAGCATACCATATATACCATATGCACATAAAACAAAAAAAAATTAGGCTCTTGAAATAAATAAATTAAATAACTAATATTAGTTATATACAAAATTGATCCATGCCCACAAAGCTAAATAAAATTAAATACCTCAACCATTTTACTTACAACTACTTATATAGGATGTGATGGAAACTTCTTTCACTTGATAGAAAGGGTACCCTCGCATTCTCAATTTTTTATGTCAAATAATGCAATTATTGACAAGGTGACTTCCCATCTCACATTCTCTTGATGTCTTTTTATTACTTTATTTTTTATGTGGAGAAATGTAGGCCTTAAATGGGTTTCTTTGCTGCCCATTTTTGGGGTCTAGTTTTAGCCTTATGAACCATTTTTGGGGTCTACAAATTTGGCCTCAATCGTAACTCCCCGTCACTAGTAGAACTGAGTACACCCCTGGGCCCCCACCCCCTCAGCATGTCTAGAAATTCCCCACCTAATGCAAACAGGTCTTACTGCCCAAAGGAGTGGGGGGTGGGGTGGATGGTAACAGCTGCAAAATTGATCGATGCAATATGCCAGTTTTAAGAACATATGATTTTCATTTTCAAAGACAGAGCTGCACTTTGAACATACATATACATACCAATTTTAAAGTATTGGCCATCTTTCATGTACTTCAAGTTGACGATCTCCGTCAGAATAAAGCCCAACATACGGGAGTGGTAAAACGTTAAATAGATAACCCATAGTCCAGCACAGACGCAAGAAATCACCAAAAACACAAAGCTCGATTCGTAGACGTCTCCTGTCACCGTCGTTACTTTCTGCGTTGCTGGAGCAAATGTCGTATTCAGATCCACCATGGTAGCAAACTTGAGCACAAAAATCTACAAAGGGGCTCTGTTATAAATTCAGGTTCTCTACGATTGAAGCACACGTCCCCACTCCATTCTAAAAATGACGATGGACGACCGGCTGATTTGGGGTTTCAGCCTCTGCTGCAGCTATACATCAGTCTCTTGGGTGCATTCCTGCAATTGCGCCCGTAATAGATCAACATTTATACATTGTGTTTCCTTCTCGGTGCGGAACAAATCGAGAAAAAAATTGCCAACATGCACTATATTCCAGGAATCACTGAACCCAAGGCAAACCCTGAATTGTCTACAAATCATCCCAACTGGTAGATGCTTACCTTGAAAGACGGCTAGAAAAATAAGCTAAGATCGTGCGTGATTTATCCGAACAAAACAAAATGAACGGGGCGAAATAAGCGCCATGTTGGATGAAAGTAATGTGGCGCCCAGACTCCCAAGACCAGTACCCAGTCTCCTGTTGTGGTTCGCCGCACTTCCGGTTCCTGACCAATCACATCACATCACAGTACTTTTAACTTTTCGCTCCATAAAGTTTAAAATCCAACGATCTCTTTCAGTCCCTGACCAGAAATAATTATACAGTATGGAAAACTTGGCCTTTGATAAACCTTGCTTAGATTAAAACTTTTAAAAAGTGAAAGGCTAAAATTTGAAACTGGACACAATTTGTTTATATTTTACGCTCATTGCAGGCAACTCTCAAAGTCTGTTTTTTTTTTTTGTTTTTTTTTTTCATTCCCCCTCCCCTTTAAGGCAAAACAAGACACAGAGTACTTTAGATTCTGTAAACTCTTATAACATCCATCCACAACTATCAACTACATAATATTGTGTGCATTAACACCAAAGTAACAACTTGTGGTATTACACTAAGGATGAATCTTCATACACACCTCTAACAGGTCACCAAAACATTCACAATTTCAATTTTACTCCATGAGAAAGATTAGACAACACCAGTTGTTGTTGCATATACTGTACCACAACATAAATATCATACTCCAATTTATAAATACATTAGACTACTTATAATTCTTTTGCTTGCATTTATAGCTATTTTGAGCTTACTAACCTGAAACTCTAGCTATTTCTTGGCAGAAATTTCACAAGTCAAAGTCATATATATTTCATTGTAACTCAAAACCAAAGCATATTTAGGTTTGATTTTAACTAATATCAACAATAATGTATCCAGGATTCAAAACTGGAAGTCCAATAGACACCCTCATTCAAAAATTGGGGGTCCAACTAATTAATATTCATTAATAATCAAAGTTGCATCTGATGCATAAACATTCTAGTTCACTTGTATCACAAATCAGTATTGTACAAGGAGATAAACCCAACTGATGTATTGTAATAAGATCAAAACTCAAACACTCATCAAGTTCTGTTTTTCTCAAGACAGGGAAAACTGAGGCACTGGGCTGCTGATGCTCATATTGTCATTAATACTTGTAGCTCAAAGAACTAAATTTTCAGGTCTTTGACAGGCCAGGGGAGAACCATGAAGGCTTCTCAAAGCCTCCACATCACAGTCACACCCCACTACACCTGAGCCAGCACGGAAAATTTCCATTGGCGCACTCAGCTCCCATGAGTCTGTAACAGGATCGTAGGACTCCACAGAGTTGAGGTAGTGGCTTCCATTGTGACCTCCCACTGCCCAGATGCGGGTGCCCATCGAGCCTGCTCCAACTCCTCCTCGACAAATACTCAGACTTGCCACATATGTCCACTGGTTTGCTTTGGGATCATATCTCTCAACAGAGTCCAGAGGAGAGGAGTCATCAAACCCTCCAATAGCGTAGAGATACTCACCCTCAACAGCCACACCTACACCTGAAATACAAAAACATTAAATCACCTGTTACAGAAGTTGACTTTGATTTTAGGTTACTGCAGCCAGTGTCAATCCATGGGGGGAAATGGAAAAACACTACACCAAATGTCTACTTCAAGCACAGTACAAAAAATATGTACATACAGTATAGCTGGACAAAGTCATTCTTCTAACAGTCCTTATTGTAACAAGGACTGTATGATCTGTGCATAGAGAATACAAGTGAATGTAGCCCTGAGATGAATTCAGGGTTTGGAATTCAACCCCATGACCTCCACTGGTATCTCAGTGCCGGTACTGCTTGTGGCTACTATACATGATGAATAAGAGAAATATTTATGAGTTACCTGCCCTCCGGCGATTCATTGGAGCAACTGACATCCACTTATTGGTGTGTGGACTGTATCGTTCCACACTCTGTAGAGATGTGATGCCATCATTTCCCCCAACAGCATAGAGAAATCCACCAAAGCCTGCAATGCCAACGCCACCTCGTGAGACTGACATGGATGCTGTAGTGCTCCACTCGTCACCCTCTGGGTCATACCTTTGAGAGGGAAACTTCAACTTCAGATAATTTCTTAGCAAGGGACTTTTACAGCTAGAGGTCATTTGACCAAACCCAAACTCACTCTTACTTCTTATGTACCTCTGGCTGGAAAGAGCAAGAAAATTAGGAAGCCTACTAGTTACATATGATGACATTTCAAACCATTGAAATGCAGTTTCTTAATAGTTTGTCCTTTTAAGGTGATTCCATCGAAAAAGAAATAGTAATTGAATTTTCTTAAAACTTTGCACAATTAGTAATTACTTCTAGTACATTAAAATAAATAAATAAAAATAGGGGGTCACCATGAAAAAATAGGCAATTTGATCATCTGGACGCTTGCCCTGAAACGCCTAAAAACATATTGTAATAGTGATTCAATGATAATATTTCAAAATTGAGTAAAGATATTTTGTCTAAATTTCGATATATCATGGGGAGTCGTATTTTCTTAAAATACATGAAATAAAAAAGGGGGGTCACCATGCTCGTTTTTGCGCAATTGTCCAGGAAAGGGCGAATTCACTTCAAAATACGTCTTTCCGAGAGGGGACTGGGGCGAGTTTCAACTTTAAAGGTGGCTGCTTCCACAAGGAACGACAAAAAATAAAACTTATTTGCGTAACAAGTATAAAGAACTTTCGATCTTGAAGTTTCGGTGGTTCTTAATGTCCACCATCTCAAAAGTGTTGTGCGCACTAAAGATGCGCAATGCAAAACTAGGGAATCACCTTAAGTAAATAAAGTACATGTACAAGTCAAATCCAACTGAGATCACTGCCCCCCACCCACCCCACCCCCCTTCCCCCTTCTCCACCCAAGAATTTGACTGAAGTTTCTGCAAGCTCTTCTAGACATTTGACTCTTGCCGAAACACTGGTCAGCAATAACTATTGTAATCATTAGCTTTCTCATGGGTCTTAGCACTCTTGCTGATCATGGCATATGGAAAGCTTCAGTTGGAATCACAATCATTCGATTTTATGGTGACCATTCAATTTCTACTGACTGAACTTTGCTGTACATTATTTGAGAAAGCATCTGCTAACTGTTCCTTCAATGAAATTTTCATATCTATGGAGCCCAGCCAGAGGAACATTATTTTGACCACGCTTTCTACTTTCGCGACATTTGAGCAAACATTTTCAAAAGGGTAAAATTCCTGGGGGTTTGCCCGGGGGCACTGAATCTCAGTAACGTCTGTCCTGATTATCCTACTTTACAAAAAGCACCAAAGGTTAACAGCAATAAAAAAAAAGTTGGCAAGTATGTGTCCTAATATAACACCGTACTGTACGTCCTATTATACAACTGTATTGCCTATTATCAGATGAGAATTGTATTTATAGTACATGTACTGTAAAGACAAACCTTTCAACAGTGTTGAAACAAGTTGTTTCGTCTAATCCTCCTGCCACATAAATAACCCCTCCCAGCACACCAGCTGACATGCCACGTCTACAAGTCTTCATAGGGACAACGTTTTTCCACCGGTCGTTCTCTGGATCAAAACACTCCACACTGTTCAAATGGTGTAATCCATCATGACCGCCGATTGCATATACCTTGCCATTCAAACAAGCCACAGCGACATGCCGCCTAGGCGTAGACATCTTGGCAACACGGAACCAAGTATCGTGAAACCAGTCATAGCACTCGACACAACGAAAAGGTTCCCCCGACTTCCCTCGTCCTCCAATGGAAAACAGAGCGCCTGCACAGCATCTTCGCGGTTGAGTTCTTGGCGACCGAATCAGCGAAGGGCAGAGTTTGAAATTCTTTGCCTCGTCGATTAGATCACGGCATTGTAAATTTGTCGAAACAACGTCTTCCTCTTCCAGTCGCTGCACTATGGCTGCTGTTGACAGCAAAGGAAGTCGGGTGTGACGAAGTAGTTCAGGCAAAAACTTTGCGCGAGAATCGGTCTCATATTTCACCCATGACAGGATTGCTTCCACGACTTGCTCTTCCTGTTTTACGTATAAATGTTTTCCAGAAATGATTCGCAGAAAATGCCTAAAAGAGATCTTCAGAAGCGCCTCGGTGTTCATTAAGCTCAGGAAATTAATCTGCGTGTAAATATCCGCTGCTTTCAGGAAATCTTCGCATCCGTGAAGTTCCGCAAAAGCTCTCATCTCCAAACAGTTGGACGGGTGCAAATGTCGCTCCATGAATTTACAGCAAGCATCAACCACAGAGTCAATCTGCAGCATTGCAGCTGCTGTCAATAGTGACTCGATGTTGTCGACACTTATGGCAATTTTTCTGGTATAAATGAAGTTAATCAACTGAGCCACTGCTTCTGCCGCAAGGCCTTGGATGGCGACCGACTCCTGCATCGACTCGAGCATCTCGTTCATAAACATCCCTCGAAAATAGTTGCTACAGGAAGCTAAAATAATGCGATGACACCTGATTGTTCGATCGTCTACTCGTATGATAACATCGCAAAGCTTTCCTTCGCGATAAAACTCTGAGAGGATGTCGAATGCTTGGTCGGGAATACACGTTCCCTCGAAGTTGAATATGTCAGCAACAACATCACCCATCGTGGAAGACTGCTAAAGGAAGACTCCTAAAATGGTCCAGTCCAAAGGATTTTGTACTTTCTCATTCATCTGTGACTGTGTATTGAAGCAACGCGCTGACAAAGAAAAACCAAAACAGCCTCGGTTAGATGCAATCCATGCGCGCAAAGAGTAATGGGAACTAGACCAATATAACGTCACATGTCGAGAATTCAACCGATCCAGCTAAAAAAGGGTTCGCTTTCGAAATATGATTAATCTTCCCATAAAATGGAACACCTCGGTGAAACAAAAGGCGCGTAAAGCTGATGAAAGTGTCTATACGTCCTCGCCTTGTCTGTTGTATGGCGCTGAGAACTGCTTGTTAGTTTCATTGGACAATCGACTCTGATTGGTTGAAAAATGAACATTAGATTTCCGTCCCAGATTTGTGAAACAGTCAACACAATCTTTCAGCTCAATAAAATGAAGCCGACAATTTATTTTTAACCGTACATAGGTCAAGCGAGGCCTAGCTGAGTCACCACGTCACAGTTGACTGCCGGTGTCAGGTTCAGCCGCAATCTTGTGGATCATGAGTGATAATAATCAAATAAATATGAGATCTAAATCAGTGTAGATACATACATGCTGAAGCTTTAACTGCACCTGCCAAGTTCACACGTCTTCGAACATAAAGAAAGTCAACACTATGCAACTGAGCCCGCCGGGCAACACTGAATCTGAACATGCACACTGTCAAACACAAGGCGAAAGCAATAGTCATGCAGTCGAAAAACTGCCAACGAACGTAAACTCCTTCAAGGAGTAAGAATAAAACTGTAATGATAAGCCATGAAAGGCAACTGTCATAATGAATACTAATCTACAGTGTGTTACTTTCCTGCAAACTATATGTCGCAATTATGCCGCGGCTTCAATAATGTATTTTCCTTGACTTTTCTAAGCTGTGAGTCAGAAAAATCCGGTTTTACCGTGAAGTGAGCAACAATCTGCTTTTGATTCAGTGGCTAATGCGACGACAGCAGAAAAGTGTGTTGTACAACGCTCGTCTGAACTGCTTGTTCATAACACCATAAATTATGGGATTCATTGAACTGTTGGACGCGACCATGTTTGTATAAACCACGTATATCCATCTTGGTAGAGCGTAGTCCCCTCGGAAGAAGGAAATCAGGTCGACCACAAAGAATGGAGTCCAGCAGACGGTGAAAGCCAACACAACAGCGATAAGAAGTTTTGTAATTTTGATTTCTTCGATGGAAGGTCGACCGGTGGAAGAAAGCTCGGAGGGAGGTTCGTTTCTTGAGGCAAACACTTGCATTGTGTGTTGTCTTACCTTCCAAAACACTTTCCAGTAACAAATGCTGATTACCGCAAATGGAACTGCTATTAACAGAACCATCATAACCACAAGGTAATCTTTGGTTTTCGTTTGAAAAGTAAAGTAGCACATTCCTTTGCCAGGGTGGAACTTGAAGGAATTTTCGTTAGAAAAAATGTAGGGCAGAGGAACAGCAACTGCTAAAACCCAGGAGCAGACAATCATTCCAAGAATCGATTTTTTGCTGTAAATTTTCTGATAGAGATGCAAAGTCTTCATCATTTTGAAATATCGATTAACTGCCGTCATAGTAAGAGTTAACAAGGCAACGCTTCCCATGCAAGTGCTAAGTGTGCCTTGTAACTGACACATGAATTCACCGTAAGGCCAGTATCCCAATACGAACACCCCTGTAGAAAGAGGCATCGCCATTAAAGACATGATGACATCGCTGATAGCCAGTGATATGATGAAGTAGTTTCTGGAGACGCGAAGCTGCGAGTTTCTGAAAACAGCTGCACAGAATAGGACATTTCCAAAGAGAGCACTTCCAGTTACAAGAAAACTGATGAAGGACTCGATGACTGTTGCCTCCAAGCTGCGGTGTGTAAACTCATACGACATTGCCTTGGCGTCCTCGTGAAATTTCATTTTTGCACAGTGTATTAGTAAAACTAAATCTTTCCACTAATGTGCACCCTGACAACTTCTTGTCACAGTTTTTCTCAGGCTGAAAGTCACTTGTAAGCGGAGTACTTGACCGTTAAGTTGGTGATCACTTCTTCATTCGCTGTTATTAACCGCCTGGCGATCTGTAAATACAGGTCTAATTTCGGTTTAGCTAAATCTTTAGCTATGATCTGACATACTACTCAGTTTTCTGATTGGGCAAACTCCATGAGCTTATGTCCTCTGTCGACCATTCCTTATCCTGATGAAATTAGCGACTTCCGTCAAATGAACGGACAATCGCCCTCTGAAGCTGGTTTCGTTAAATTGTCTGTTTACTATAAAACTAATTTGCTTCCAAGCAGATGTTTGACATTAAAGCAACTACTTCAAGTAAATTTATGCATTATCAGGCTTTGCTGTCCTGTCTTCTTTTTCCCTTTATTTTTGTTCATGAGATTGAGGACACGACACTCAGATGTAATCGTTGGATCGTTGGATTGCGGAATAACACACACAAAAAAACCGAGTATCTAAATTTTTAAAAAGCGGAGACACAAAATTTTGGGGATGTGGGTTTAATAGCAACTGTCAAGCTAGAACATCTGCTGTGTATATTTTTCAAGTCTTCCTTTACCGAGGCCTTTAAGTTGTTGGACAAAATAGAGGAGTCTAAATTAGAATATAGAAAACCAAAAACTATCTTCCCAAAATCAGCAGAGACCAAACTGTTTTTCATTTTAATTTCAAATCGTCCTATTGTCTAACCGTATATGTGAGATGTCATCATGTAAATCACTCGGTTTGTCAGCAAAACATAGTTTCCTTCTCGTCATCACTGACAACACTCTTAACATGCAGCAATTATGTGTTTGAGTGTCTGAGTTTCTGCCAAAGTTAAACAATCACACTATTTTGCTTGTGTTCGTACAGGTACAGCTGTAATGTTTATCTTGGGTATGTCTTTACCTGGGTATTTGGTTCACACATATATAGCATGTAAAATTTATTGTTTTGGTAAAACTCCGCACATGTAATACGGTACCAAAGGTAATAGAACTACTCTTTGTTTTGCAAGGACTAGTGTATACAAAGGTCAGAAAATCCACTGAAGATTTCCATATTTATAACAAACTCCTGAGTTAGAATGTTATGACAATATGAAAAAGAAATTAGCGGAGCTCAGACACGGTTAACAGCAGCACTTTAGGCCGGATGTTTGAGTATGTAGCTGGGTTAAGAGGGTATTAACATAGCCGATTGCTGTTTCGAGCATGAGTGCGGCATTTCGTATACATGTACTCTTCGAGAGGGCGGTGACATGAGTATCCAATAACGAGATATTACAACCTCAAAAAATACGCCGCAGCTTTTCTCTGAAAGGCCTCCATATAGAATTCAGCTAATAAAAATGCAGTTTTTATTATACGTATACTTGGATTCGCAGAAGATACGCATTTTTTGAATTGGAAATATATTATTGTCTTCTTTTTTTCTTTTTTTTTCCGTTGAAACGAATCTATGAAGACAGACTGGACAGTCATATTCAGCATTTTCAATTACGAACATTATTTTTCAATATCAAAGCTTCCTGAATAAGTGTTATATATTATTATTTTAATCTTACTATGCTCAAGTTGTCATTTAGTGATTCGATGTCTCTGCTGGTTGAATTCACTTTGTTGACCGTCTTTTTTCGGTTTTGATTTAACGCCCGCTCACCATTTTTCGCACCAGTCCTTGTAAAGTTCTGAAGTCCCCACTCAGGAAATATTCTCGAATGAGAGCAGAAAGTGTGTTGTAAAACGCTCGTCTGAACTGTCTGTTTATGACACCATAAATTATTGGATTCATTGAACTGTTGGACGCGACCATGTTTGTATAAACCACATAAATCAATCTTGGTAGAGCGTAGTCCCCTCGGAAGAAGGAAATCAGGTCGACCACAAAGAATGGAGTCCAGCAGACGGTGAAAGCCAACACAACAGTGATAAGAAGTTTTGTAATTTTGATTTCTTCAATAGAAGGTCGACTGCTGTAAGAAAGTTCGGAGGGAGGTTCGTTTCTTGAAGCAAACACTCGTAGTGAGTGTTGTCTTACCTTCCAAAACACTTGCTGATTACCGCAAATGGAACTGCTATTAACAGAACCATCATGAACACAAGGCAGTCGTTGGTTTTCGTTTGAAAAGTAAAGTAGCACATTCCTTTGCCAGGGTGGAAGTTGAAGGAATTTTCAGAAAAAATGTAGGGCAGGGGAACAGCAACTGCTAAAACGCACGAGCAGACAATCATTCCAAGAATCGATTTTTTTGTTGTAAATTTTCTGAGATGTCATAAAGAAACGAAGTAGGAACGATTCAGTGAACAGATTGGTTCTAGAGGAAAGCGATTTGCATGTACGTTAAGAATTCTCACAATGCCAAATACGACAGGTGAAATCAATACGCGACAACTTGTAAACGGAATATTTCGCCGGTGATCAGTGAAGGGGTTTATACCTCTGAGTGGAGAAAGGTGTATCATCTGCCATTTGGATACAAAACTGGAGCAGAACAAAGCTTTTAACCCCGGGGACTGGACTCCCATATAAAATGACGGGGATACCCGTCGTCGGGAATTTTCGTTTTGACCCCTAAGATTACAAAAAATGGGCTTGGCTCGAGCATATTTTGACCCCTAAATGAGTACCTATAAAAGCATACCAACAATTTAAAGTTTCGATGCCTTTAATGACTATAAAGATGATATCATAAACCACTTTATTCCTTGCTGTTTCCAAACAAAAAAGTTCATTCGACTGACACCCGATGCCTAAACGGTACACGTCACATAAAAATGTCAGCGTTTGATGTTGAGCACCTTAAACGGTACCATAGCCCGTGCTTTTGACCCCTAAGAGGTACGACGAGCATCCCCGTCCTTTTCTATATGGAAGTCGTCCGGGGGGGGGGGGGGGGGGGACTTTTAGCCCGGCTTTTAAACAGTAAGTAATGTGATGTGATTTGTAGCGTTTTGTACATCTCGAAAACTCAAAATATTCATTGAAGCAGCGTTTAAAAGTTTGATTCGATTTTCCCCAACTCTCTAGTTCAATGTGGGTGACCCTTAACATATTGATATAAACAGCTGATATTGAAGATGTTTTCGATAAAGTGATTGTAAGCCAGACCCAACCTTGTGGTATTTTTAGGCATACGCTCCAGTGTCTATTTATATCCACATTGCATAGTTTGGTGCTTCTGTACCTCCATATGAGATCACTTTATGATGTGGTCAGTGCAAAAAGAACTCGGTCTTTGACGTGCTTATTCACATCAAACTCAACTGAAAGTTGAAACTTCTCGTCTGGAATACAAGCATGATTATACATGGGCTTCAATACCAAGAGAGCACGAGTTTCGATACCTTAGTAAGCTTGAGGGCAAGGGAACATCATTCTGAAACCTGGCGACAGACTCCACAATGAAAGCTCTCTACTTTCATTACCATGTGAATAACTCATATAATTCAGACACGTATTGTAAAACAAGCTTTGAGTCTGTCATCAAATGCTCGGCCTTGGTAGAATAGAAATCCTGCACCTCAAGGCAACACTGGCGGTTTGCCAATACAGTGTGTCCAACCCCCCCCCCCCCCCCCCCGTCCCGCCCCGTCCCCCTCCCTAGATGTAAGGTTTAATACGTTGATGGCAAGCAAAAGTACGCATAAAAGAGTTCTCCAGTCCAGTAATCAGGGCCAGAGACCATGTGCAGCCTAAGTAAGAAATATCTGGAAATTTTAACAGAGAAAGATTACTGTGCAATTCCTTTCTTGTCAGCACTTGATCATCGAGGAGCATGTTACCCATAATTTAGCGGACTAGAGATCACCTCAGGCCAACGCTGATGAGCTTGTTTGGCATTGTGTTTGGATAATGTCCATTTCTGTTGAAAGCCACGCCATTGTAATAGGACGAAGTTGCAGACGTGCGAAAGTAAGTGGACGATGTATCTCCTGACCAACTATCACACGCCTTATAATTACCATAATTACCCGAGACCATGAAGCCTGAGTAGAATGAGTCGTCACAGACCAAAAGCTGGTACGAGTAGGAACTGGGGGCAAGCCCAGCCTGAGGAGTCCACAAGCCTTGCTCGACCGCTCCTTTGTTGTAGCTGTCGATAGGCTTTAGTTTCTGATTGGAGATGCCGGAGAAATATTCCTTCTGATTTGTCTCTTCGTCGACAAAAAGAATCTCAGTAAACTAAAGGATAAAAATAAACCCGGTGTATAAAATAATGTGGCTTCACTGTTGTGCCAGCTGAGTCTCCTAGTCTTTTTCTTTGCCTTTTTAGTCTCTCTATTGATTTGTTTTTCTCTCTAACTACCTCTGTATAAGGTCGTAAAACTCAACCACAGACAAACTCAGTTGTCGGAGCATCACACCGGTATCAAAGGTGATGCATGGGTTCGATTTGTTGGAGCCCGCTTTTTTTAGCAAGCCGGTCTATTTCCTTGCACCGCTCACTGTCTGTCTATAATGATTTTCTGTGTTCTGTTATATACAACTTTATCAAATATACTAACAACTAAGAAAGTGATTGTCTGAGAAACTAATTCAGTTAATCTTACATACACCAACCTCGATGTTATTACAGTTGGTTCTGTAGCCGTTTGTTCCGTAAGGCAGACTGTTGTCATACGTGGTTTCATCTTTAGGGTCGGCAAGATTGTTTGTTGTATAACACATGGTCCAGCCTCCGCCGAATGACGTCATGTCGCAGTAGGCTGGAAAAGTGCTGCGAGCGTTACTGGTATGGTTCAGTTGATACAGGCCATCTGGAAGGCTGGGAAAAGTTTGTTTCAGGACTTGACACGAACTCATGTTTACTGAATAGGAGAGGAAAGAAAATGGTCAAATCACCTGATGTATGCATTGACAATAGCATGTTGTATACGTTATCAGATGGGTCAGGACTTGCCTGTATGGTATTGACAGTGACGTCCAAAGTAGGCGAGTACACAACTGCATTGGTACTGTCCCGTCTCATAAACAGCGTGACAAGTTCCTCCATTCTGACACGGCAAGGTTTCACAAGGAGTCTGTTGTATTGACCAAAGAAATGAATATAGATTTATTAAGGATTCCACTCGCGTTTGTACGTGACACATTACTCATTACAGTGGAACCTCCCTGAGCGACCACCTCTCGTAAGCGACCACTTACCAAAAGACCGATTGGTCCCGCAGTCAAATTATTATTTATTAGTGAAACCTCACGTAAGCGACCACCTCTCGTAAGCGACCGCGACCACCTTTGATGCTCACCGTTTGAGTTTTTCTATTGTTTTTTACCTCCGGTAAGCGACCACTCTTTACTACCAGAGAGCAATTTTTTGAGCAAGGACCGACTTCCTTGCAGAAACCGGACCGAAGAAAACACCAACATGCGTAATGTAACGTGCAATAGGGCACAAGGTTGATTTCTTAAAACGCAAGGTGTTATTCACTCGCTAAAACTGCTTTTCTTGACACTGGTTATAGCTCAATGCTGGATCTCACTTAGACCTCCCATGGTGAGAAATTCCCGTAAGCGATCACCTCCCGTAAGCGACCACCCAAAGCCAAACGAAGGGTGGTCGCTTACAGGAGGTTCCACTGTATCAAATTCAGGAATTTTGGAATCACTCATTGTTCAAAACAGAGGTTGCAAATCGGATGAAATCAGATTGTCACATTAAAGCGAACAATTATTTTAGGGGTTTTATTTTGAAACCTTTCCGTTCAAGGTACTTGGAAGACGAAAGTGACGTTGGAACTGTCTTTTAAAATTATACCCGAGTTGTTTAGCAAACAAAGTCGCAGTCTCTAGCACTTTGTGATAAAGTATAGTTTTCGGATGACTGTCGAAAACCAAAACCAAAGTTTTAATAATACACCGCCAACCACAGAGTTTACAAGAAACAATTTCAACCAATCGGAGGCCAAAGTATTAATTCGCGTTAGGTTTTACCAGTTCATGCGACTTGTTTGCTTGCGTGAAAATATTGCAATCAGCAGTTTTGCTTTTTCTCCTGATTGTGGCAGATGGTGCTGCTAAACTTGTTTTGAAAACGAAGGAGAGCGCGGGAAACGCAAAATCAAATAAATCACATGATTATTAGTTCAATCTGTCGGTGTTACATGAGACGCACGAGCTGACGAGTGATGGCAGGTCGCGACAGGGTGCTGTTTTGATCGAAATTTGCGTTCGAGCCAATTTCTCGCGGAATACAATAGAAAATCGATAAAGGACAACGAATTTGCGGAGATGTATTGAAAATAGGTCACGATACAAAAAAGAAATCAAAAAATGAAAAAATGAAAAAAATCGAAAAATGTCCACGGAAGTCTCCGATAAGCGCTAAAAGTGAAATCCTCAATAAGGTAAATCGAAAATTAGGTATTCTGAGTTTCAACTAAACTTAAAAGTCATTCGCGACAGCAACTTTACCTGAATGCTGTAGTGGTGAAACTGCTGGCTGGGTTTGAAGTCGCTGGACGAGTTATACTTGTCAGTGGCCAGGAGCTGACATTCGTACTTGTTATTCGCATCTGGTGAATGAGCCTCATTATATGATTTGCACCGAGTGTTTTTCATGCAGGCAAACGCACAGGAGCCGAATTGGCTTTCTTTGGTAGAAGTTATCACCGACGCGTTCAACATGGTGTGCATGTGTTGTACGAAGTTTGCATGGCTGTGTTGAGGACCTCGACTCAGATGATGATGCTGTTGGGCGTCAGCTCCCAGGAAGATAGCAGTGAGATAAACCGCAGACATTGTTAGAAGTTTCATGCTTCAAAAACGCAGAGCCGGTAGTGATTCTGAAAATACGAATACTCTCAATTGATGCTTTCTAGATTCGCTGGAAGTCGAACTATCTGGGTTGCAATAATTAATGCCGGAGAATTTTAAAAATAAACTTTGTCAGAAGCACCTGCCTTGCGGTGGTGATACAGATGCCAATATATAATGATAACGGGTTTCTGGAAGTTTCCTAACTTTCGGCAAGAAAATGAAAGAGCTCCACCGGGCATATTCAATAGATTGAATGTTTTCTAAACCCAACAGAAAAGTCAAAACAGTTCAATCGTTTGCTTGCTTAATAATGAAACGACACCACAACTCTATAGAAACATATTCATAAGTAACGAGCCTTTAAATAAATAATTCGCGAATCAGTCACCATTCTCAAAAGAACCTCTGAATTCAAATGCTTAGCTTCGACCAGGGACCAGTGTTCAAAGCCCGGTTAAGCTAATCCAGAGATCAAGCCAACAAACTGCAAGATTTTGTTTAAAGACCAACTAAAAAGCTTCTTTTAGCGGAAAACTTTCAAGTACGCTGAATTCTAAGCAAAACCTTCCCGTTTTTAGGCTTGAAATGACCAAATGTTTGCTGCTAATCCAGGATTAGCCTAATCGTTCTTCGAACAACCAGGGTCCGGTTTTTCGAAAGCCGATTAAGGTATTATCCAGGATTAACGAAATTCTTTCTCTCGACCTCTCTGCCAATAAACTGCAGAGTTTTGTTCAAAGATGGATTAAAAAGCTTGTTCCAGCTTAAAAACGCATAAAGGAAGTTGTTATGGACGAAACCTTCACATTTGCAGGCATTGCACCTAATCCAGGATTAGCCTAATCGTGCTTTGAAAAACCGGACCCAGGCCCAGAGCTACAAATACACACCTCGACCGTGTTTAGACGAGATACGTTTACCGCATTTTCTATTGTTCTAAACTACATTTACCCAGGTTTTGTAAATTTTCTACACGCGTGGTACGTTTACTTCATTAAAGTAAATGCTTTCACCGAGGTAAATGTGTCTCGTGTGAACACGGCATTAGCTCACTGCACACGGTGCAGCATTGCACTAAACAATTGCACCGTGTGCCCACCCAATTGCATGCAAAAGTGCGCACAATGTTCCGTGTTGAATCTTCATCTTGCAAAAAGCACAATTTTTTCTTCTGGTCTACGATGGTGACGCGTGATGAGCAGGTATGCTTTCCCTAATTGGCGTGGAAATAAAACTACAGTGGAGGACAAAATCAGTCCTTACATGGAAGTTATAGTCGCTCGTGACTGCTGAACATTTGAAATCAAAATCGAAGTCTGGATTAGTAGTCCCGCAGAGCTTGGGGAAAATACCAGTAACTTACTTCTCAATTAAAGCAAGATGTATACCACATATATTAAGTGTAAATGTGTTTTTACACAGACAGCACAATTTGCTAAAATTTTGACCATTTGTGCCCTTGCCGCTTTTACCCACTCAGTCACTCAGTTCATCTTTCGCCATCTTTGTTTATCAATACATTTGACAGGTGCAGTAAATTTTTAACTAGTAGATCTGTTAGCATTGATATTGTTCGTTACTTTTATTCGACAAAACAACCGGCCAAAGTATGCACCTCTCTGTCTAATGCTCGGTTTTTACCACAAAATTTCGCTTTATCCCATATTTCGACCCTATCGTGTTTGCATCAATCTATATAAACAATAAACTACTTTTGGCGAGGAAATATGCACGGATAATTGTCCGAGGATATTATCTGTTCCGAGAAGCGAACAGTTCCCCGAGAGCGAAGCTCGAGGGCAACTGTGAGCTTCGAGGAACAGATAATGTCCAAGGACAATTATCCGTGCATATTTCCGAAGCCAAAAGTAGTTTATTGTCTTTATTATCCTTCAAATATTTCCTCTCGCAGCGCAAATAACGGCGCGGAAACTGTGAAGCTTTTTAGTGCTATCTGGAACTGCTTTTTGACCAATATATTGATGTCCTCCTCAGTAGTCATCTTGTAATGATTTTTGTGACTAAATAAATAGAACTGTGTTCGGATATTGTCAATAAACAGCGTTAGTTCGCCAGGCGGGGGTTATTCGCTGATAACGTCCGCTCACGAGCGGACGTTATTCGGTCACGTGTCACGATTCTACCAATCCCCCGCGGGAGGAAATATTTGATGGGTCATAAATGCAAATATTGCACGCATATATAGTGCTGCATAATTAACATTCGCTTATTTGTTACATGTAAGTCTATCTAACACTTTCAAAGTCATTCCCAAACAGTACACGTTGGCTGGACAACTGCAGAAGCAAATAAAGAACCGATCGAAGATCATGGAATTTCGGTGGATCCCTCTACTGGAGTTTTTTATCTCGTGTGTTCTGTCGTTAGGAGAGCAAGGTAAGAATACCGTTTTATTACATGAAATCGTGTGTGATACATAGATTTCCGCAACTGATAAATAGGGACTTTAAGCAAACTAGGACGGCGACGGCAACGCGAGGAACCATGAAAAAGGTACCTCCATATTCTATGTCTTTATAACTTTGTCTGTTCTTAGGTAGCTAAATTTTTTCCGTTTTTGCCGAGGTTCTATTGCATTCATCGTCTCCTACTGAGAAGAACGAGTGTCGTAATTTCTCGAAATGCTGTCCACGTCCTGACAACAACTTAAACACGTTTTGTCGCGTGAAAACGCGACAGACGCTGGGATTCAAGTTTGGTGTGGCAAGTGTCCGCTCGCACCATAAGAATTGTTGAATAAGCAATCTCTGGACTAGAGCGAGAATTCCAAGAGTGATCAACTTCAATTTTCTCTTTCAATTTCTCACCCGAAAAAATATGATACAGTTTAGGGAACCTGGCTTTGACGTGAACATTATCCAATCAAAATATAATACTTTGCTCACACGTCAATCAAACTTCAAAATCCTAGAGGGGGGAGGGACTTCTTTTACCAATTGTCATGATACCTACGCTGTGGTTTTCGGGTGAAAACAAAGGCCCAGCATAAAAAGAAGCATTTGAAGTCGCACGCGAGCGCACGACGACCCCGAGATCATATCAGTTTCAGATTTTTTCACATGCTCCTTTTGTGTCTTCTGCAATTATTTCTATTGTTTCACTGACGTTGTCGTTGCCGTTCCAACACGTCAGTTTTTACGTGTTTTGATATCAGCCAAGCAGTGATTTTGTATGTTTTCGAATTTCTCAGTGGCGGAAACCTAGGTATCACACCAAAGTTTATGAAATAAACAGAATAATACATGGACGCTTGGAGATATAAAATTTATCTTCTCGTATCATCTCGATAACTCGATAAATAGCATATCTCTGTGTGCTCATGTATTCTCTATCTACCCCGATTTTTTCCTCTGGTCTGTTTTTCATTGCCTATTTCCATCACTAACAATCATATATTTTGGAGTTTAAAACTGAAAACTCAAATTATCTTTCTGGCACAACTATGTGCATGAATCTATTCACAAGTTTGCTAACCGTATAGTTTAAAAAGTGAAAACTCGACTTAGGTATCGCAAGAGAGTACGAGGTAAGAGAACGTATCCCTCATACGTGGCTCTATTCCCAGGACAGTTATTTGAAATCTGTTTTTAGAGAAAGTATTATTTTTAGTTAGGCAAGGCTATCATTGAGTTTTTCACAAATATTCATATTATACCTGCAGATGTGTCAGTGCAAGAGCTCGAGAGTCAGGTCCTGGGCCTCGCTCGAGACCAAAATAGCTCCTGCGCTAAAAATAGACTTCAAATAATTGTCACGAGTCACGGGGATATAGATGTTCTCTTACCTCATACTCTCTTGGTATCCACAGTAATGTAGAACTGTATGTGGGGTCTCGTCGGGTATTTTCTTTTTTCGGGTAAGTTTCATTCATACTGAGATTTCACGAGATTTGTGCCTTTGAAAACACGAACATTCGTTGCCGAGTAAACTTCCACCTTTGGAGACTTGACTAATTGATAATGAATTGAGCAGTCGTAAAGAAGTTTTACAAACTAAGAACATATCTTCAGTAAAGGATGAGGTCAAACCAGCTTCAGTTTCTCGTGCTAAGCCAATCTTTACAAACTGACAAAATCTCCTCTCGATTGTCATGCAGCTTCAGTTGAATGTTTGCTTCGAGCCGCGAGCCGTTCCTTGTTTCGTTCGAGTGCATTGCTCTTATCGACTGCTTTGATATACCCAGCATTTAGCCCAAAGTTAGTCCATGAAGAAATGACGGCCTGGGATCGTTTCTAGTTCCGAAACTCAAATTGAATCGCGGAGACGGTCCGTTGAGTTTATTGTGGTGTAAGCCCCGCGGGTTTCCTCGATTATTCCTTTGCTGTGAGAAGTGTTCTTGGTAGCTTGAAGTCTCGAGTTCGTCTTTGCTCTCGTACACTTGCTTTTCTGAGTAGTTCAACAGTAAATTATTTTTCTCAAGTCTCCGGCGGCAATCTTTCAGTTATTTTGAAGCAGCTATAGAAAGTATCGCACGATTCGCTTCACGGGTGTCTTACGATTGGACGAAACAACTTTTTCACACGTGAAAAAAGCCGTTCGCGACAGTGATTGGCTAATAAAATTTTCAAACGAAGTTTTCACGTCAGTGTTTCCGTGCTTAAATCTCAGGCCCCGTCCACACTACGCCGGATAAATTTGAAAACGCAACTTTCACTATGAAAACGCAAGAAATGTTTTCCGTTCACACTGGAAAACGGATAAAATGTTTCCGGGCCCAAATGTATTGTTATTGCTTTACAAACGTCCCTGACAATCTTTGAAACCACTTGACGTGACCACGTGAGTCAGAGTTTTCGAAAAGTTCCGTTTTCAAAATGTTTTTCGTCCACACCAAAACGCAAAGCCGGCGTTTTCAAATTTATCCACTTTGAAGAGCGTTTTCGAAAAGTTCCGTTTTCGTGGACAATTTATCCGGATTAGTGTGGACGGTAGGCCTAACCGTAAGAATAAAGTTGCGTTTTCAAATTTATCCGGCGTAGTGTGGACGGGGCCTCAGTATGTATGAAATAAATACATCTATTTGTAAAATTGGTGGCAACCATGCTTATAGCTACGCAAACACATGCACTCCTTTTAAGTTCTTCTAAGCTTGCACTGTCCTGGTTCACAGTATAGTTTTTTTCCGTCTCAGAAATACTCGCGCTTCTGGCCAACATAGTTTACTCGAAATGGTTTTTCGCTGCGTTTACGAGAAAATTGCACCTCTAATATTAATTTTCCACATAGGAGTAGAACCGGCTTGCAGTAGTGAACTTTCCGCTTAATTAATAGCTGAAACTCAGTTGGTGAATTTGCTTGTTTGATCTGCAGGTTCTTGTCCGCGACAGAATAAATACTTGCCAGATATGCAAGGCAAGCGTCTAACTAAACATGTTATTCGCTCCATTGGCGTTCAATCTGCCTCCGGTTGTGAAATCGAGTGTTTCCTGGAAGAATTCTGTGTGTCTTACAACCTGGGACCATTTCAACATGGGAGACACGTCTGTGAGCTGAGTAACTCTGACGCCATCCGACATCCACTGGACCTGGTACCTGACCCTGCATACAACTATAGGGAAACTGTCGTAAGTACTTTTGTAACTCATACCAGCCATAAAAGAATGCAAAAGCACGTTTCAGCTGACGTATCGTATGTGAATAGACACTAACACTGTCCACAGTTAGTTTCTGCTGTCCAGGACTGAGTTTCCCATATCTTACTTATTTCCAAGCTAACTTTTTCTGTATAGTCTAAAACCATACAGAAAAATACAGCTTCAATCACACGTTCATAGAGTTTCATCTATGATCTTCAGAACGCCTGCACCAGTAGTCCCTGTCCAAGCAAAGCCAACTGCAGTTCGCTATCGGAAACAGACTACAGATGCGTCTGTCCTGTCGGCTACACCGGAATGAAATGTGAGACAGGTCTAGACAGTGAGTATACTGTGCCGATTGTGTGGGGTACGTCGAGTATATGTAACGAATTTAATGTGTCCTTTGTGAACCTTGTTTCTTCATTTTTACTATCTTTGTTCTCTGTTTTCAAACATCGATGACTTGTCTGTTAACTGCATAAATAATCCGGGTCTTTATAAATGTACGTGCCAGCCGGGGTTCGCCAATGATTCAACGAGGTTCCAATGATTCAACAAGCAATCAGAGATATAATCTGATTATTTGGCCGTAATGCGTGCCAACTATAGTGAAAATTGAAGTAAACAATTCGCCGATTCACCAAGGAAGCCCATAGTTTGATTCGGTGCACAGAGGCCAAGTAAAAAACTGAAAAGTAAGCCTCCTTTTTATCAGAAATGTCACTGTCTACTCAGTCCGTTAGTCTGTGATGTGTCGTGCGTACCATTATATGCGACCCGAAGTTTTCTGAGGCCTGTTTTGAGCGACCAGTCGTACTATAGCAGCCACGATTCACGCTGTGTAAGCGCCGCTCTTGGCGAAGTCGAATGTTTTGAAGATGACGGAGGCGACTTTACTGGGGAACAAATTTTGATCCCTCGATCCTAATTCTGTGAACTGAAAGTTGTGGTATACCAGTCCACTCCTAGCACAAGTTTTCGGCATTGGAACAAAATAAATTATATAGAACTTGTTGGTTGAGTATGTTTGTTTTTTTTAGCTACTGGGAATGTATGCGAGCAAAACTTTCGAGCTGCTTTACATGAGATATTTCAAGTAAGCCGTGCGCGTAAAAAGGCTTCGGACCAACCTGCAGTGATTTCTCACGTAGCCTCGCCAAAGACCGTATATTAGGACACATCGTAAAACTGGCTTTATTTCGAGATTTTGCAATATCCCTGTAAAAATTCAGACATAAATAATATCTTGCAACTGTGGTCGTTCTGAATGAAAATGTGTTTGTTCTCAAAGAGCTGAACGTGGCCAAAAGTTCAACTTAAAGCGATTTCAATTCCCGATTTCAATCGGCACTCTTGATAATTAAATGTTTAGTGTCGCTTTCACAGAGTACTTACATCAAAATTCGCTTCTGTGTTTCTCTTGTATCTTTCAAGTTGATGAAAATGAAAAGCCATGACGACTCCTGCAATTTTTTAGTGAGCGCGTACGCTTTTTTTTGTTTGTTTGTTCATTGTCGTGCACAACTTTCCGATTCAATTTGTAATAATTTTTGCCGTAAAATAGATCAGTTTTTGTTGTAATAGAAAACAAATCGCGTACAGTTTGCCGTATCACGAGTATGACGTCATAAAATGTTCAATACTGCAAGTGCTCACGTTCGGAGAAAACGGCGAGAGACAATAAACACTGCCCCAGAAACATCGCATCGTCAGAACGAGCGCTCAATTTTATGCTGATATTTATATGAAATTGGCAGTTGTGGCACAGTGTTTACTACTAGCACAAACAGGCTGTTTAACGATGAATTTATTCTGAACTGGTACTTTTCCCGTTTTCTTTGACTTTATTTCTGGGACTATCACAGTCGGGAATATTGCTCTGAACAAGCCTTCGAGCCAATCCAGTGACTTTCGTCAGGATACTCCAGCTAAGTTAGCAGTAGATGGGAATTTGGATACGGCCATGTCAGGGAAGAGCTGCACGCACACTAAACACGACACAGCACCATGGTGGATGGTTGACTTGGGAACCCCTTCGCTTGTAAAAATGGTGTATATTGTGAACAGGGGAGGCTGCTGTGGAGAAAGACTCAGTGGATTTGAGATTCGTGTTGGTGAGTATCACAGGTTATTTTATAATGTATTTATTGATACGACCGAATTGAGAAAAATCTTCCTGACAATGACGGCCCTTACGCGTTCGCTCCATTGAGATAATTATTTTGAAGACATTCCATCTCCAGCAGATAGCACGTGTTGTAAATTCTGCAACAAGGGCCATTTTGGGGGTTTAAAGGTACGTGCAAACGCGCCCAACATTCAACATTGCTGCTCCCAACATGTTGGGGGTGTTTGACTTGTTGAGAGTTGCTGGGCGAAGTTTGAAACGCTTCAAATTTTGAGCCAACAAGTCCCAACAGGGTTGATTGACATCGTTTAAAGTTTTGTCCAGTGGTTGAATACCAAAAATAATCATTACTAAGCCGCGTGAAGCTTCATTGAGTTTCTGTTCATGAATTAATTTTCTGGGTGTGTTTGCAGGAGACAATCCTGCGGATGGTGGATCCGCTAATGCACTTTGCGGAAGTGGACTCAGCGTACTGCAAGATCAAGGAAAAAATTTTTACTGCGAGGGTCCCCCTAAAGGCAGATATGTGTCTGTACGGATCCCAGGCAGACAGGAATGGCTCACCTTGTGCGAAGTGGAGGTTTATTCTACCGGTAGGTTGAATAATGAATGTATCCATTTATGGTATCTAGGCTATTACCTTAAATTCAGTTGGGAGTACTCTTGAGGTGTGATGCGTTTTATGACTGAAAGTGCAGAAAAATACGAAAAGAACACGATTACAGAAAGCCCATTTAATTGTACTGCCTATGAATTCAAAACTGGAATTTTTCCCGTACTACGGCGGCCGACCAACTTCACAATTCAGGTACTAAATGTTTGAGAGTGTGCCCTGCAGACTGCATAAATTAATTTGGCATGTCGACCGTGAGAAATACATACAAGGCGTCACGCAATTGATTCTATTTTCAACGCACAAGTATAACACACACTTGACTTCGCGAAGAAATTCAGAACTGTAGTCGTTCTGAATGAAAATATATTTCTCGAAGAGCGAAAAGTCGCCAAAAGTCAACTTTAAGCGATTTCAATCGGCACTCGTGAGTTGTTCGCTATAAAATAGATATTTTGTTGTTGTAATAAACAAATTGCGTAAGGTTTGCCGCTGTTTGTGTTCTTATTAGGGAACTTACGCAATGACACGACGGCAGGCCTCACGACGGCACTTCAGCCGAGCGCGCCTGGGGCGATAACGTCAAAATCACTCGCGCGGTCCTGGCTCACGCGAACCGCAATGTTTACACGACTGCATCACGACGGCAAACCTGACACTTGTTGCCAGTGAAAATGGCAACATTCAGAGAAGCGCGAGATTGCCTTTTGTTTGCTCACGATGAAGGCGAAATAGACGACGAAGAACTCCTTCTCTTGTACGACGTAAACACTTCTCGAAATCCAGAGTTTCCGTACTGGAGGTACGATCAGTTTGACTTAGAAGAGATTTCAGATGCGGAGTGCAAAGCAGACTTTCGCTTTTTGAAAAATGATTTGTACACTCTCAAGGATGCCCTCCGAATACCCGAGGAAATAATATGCCCAAACAGAATTCGTGTGGATGGAATGGAGGCCCTGTGTATCCTGTTGCGCCGATTTGCGTACCCTTGTCGGTATGGTGACATGATTCCTCGCTTTGGTCGACCTGTCGCACAGCTCTCAATGATTTCAAGGGAGACGATGAGCTTCATACACACACAACATGGCCATCTTCTGTCTCATCTCTTCTGCCTTCTCCCTATCTACCTCCACTCTATCTCTAGACTGTTCCTTTTCCTGCCTGGCCTCTAGATCTGCCTCTTTAAATTTGTCGATAATCTCCTCTATCAATTCATCCAAAGGTGTTTTTTCAGGTGAAACACCACTAGCTGCCTCTTCCTCCCTCATCCTTCTTTTGTATTTTTTTTCCAGCAGATTGTATCTGTCTCGGACAGAGCGTTGCCTTACATGGAAGGCCAGTTGTTGGTTAGAATTCAGCCTTCCAGCAATGGCCTCCCATGCCTGACCCTCTCTTGTTGATGGCCTGAACCTAAATGGTTTGCCACTACTACTTCTTGGAGCAGAGTCTCACCATGTTCATTGCTCCAATCCATTTTTGCATGTGACCTATAAGTAAAGTTAGGTGTGTTACAAAAAATTGTTAAAACATTACTGCAGCAGCTAATAATTTAGAGACAACATGTGCCTCCTGCATGATACTGGAATTTCTTCTTCGTTGCTTTAGTTGTTTTGATCACAACCTGTTAAACACTCAAGGAAAAATATCACCCTGACTTTTTCTGAACCTAATATTTACAGTTGCCACATATCTAAATAGCTTTAGTATTGAATTTTTAAATATTAAAATGATCACAGCAGCTCGAAGCCATTAAATGGAAATCAAACAGGAATAAAATATAAATTTTTCGATCGAACAAAACAATGAACAAATAAAGGCTTGAACCAATGTTTGGAGGCTTAATTTGCAAATTTGCAGAGTAAAATAATCGACAAAAAGTCGTACAAAGATGGAATGTTATACCTTAGCGACTTTTAGCCCAACATAACACTATGAAGAGTCCATTAATGAACGTACAATGATTTTACAGTTACACTAGTTGTACCGAAAAACTAATGTGCCCAAATCTATCCTGCCGAACTATTCAAGCCGGGAGGATCGCTTGCACAATCCGGCACATTACTGGTTGAAACAGAAACTTCTCAGCGACTCAACTCATTCAATAAACACAATATACATACTCACGTTCTGATCACAACGTGAAATCCCCCTCTTTCACGTCCACTACATCGAGACGACGGCTGACGCGACTGTTTGAGACATGCGCACCACGGCCTTTTAACTGTCACGCATTCGTTTTGCCGTCGTGAGGCCTGCCGTCGTGTCGTTGCGTAAGTTCCCTATTATCACGGCTATGACGTCATAAAATGTTAGTCAAAACTGCAAGTGCTTACTTTCGGAGAAAACGACGAAGACAATAAAAGAGCCCCCAAAACATCGCATCGTCAAAACGAGGGCTCAATTTTACGCTTATATTTATGTGAAATTTATATAGTAGTTGTTGCACAGTGTTTACTGTCTCCTAGCACATCAGGCTATTTATTCTGAACTGGTACTTTTCCCGCATTCTTTGCCTCCATTTCTGGGACCATCACAGTCGCGAATATTGCCCTGAACAAACCCTCGAGCCAATCCAGTGACTATGAGAATACTCCAGCTAAGTTAGCAGTGGATGGGAATTTGGATACGGCCTGGTCAGGGAAGAGTTGCACACACACTAAACACGACACAGAACCATGGTGGATGGTTGACTTGGAAATCCCTTCGCTTGTAAAAACGGTATATATTGTGAACAGGGGAGACTGCTGTGGAGAAAGACTCAGTGGATTTGAGATTCGTGTTGGTGAGTATCACAGGTTGTTTTGTAATGTATTTATCGATACGACCGAATTGAGAAAAATCTTCTTGACCATGACGGCTTTACGCGTTTGTTCTATTGAGAAGGAGATAAGTAGTTTGAAGGCATTTCATCTCCAGCAGATAGCCTATGTTGTAAATTCTACAACATAGGACCATTTGGGGGGTTAAAAGCTACGTGCAAACGCGCCCAACATTGTTGACTAACAACATTCAACATTTATTAAATCACAGGCGGCCCAAGCTGATTGACTGTGTGACGTCACGGTTGGGTTTTTTAAGAAAATGTATGGGAGATTTTAGTCGATCGATAACTCGAAAAATATTGCGAGAATAGAGCTTAGACTTGCTAACCTTGTTGTGGTGTTGGTTTTCTTGCTGCTGTAGCGATTTCAGCGTGTTTTGCTGAAGCGCTGAAATCGCTACAGCAGCAAGAAAACCACCACCTCTTAACATGTTGGGGTGTTTGACATGTGGTCGGGGGCGTTTGAACATCCTCTTGGGTGTTGTTAGAAGTTGCTGCGCGAAGTTTGAAACGCTTCAAATGTTTGAGCCACCGGGTCCCAACAGGGTCTACTGACATCATTCAGTGTTTTTAAGTGGTTGAATACCAAAAAAGATCATTACTTAAGCCGCGTGCAGCGTGACCGAGTTTCTGTTCGTGAATTAATTTTCTGGGTGTGTTTGCAGGAGACAATCCTGTGGATGGTGGATCCACTAATGCACTTTGCGGAAGTGGACTCAGCGTACCGCAAGGTCAAGGAAAGAACTTTTACTGCGAGGGTCCCCCTAAAGGCAGATATGTGTCTGTACGGATCCCGGGCAAACAGAAAGTTCTCACCCTGTGCGAAGTGGAGGTCTATTCTACCGGTAGGTTGAATAATGAATGTATCCATTTATGGTATCTAAGCTCTTACCCTAAACTCAGTTGGGAGTACTCACGAGGTGTGTATGCGTTTTATTCAGAGCGTTCTGTTCAGACATCGACAGATGACGCATCCAAGTAGCAAAAGCAATAAGCATACAGAGTACGCAGTAGCTTAATCAACACAACTTTTGCTCTATACTACTGGTGGAGGGGTGGAAAACCCCAGGGGGTGGGGGAAGGGACACTTAGGGTGATTTTTTTTTTTTTTTTTTTTTTTTTTTTTGGAACTATTCCGTCTATTCCTATTCCGGAACATTATTCCGGAACAGGAATAACAGAAAAAAAAACATTATACCAGATTTCAAAAGAACAGACTTTGCGCTATTCCGAAAACAGAGTAGCTGACGTGACAGATTACGACAGAAAAACACTAAAATAACACGATTACCGACTATTGTTTCCATTCCGATTAAACCGCTAGTCCGTCTTTTCTGTTATCGGGAGCAGAATGAACAAATTACTATTCCGTTAATTCCGGAATCAGAATAGGTCAAAACAGGCCGGTCTTAATACAAATTAGTAACAGTTAATCAGTTAATTTTAACAATTATTCTTAGTTATCGATGCTGTAGTGGAAAGGATACAAAGAGTACAAAATCTAACTAATGCTATTCATTTTGTTTTTGTTTTTGTTTCTGTTTTGTCCCTTTCATTCATTCATTGATTCATTCTTTTTTTCTTTGCAGAGTGAATCCTGGGTGCACTCGGAGATTGCAAGAAAGTTGGTACCAACAATTTATGTTTATTAATTTGAAAAGTTTACTTGTAAAGCAAAACCTAGGCAAGTTTTGTACAGCACGTCGAAGCGCATTCGACCAACCAGTAAACAAATGATTCTTTAAGGCCAGTGGGACAATCCCCGAAATCAAATATACAATGCTTGGCTTTTGTTTTACGCCTGATTCATCAACCGGACCAACAGCCCACTCTGGTTGTTTAGAGAGAAATGTAATCACGATAAAAAAAAAATAATAAAAAAAATTAACTAAAGCGATTAGTATAATTATAGGTAATCATATGAGTGCGAGTGCAATGACTTACACCACGTTTGAAAATTGTACCAGGCGGGTGCAATTTGGTACAATCTTCAAACATTACGAGTGGTGTAAATCATTAATTGCACAAGCAACTCATATGATTACTTGTCATATGACGATGGAAAGTGTTGGAATTAAAAATTCAAACTAATTTTCTCATTTTGAGTGCGGGCACTAATGTCATGGGCCCAGTTTTTCAAAGCACGATTAGGTTAATCCTGGATTAGATGTAAACTTTCTTGTCATTTAGTAGCCTAAAAAACGTGAAATTTTCGTCCACAACGACTTTCTTGATAACGTTGTAAGCTGGAACAAGCTTTTTAATCCATCTTCGAACAAACTCCTGCAGTATATTGGCAGAGAGGTCGAGAGAAAGAATTTCCATAATCCTTGATTAACTAAATCGACTTTCGAAAAACCGGGCCCTGGTTGACAACTAACTCTCGTCTGATAAAGCCGTGGAAAAGTATGAAGGTACAGAAAACGCACAAAATATTGGTTGACATTCCCCTGAGTGGGAAACGTTAATTGCACTAAATGTAATTAACGTTTCCCTGTTGCACTGAGTGCAATTAACGCCTTTAATATCACTTAGTGCAAATTAGCGATTAACTTGCTTGCTCTCAGCCAATCAGATTACATAAATTTTCATAGTCATATGATAAAAGCGGCTCGGTAAAAAGCCACCGCTATTCGGAGATTGAGTATATTGAGTATAAGCCAATCAGAGCGCGCGGAAAGCACTATTCTCTTGTGGGTTGTATATACTAACAACAGTTACTGAGTTTCGAACGACGAAATAGCAGTCGATTTACTGGTTACTATACAAGTGCAATCTAAAAAGTAGTGGGCGCTTGATGTGGGTCTATAAAGACTGACATTGCTTTAAAAGTATTCCCTAAGTACTATTTACAATATGAGTGACGATGTTGTATCTGATTTACAATCTTGAGTCTTTTGGAACCCAAAAAGTTATCAGGAGAAGCACTCCTGGTTAAAAGAAACTATTCCGCGTATGGAGTGTTGAATAAACTGACTCACACAGCTGACTAGGTATTCAAAAGAAGGCTGGAACTGATGTTACGAAGCTTCAACAAGACGGTGTGCACATCAAGTCATGCCGGCATTGATGGATTTAAAACTTCAGCAAAATGTTGTGTTTCATCGTTGAATCTTCAGGCCGGTTGAGTTGGGACAAGAGACTGTTAGACACTTGACCATTACAGAGTGAGGATATTATACCATAGGAACTCACATAAAGAACCACTCAGTGATAACTTCAATCTTTAATAATTATTCATATATTTTACATTTTGGTATGCACATGCACAGACCCCGGGTCAACTAGGACCGTGAGACCCACTAATCTATTGCAAACAGTACTACGCAAAATAATGCTTTTTTTTGTTACCTATTCCCAGAATGATTCTGGAATGAACAGAACAGTATTCCGTATCGTGTGGCCCGCCAGCGATGCTTTGGCTCGCTTTAGGGCGGCGCTCGTAACTTCTGCGCATGATTGTGAGAGTGGCTTATGCTAGTGCGAGTGTCTGTATAAATTCTTTGGTTTCGTTGTCACATCACCTTAACGCAACGTGTTGTTGCCTCGAATATACATCAGAACAAGAACAATATTTGGTCTTATGGTACATTTTGTATTATCTCTTTTTCTATAGAAATAGTCGTCATGATGTGCAAGCTAAGAAAAATGCAAAATGCCAATCCTTGTTCAGTCATTTTGCGGCCCATTGATAATACAAAAACTAGGGCAAACATTATTGGCCGATTTTTTAAACAAGGTTTAGACCGCGCTTAAGAAAGTCCTCGTCTAAACAAGATTTAAACAACAGCCATGCTTAATGGACAACGGGCAAACGTTGTCTTTGTAAACTAACTCCGATCCATGTTCTAAAAATGCAATTTAACGTTTTACTAACCCTGTTTTACAGCGTCCGTTTAAACTTTAATTTAGCGATAAACCAGGTCTAAGTTAGACTTTGTTTAAAAAATCGTTCCTATGTGTTCTCCTAGTCATCATATTTTGATCCTATACTAAAGTTCCACGCACGCTTCTTGAGAACTTGTACAGAAAAAAAAGAAAGAAAGAAAGAACATAACAAAAGCGTACCGTCACTCCCCTCTGTCCCATGATTTTCAGTGCAGTCTCACTTTCGATCTGTTTTGTAGGAGCTAAAACGTATTCCCCAACAAAGATAGCAAAAGATACCCTGCCTCTATGTACTACACTACATTATTTGTCACATTTTTGTGCTTCCACCGGAAGGGGTTTTTGGAGATATGACGTCAGTAGTAGAGGCTTACTAGAAATTCACGCTCCTACCGCAGAGGATCTCCGTGTTTTTCTTTTTTTTTGTTGCAGTTGCTGTCAGTGTTGTTTTTATCCGGGTATGAAAACACTCAACGAGTTTTATAAAAACACCAAGACTTGCATGTTTAGCTTTTCCATTTCGATAGCATTTTTACAATTTGTTTGATCATAGAATTAACTGACGTGTCCACTAAAAATATATTTGTGGAACACGACTGTGTGGAACTTGTTCTCGATTATCGTACTGACGAGCACTGTTTAATTTGCTATCAGTAAAGGCAACCACCTGCTGGCAAAGAGTTAATTTCCAATTTAAAATATCGTTGTTATGTCAAAGAATCTACAGGTACCATGAAAACGACAGGGCGCCGTCCGTTATACAATGTAGGCGACCAAAGTTGTTGTGAACATGCAGGCACCGCAGAGACTTGGAGTGTTATTGATGGTTGACGACTACTCTAGGGGTCATACCTCCAGGCAACACATTCAATTGACAACATCACTCTCCTGATAACAATGAACAAGCTGCTCCTGTCATGGCGACTCATTATCGCAGACCAACACTCACAAGTTTGTTTGGGACTGGTCGATGGCCATTGATGTTAAAAGCTACTCCACTGTACCTGCTACTTGTAGAAGCCGTGCGAAAGTATGGAGAGGCTACATCTCCGCACCACTTGGTACAACGCTTGAAGCAATTGTTGGTGTAACCAGAGACATGGAATCCAGAATAGAAAGAGTTGTCACAGATCATCACTTGGTACGAGTACGACGCGTCCGCGAGTCCGTGGGAATCCCACAATCCTTGTGGTGCAGCATTATTGTTGTAACTGTCAATCGGCTTTATATTCTGGCCAGACTTCCTGGAAAAATATTCCTTTTGTTTTGTTTCCTCATCAATGAATATAATTTCTGAAAACTGGAGAAAGAGGAGAAGACACTTTATTTTGCGACCAATGCAGGTCGAGCCCTTTAACTACTAATGTTCAACTGTTAACTGAAAATGAAGGTGTGGCCACTGAAACGAATGCTCCAAATGCAAAGCCGTAATCCCCGAGCGAAGCAAAGCGAAGTGAGGGTAATAATCACGGCGCTAATGAATTAATATAGCCTAACTTGGGGACTCCAAGCCTGTCGCCATCTCGAAATTTAACGTTCGTCTGTCAGTCAGTCTGTCTGGCGTACGACTTTAGGCGCGGTTACCCTGCATAACCAATAACAAAGGCCGGATCGATCACGTGTGCACTGTAGTTTACTCGGAATTTGAGCGAAGCAATTAGATTTGAACGATACAACAATATATCGTAGCTGCGTTCCCGAAAATGGAAAACTTAAAAACTGGAAAACTTGAAACACAACAGTCTTGCGAAGCTCGTATTCAAATAAGGGAACAGACACGAGCAAGGCGAAATCGTGAAACGAGCGAACAGCGCTTAATTCGTCTCGAGAAAAGGCGACAATCCTTTTATGATCGACAGCATCATAAACAGAAGCGTGCCGAAGAAACGACTCCGCAAAGGGAACAGCGCTTGCAAGCAAATCGGGAGCTTCAGACGCCGTTTTGTGTTAAACTCAGATACTTATTTAGAAAGGACAAGCAACAAAGGTTAGTCAGTGAAAATCGAACAATCACCGTGACAAATATATTCTATCCCGTATAGCCTGTAACTCGATCGCTTCAAGAATGTATTAAAATCTGTATGCTGATCATTTTCCCTCGAAGTATTGTTTTAATACGCTTCTGTCGCCAGTTTCGGCTACCGTATTCGCTCAGAGCAATCGGAACTTGGTGAATGATTTAGTCAGATGTGTTATTTTTCTATAATCTGACACGCGGTGATTGCAGCGAGAATCGTTCACAAGCCTTTGAGAAGTATGATTAGGTCTGAAGCCCGTGTATAATTTGAGGTAAACCGTTCAAGTTTTGCTTTGATTCTGGGAGAAATCATGCTGTTTTGAGCGGGTTTACATACAAAACAATTCGAGCCTATTAAATATGCATTCCCGGGGTCTGGTGCATGCAGTCCAGAGTAAAAACAAATCGCACAGGAAGTCTATTTAATTGTACTGCCTATGAATTCAAAATTGGAAAATCAGTGTTCCTTTTTTCCGTACTAGGACGGCCGACCAACTTCAAAATTTAAGTATTAAATTTTGAGAACGTGCTTGGAAGACTATGAATTAATTTGACGTGCCTACCGTGGGAAATACGTACTTCGTCACGCAATCGACTTTTTTTCAACGCAAAAGTATAACATACACCATTCTTTTTCTCCGTCCTTTCCGTGTAGCACTTTACTTCGAAGAAAAGATTGAGCCAACATTTCGGCAAAACAAAGGCTATACTAACTCTTGTTGGGAGTACTAAAGTAAAAGTCCCATCAATGGCAGAGCGAGGAGGTATCTGCGATTATTGTATTTCTAGTATATTTTATTATTAGTGTTCAGTTGAAACTTTTGAACTATTCAATTAACCTTTAAGACCAATATGCACTTAATGAAGCCCTGAATGAGTTATGTTGAGTATTCACATCCAACTCCTGACTTCTCATGTGAAAGGGACCACTCAAGAAAAAATGATATATCTGTGTGCAGTTTAATAGCAGTCTGTGCTCGCTTCTAACTCCTGAACTGTCACAGTGAAAGCAACATATGTCACCAATCAACGAAAGGTCTAAACGAGTGCACGCTACTATATATCAGTGTTCAAGTTGTTGACGAGCTCGGTATTCATGACTTTTTGCGATTTTATCAACACCCGTCTCTGTGTGATTAAAGAGTCATGTGTTGAAAATGTAAAGATTAATCTAAGGTACCAACCTCGATGTTATTACAGTTGGTTCTGTAGCCGTTTGTTCCGTAAGGCAGATTGTTGTCATACGTGGTTTCGTCTTTAGGGTCGGCGCGATTGTTTGTTGTATAACACATGGTCCACCCTCCGCCGAATGATGTCATGTCACAGTGAGCAGGAATTACGTTGCCAGGGTTACTGGTATCATTCAATTTATAGACACCGTCCTGAGAGCCAGGGTTGCTTTCCTTGATGGCAGCGCAATTTATAAAACATGAAGCTGAAAAACGATTAAAAATAGTTTAGCCAGGCGCAACTAAATACAACTATACTAGCGGGACCCTGTTAAATACAGGTGGCATCCGTTTTTTTCTTTTTTTTTTTTCTTTTTTTTTTAACTTGTCTTTCTTTTTGCCTTTTTGAAATGTCTGTTTTAAAGCATCTTGGATGCAGTATCAGACTAATTAAAGAGCTTAAGGATAATATGGGTCTGGTCAGAGCTACGCAAGCTTATTTAGATTCTCAGTAGAATATTTTCTACTAGTGACGAAAATAAGAAGGCAGCCTCGGAGTGATGGGGCCAACTCAGTGAAAAATTCTTGAATTTCTGTCGTGGCAACTGGAAAATGGGAACGACGACTAGGTGTGCAAGGCACCAGGGTCATGGAAGTTCTTTGGACTCAAGTTTTATCTACTTACGATGTTGGCAGTGATTCCCTGTGTATTTAGAGGTACAGGCGCACTGGTACCGTCCCGTCTTGTAGTCAGCAAGACAAGTGCCTCCATTTTGGCACGGCGAAGATTCACAAGGACTCTGTTGTATAAAAACGTTAAGGAATAAATCCATTTGTTGTTATGAACTTGTATGGACTTACGACGAGCAAGTAACTGCCCGAAAATTGTACAGCCCTGTTAATTACTTTCTAGCTCATAAAATTTAGTGATAGCAAGAAAAATGATAGCGGAAGATAATACATTCAAACCCGCGCGCGTAACTTGACGTTGAATAATCTTTTTTCTTGGACTTTGCCTCGCAACGTGTTGCAGCAACTTACGACATCGTTGCACAGTTTAACACCCCTCCAGCAACTTGTGTCGCAGTTTTTGCCTTGGCGCGACCAAGAGCGCATGTGCAGTTCTTCATAATTATTCAAATCCCGACGTGCTGACGTGTGAAATTTACAGCGTGCCAATGGGCCCGGTCGCACTGGAAAGTTTAGTCGATAATAACTCAGCATCGAGAACAATACGAGGGCTTCTTCAAAGTTTGCTAGCAACTTGCTGACATATATTTCTGGTGACAAGCGCTGTTTGCACTTCGAATAATGTAATTCTCAATATTAATGTCGTTAAAGTTACGAGTGCGACCGGAGCCAATAACTCTCCAGTATTCTTCAACATAACTAATCGTTGCAAATTGCTGAGATCGCGTTGCACACACCACCTCCGCAACAGTAACGAAAATTTTTCAACCGTTGCGAGACAAGTTACCGGCTGAGAAAATTGCACAGTGTAACAGCGCCCAGCTTTTCTCTAAAATATACGTCTTATCGTATTATATTTTTGGAGCTCGTTTCAATCGAGAACGAAACACAGGGTCCAGAGGAGTTCAGTTTGAACACCCGAACTTTACTTTGCAAAAATAAAACCCCACCGCTTTTTACATATATTCTGCAGGCCAAAGCTTGTGTATACAGGCTTTGGCCTGGCCCACAAGGTTGCCAAGCCAACTTACGGTAACACTTTGTGCCTCCTGGCGCGACGGTGATAAAAACAAATAGTTTCCAGTAAGTTTGAGAAAGCAAACAAAACCAACAGACACTTGCACTGGCTATTTGACATAAAAGTTTCTTGATTAAAAATTGATGAACACGAAAGGGCGCTAAGCTCGGCAAAAAAGAATCACAATCATATATCTACACGAGTTTACTATCAAACAATTTTATCTGATCAATAGTTGTCTTAAATTCACCGTTCAATAGTTATTGACTTCGGAAGATTTACAGCGTCCGGGAATTTTAATAGTACTGATGCTACTTCATATAGAGATGTTCAGTAAAAAAAAAAAAATGTGTGGGCGAAGGCTAAAACTTGAGCCGTTTGCACTTAAATAGCTGAAATGAAATTGGTCCAGGATCAGAACCAAGATCGATCGTATTGATGTGCAATACACTGTCAAAAAATCACTTAGATCGATCAAGGACTCTTCACATGGGCTTTTTAGAAGAGAACTGATGTCAACTCAAAAATTATTAACATTTTTAAAAAGCAATTATTTCCCACTAAGAGCTGAAAAAGTTGAGTATGATGTCTTTCTGTTTGTTTATGCCACGAATGTAAAGGGCGCCAGAAAGTGTGGTATATAGATATCACCAAAAACACTATTTTAATCCACTACATATACAATACCAAATATAATGCAATATAACATAGGCATATACACCAAGATGTATTTTTTAAGTAGAAAAGGGTAGCATTTAGGTTTCGTTTTACCTTGATGCTGTAGTGGTCAAAGTGTTCGCTGGATCTGTAGCTGTTGGAGTCTTTATACCTATCGGTTGCCAGAAGCTGACATTCGTACCTGCTTTTTGCATCGGGCGATGTCGCCACATTATACGAATAACATGCAGCGTTTAGCAAACACGTGAAGGCACAAGACGAGCGTTCCTTCTCCTTGCTAGTGGCGATCGCTGACACATTCAAAACCTTGTGAGGATGACTCACAAAGTTGGCGTGCCGGCTCTCCTCAGAGCCGCGGTGAAAATTTTGATCTTGATGAGCAATGGTAAATTGCAACCAAAAAATAGAACCAAAAGCGACGAAACACCATGATACTGCCAAACCTGTCATACTGAGAGACAGTACGTGTCGATACGAATCTCTGTCGCAATATGTTTCGTAGGAAGCGACTGACAGGTTGATGAAGACAAATAGCCGTTAGAATTGGAATGTTTGGCACAGTGACAAAAGTAAACACAGGCACACTTCAAATTAATTCTTCGTTTGCAACGGAAAGATATGACGGCGATGTCTTTGTGTTCTGAGTCTTCAGGGTGCAAAACAAGAGCAAAGGCGCGAATTTTTAACGATCTAATTCTCCTAAAACACCTGCTCCCAAGTGTATATTTTTTCAACAAAAATAGCATTGCTCGGGAAAGCATGATATTCTTCTTCAACGATCTTGTCTTTAAAATTAAACAATAATCGTTGTTATCAAACAAACACAGCCTGCTGATTAAAAGTAGGGCTACCGACCAATTCCTCTAAAATAATGCAAAATTTTTTTGCATGTACACGAAATATCATTATTGCTGTCCGTGAATTCAACCTCCATATTAATATTAAAATGTAATCATTCCCTCTTTTAGAAAGATTCCCGACGAACACGACAGAGATCGAAATGAAAACTAGAGTGAGGTGTAAGGCAACAGTTTTCTGGCGATCTTGTCAATAGAGAAAACCAATTACAAGCCGCGCTGTAAAATTGTCAAAACTGCGTTGCGTCGGTGTGGAAGATAATAATTGCACCTATAAAGGCTGGTTCACACGAGTTAAGCAAGCGCAAGCGACCGGTTCACACGGTGAAATTTGTGAATGAAGCGCAAGAGAATGGAAAAGTTTTCATTCTCTTGCGGTTGCGTTTGCGCTTGCTTTACCGTGTGAACCAGCCTTAACAGTTATTATGCTAATGACAATTAAACTTGTGGGTCGCAATGCAGCCGAATGCGATAGAATTCAACTAAGATTCGACTCGAGGCACTCCGTTCAATATGGTGGCCGAGAAATTCCATAAGGATTTTAGCCTTTTTTATTTTTATTTGTTTTATTGTCATTTACTTTTGAACGTGTGCCCACTTTTCAACGTATTTTTTATTTATAATCACGTGGTGAATTCACAAAGGAGTGTTTTAAGAGCGGCTCTCTGTAAATATCGAGAATCGGGCGCCAACTGCCAAATTTCGAAATTCATTTTATTTTATCCAAAGAACCTCTTTGGTGAACTGTCTTCGAAAATAATATTCAAAAGTTCAACTGCCTTTTCGTTTTGACAAAATCGCGGATAGTCTGAAATGCCCTCTCGACCCCTCGAACCGACACGAAAATGGTGCAAATTTAACAAGCTCGTGTAATAAAACGGTAAACAATCTGGCCATCGCAACTCGTCAGTGATTCAAAGTACCTCTTCTTCTTTCTAAAGCACCTAAAATAACTATGGAAACTTGAACTTGTGGTAGTGTTTCGATTTTTCAAAAAGACCAAGGTAAAACCTCCGAGCGGCAGGTCAAATTTTAGCCAATTTTAATTTCACCAGGAACATTTGGTACATGTCGTTTGAGCAAAAACCCAACGTCAACTGAACTAATAAACATTTAAATTTCTTGTCTCAAAAGGTTTTCCGCGGCCCGCAAAAAGCCTCGCGTTGAGAAACATAAACAGTGAGGGTAGTTTGACACAATCGGTACTGGATGCGGGAAATGGCTTCGGCTAAAACGAAGCATTAAGTAGGTACACAGATGAGAAAATTATCAAACGCTTGACAATTTAAAACTCGATTTGCTATATTCTTTTCAATTGTGTGACTTAGAGTATCATTTTCGCAGAAAAACGGCGATGTTGTGATGAATAATGAGCACTGATAAGAACCGACGCGGGCACGGATCAGATTACATTTTCCGGAATTCAAGAAATTCTTAATACAGAAAGTTTCAACAGTACCACTGCAGTAAAAGCAGGTGTATATTACCAAGTATTTCCACTACAAGCCATAAGAGTGACTGGGTGGAGTTAAATCAAAAGCTACGGCACGACTTTCAGATAGATTTCAGTGAGTTATACACAATAATCCACTTACCGCGGTCAACATAACATCTAATTTGCCAACACCAGCTAACAGTAATACGTACTTGCAAACCGAAATCCTTGCTTTCCCATTGAAAAGGGCTTATTATATCAAGACACGAAAGCCCTTTAACAGAAATTTGATGTTTTCGTGACCAATTCGATGTCCCGCAACCCAAGTGGTGGTAGTAAATCGACATTCGCTTTAGCAATTCAGTGCTGTTACCGTAAAATGTTTGATGGGGGTTTGATCACTGTTTAAACCTTCGCTATTAAATTAAATTATGATCGTCGACTTCATGTGAAATCGTATAGTCGTGTTTTGCTGACCCGCTACATATTAGGGCCTTTTATACGAGAGAAAATACGCCGCGGCTCACATAAGACTTGCACGTACTATAAATGGCACGCAATCCACACGTTCACGGCTAACACAAGGCGCAGCAGTATCCTGGCCTAGGGGTTTTGTGCTGTTCTTATCTAAGCCGCGGTTTATACCTCAGTCGTGAAACCGTAAATCATTTATACGAGCAGTTCGCGTCTTTTGAAAGCCGTACTCGTATGAATGGGTCTGCACGTCTTATGTAAGCCGCGGCTTATTTTCTCTCGTATGAACGGCCCTATTGTCTCCTTTTTGACAAGTATTCATGCAATAGTTTTATCACGTTTATGCCTACTCACTTAATATGTTCGACTTTTTCCGTGAAATAATTAGTGCATCTCTGGCTAATCATTCTCGGTGAATTTTTTGAAGTATTTGAAGCACTTCAATGTGATCTTCGACAGGCATTTGCAGTGGACATTTTAGAGAGAGTGTAGTGAGCGAGTGCAGCTGACGTGTTCCTTCAGCCAGTGTTTGCTTTAGTCTCAACTTAAAAAAAAATCCTAAGGCTGACTGTAATACACGATGTAGGTTCAATGCTCATAATTGAGCAATCTATTCCAGTGTGAGTATTGATTGACTGCAGCAGTGAAAGAGTCAACTCGAGAACATGCAACGTGCACTATTTACATGTGCGCGTCCAACCAGACATTCAGTTCTGTAATATCTTAAAGTCTGTTTAGAGGCTTGTAAGCTTCGGGGGGTGGGGGCACTTCGTATTTGATGGGCTGTACAGGATGGGGAGGCTCTGCCCGAATGGGCGGGTTCTTTTTAATCAAGCCTCAGGTCATAACTAAATTTGGTACTTCAAAGGGTCGGTAAGAATGTCTGGACAAAGAAAAATCGTATTGGCATCTTCTAGAGTTTCTAACAATCATGCCTCCACTGAAGTATTCGTAAATATCGTGTTGCTGAGTTGTCGCTTGCGGTTTTTCAGCGCTTCTTCCTGTTCAAAGGTATGAAAGGTTGGGGGGGGGGGGGGGGGGGGGATGTTATAAGTATGGAAAAGGGTCACTATGTCGACCCAGGATGGTAAGGGGTTGAAAGTCTCGGCGGAGCCTCTCCGTATTAAATTTATGATGCGAGTGCCTCTCCCTCTAACCTTTTCTTAAATCCAGATATGCCCCTTATGTTTTGTTCCTGGCATACAGAAACGGCTCAGTAGATCCTAACGTTTAGTAGACGGTATCCTCTGGCTTATCTGGCCGGGTGAAAGGTTTCTGCGGCTGAACAACAGATCACCGGCTGAATTGTTTCCGACAGCACTGATATGGAAATAAAATAGAACTGCTGATGACGTTTATTTTAGAACTCGGTCACAGGCCGGTTTGTTTTGCTTGCTGAGATGTTATTTGGTGGATCTGCAAGGCACGACTGTACGATTTCACATAAAACCGCACTTCATGAACCAATTCAACAGCAAAGGTTTTAAAGTCGAGAAATTCAAACCATTTCACGGTAACACTTGCTAAAGCGAATGCTGATTAATTTACCACCAACATTTTGCGGGACATTTAAAAGTCACGCAAACGGCATCGAATTTCTGTTAAAGGGCTTTCGTGTGTTAAAATGACAAGCTCTTTCCAATTGTAAAGCAAGGATTTCAAGTTACAAGTACGTATTACTGTTAGCTGGTGTTGGCAAATTAGATGTTATGTTGACCGCGGTAAGTGGATTATTGTGTATAACTCACTGAAATCTATCTGAAAGTCGTGCTGTAGCTTTTAATTTAACTCCACCCAGTCACTCTTATGGCTTGTAGTGGAAATACTTGGTAATATACACCTGCTTTTACTGCAGTGGTACTGTTGAAACTTTCTGTAATTAAGAATTTCTTGAATTCCGGAAAATGTAATCTGATCCGTACCCGCGTAGCTTCTTGTCAGTGCTCATTCATCAACAACATCGCCGTTTTTCTGCGAAAATGACATTCTAAGTCACACAATGGAAAAGAATATAGCAAATCGAGTTTTAAATTGTCAAGTGTTTGATAATTTTCTCATCTGTGTACCTACTTAATGCTTCGTTTTAGCCGAAGCCATTTCCCGCATCCAGTACCGACTGTGTCAAACTACCCTCACTGTTTATGTTTCTCAACGCGAGGCTTTTTGCGGGCCGCGGAAAACCTTTTGAGACAAGAAATTTAAATGTTTATTAGTTCAGTTGACGTTGGGTTTTTGCTCAAACGACATGTACCAAATGTTCCTGGTGAAATTAAAATTGGCTAAAATTTGACCTGCCGCTCGGAGGTTTTACCTTGGTCTTTTTGAAAAATCGAAACACTACCACAAGTTCAAGTTTCCATAGTTATTTTAGGTGCTTTAGAAAGAAGAAGAGGTACTTTGAATCACTGACGAGTTGCGATGGCCAGATTGTTTACCGTTTTATTACACGAGCTTGTTAAATATGCACCATTTTCGTGTCGGTTCGAGGGGTCGAGAGGGCATTTTAGACTATCCGCGATTTTGTCAAAACGAAAAGGCAGTTGAACTTTTGAATATTATTTTCGAAGACAGTTCACCAAAGGGGTTCTTTGGGTAAAATAAAATGAATTTCGAAATTTGGCAGTTGGCGCCCGATTCTCGATATTTACAGAGAGCCGCTCTTAAACACGGTTCTTTGCGCGCCGGACAAATACTTTAAATATCACATTTTCAGGGCGTGTTCAAGGACATTTTAGTAACATGGCGTAGATTAGGTATTACAAAGGAAGAAAAACTAAAAAACTTATGTATTTGGTACTCGTGTATTGCTTTTTAATATCTACAAGATGAACAACAACGGTGTGCTTCTTAAAACTTTATAAATAGCAAATCACGAATAAATGGAAAAGCTCAACTATCTACAAAACACTAAAATTGTACAACTTAGAGCCCGGTCGCACTGGGAAGTTTAGGGATCGACAGCAATACGACGGCTTCTTCAATGTTTGGTAGCAACTTGCTGACATATATTTCTGGTGACAAGCGCTGTTTGCACTTCGAATGATACAAATGTCGATATTAATGTCGTTAAAGTTACGAGTGCGACCGGAGCCAGTAACTCTCCAATATTCTTCAACATAACTAATCGTTGCAAATTGCTGAGATCGCGTTGCACACACCACCTCCGCAACAGTAACGAAAATTTTTCAACCTTTGCGAGACAAGTTACCGGCTGAGAAAATTGCGCAGTGTAACAGCGCCCAGCTTTTCTCTAAAATATACGTCTTATCGTATTATATTTTTGGAGCTCGTTTCAATCGAGAACGAAACACAGGGTCCAGAGGAGTTCAGTTTGAACGCCTGAACTTTACCTTGCAAAAATAAAACCCCATCGCTTTTTACATATATTCTGCAGGCCAAAGCTTGTGTATACAGGCTTTTGCCTGGCCCACAAGGTTGCCAAGCCGACTTACGGTAACACTTCGTGCCTCCTGGCGCGACGCATTGGCAGAAATATCGGACAAGATGGCCGCCCCGCATGCGCATTGACGCACACAATCCGTTGGCTCTCTCTCAGATCAATAAAGGAAAATGTATGGGACAGATCACAAATTGCATAATTACTTGTTCCTGACAAAAAACTGGCAAAATGTCCAGCTCGGTAGTTGTAGTTATGACTTAAAGACATCGTTTTAACCGCCGTAGCTCGGTACAGTATTTCGAGTCCTTCATTCTTCTTTCGAGCGGTAAAACTTACCTTCATTTCACGCTCTGTGAGCACACTGTTTCTTTGTAATTTTCGCAATTAAGCTACATTTGAAGTCCGTTTTCCGATGACTTGCTTGTGTCGGGTACAGTTTGTCCAGCTCGCGATATCGAGTCAAAGCTTTATAGAGTTCCGTAGAGCCCAAAATGACCTTCGTCCTTTGAGCCTTAATCTCTTCTCTAAGCCAAAATATATTGCCATGTTTCCTCTAACTCGATGCCATTATGGAAGGCCCGTAGGCGAAGAAACCACGACCGTGAGATCAATCTGTCATGTTTTCTGGCCGCCATGTTTTGTTATGTCAGTTCCTAGTCCTCCTCAGTCTTAAGTAAGGGTGCCTGACTGTTTTGCTAGGAACGGGGAGGGTTTTTGTGGAGTTTTTGCCGATTTGCAGGACAGTCATGTCCGAGGTCAAAGGTAATTTTACAGACTATGACAGTTATTCGCTGCAGGAGATCTAGTGCAATGTTAACAAAACATATTTCTAGTTTTGTACAGCAATGTCCAGCTATTACAATCAGAATCACAAACGCTGACATTTGTTGACTCTGTTCTTGGTCGTTATTTGTACCGAGCGGTCAAATCTGGCAGTTTCCCAACGTTTCCATATTATTATTAATGGCAGTATTTCGAATCTAAAATTGATAAGCGCTGCTTGTGATGTACTAAAAATGCTCAGTACACTCTTCTGGCCAATTTCTCGCACAATTTAGCGGTTTATTGAAAAACTAAGGGAATAACCGCTGACATCGGCGTAAAAACCATTTGCATTTCAAAACTTCCCAAATAAACCACCAACAAGACATTGACAGCAACGCTGGTAAAAAAAAAAAAAAAAAAAAAAAAAAAAAAAAAAAAAAAAAAAATAGCTCGAAAATGTTAAAATAATGTTAAAAGTTGACTACGCGGGTCTGCACACCATCGCTATGACAGTGATAGTTTGCTAACTTTTAACCTATTACGTAAACTATACCAGGGGCGTAGCTACCATATACGCACGTACGCACGGGCGTCCAGCGGAAATCTGAGATTTTTTTTTTTTAATCTGACAAAAATATAAGTTTCTATTGCCTGAAGACGTTTTCATCATTAAATTGGCTTATTTGAATTTATTTCATATATTTTTTTGTATTATAGTGTACGTTACGTGAAAAAACGCGTCACGTATTCCTCTACGTTAGTTAATCTTTAACTTTGAAGGAGAGGAAAATTTTGAAAATTTTCTGGGGAAGCATGCCCCCAGACCCCCCTAGCGGGGAGCGCCTCCAGCGCTCAAATAGTCCCTTTGTGCGTACAGTTACAAAATCGCACGCTACGTTCCTGTATACTCACTGTAAATCTCTTTTTCAACGTATGTAGATGGAAAGCAAATATAGATAAATAATAAAACATAACAAATGTTGGATAAACTTCAAGAAATACTAAATCCAAAAGATCAAGTTTGTTGTGTGAAAACTCGACATACGCGGGTTTTAAGTTTGGTGTAACAACTTTCCGCACACATCATTAGAATTCTTCAATAAGCAATCTCTGGAAATGAGCGAGACTCCAAAGAGTGATCAACATCAATCAGTTTCTCTTTTAGTTTCTCACCAGAAAAATACCATAGCATAAGGAACTTGGCTTTTGACACCTTGCTCAAATGAAACCTGATTAAACTATGAATTATCATTACACTGTCTCATACATTTGCTTCTAAAAGGTTGGGAGAATCTGCCTTTTGAGCATGGGAGTGTGTTGCCAACTGGCCCAGAACTGTCTGTCCTGTCTCTAATGTGTTTTAGTGTGCCTGCGATTATTTTAGATGGTTATAGTTATAGTTTTGATTCAAGTAAGCAGGTATTTAGTGTCCAAAGTCTTGGTATCATGTTCTGCGCATGATTGTGAAAGTGGCTTATGCTAGTGCGAGTGTCTGTATAAATTCTTTGGTCTCTCTGTCACGTCACCTTAACGCAACGTGTTGTTGCCTCGAATACAGAACAAGAACAATATTTGGTCTTATGTTATATTTTGTATTATCTCTTTTTCTATATAAATAGTCGTCATGATGTGCAAGCTAAGAAAAATGCAAAATGCCAATCCTTGTTCAGTAATTGTGCGGCCCATTGATAATACAAAAACTAGGGCAAACATTATTGGCCGATTTTTTAAACAAGGCTTAGACTGCGCTTAAGAAAGTCCTGGTCTAAACAAGATCTAAACAACAGCCATGCTTAATGGACAACGGCCAAACGTAAACTAACTCCGATCCATGTTCTAAAAATGCAATTTAACGTTTTACTAACCCTCTTTTACAGCGTTTGTTTAAACTTTAATTTAGCGATAAACCAGGTCTAAGTTAGACTTTGTTTAAAAAATCGGCCCTATGTGTTCTCCTAGTCATCATATTTTGATCCTATACTAAAGTTCCACGCACGCTTCTTGAGAACTTGTACAGAAAAAAAAAGAAACAAAGAAACAAAGAAAAGAAGAAAGAAAGAAAGAAAGAAAGAAAGAAAGAAAGAACATAACAAAAGCGTACCGTCACTCCCCTCTGTCCCATGATTTTCAGTGCAGTCTCACTTTCGATCTGTTTTGTAGGAGCTAAAACGTATTCCCCAACAAAGATAGCAAAAGATACCCTGCCTCTATGTACTACACTACATTATTTGTCACATTTTTGTGCTTCCACCGGAAGGGGTTTTTGGAGATATGACGTCAGTAGTAGAGGCTTACTCGAAATTTACGCTCCTACCCTTTTTTGTTGCAGTTGCTGTCAGTGTTGTTTTTATCCGGGTATGTTTCGTCGTATGAAAACACTCTTTCAACGAGTTTTATAAAAACACCAAGGCTTGCATGTTTAGCTTTTTCCATTTCGATAGCATTTTTACAATTTGTTTGATCATAGAATTAACTGACGTGTCCACTAAAAATATATTTGTGGAACACGGCTGTGTGGAACTTGTTCTCGATTATCGTACTGACGAGCACTGTTTAATTTGCTATCAGTAAAGGCAACCGCCTGCTGGCAAAGAGTTAATTTCCAATTTAAAATATCGTTGTTATGTCAAAGAATCTACAGGTACCATGAAAACGACAGGGCGCCGTCCGTTATACAATGTAGGCGACCAAAGTTGTTGTGAACATGCAGGCGCCGCAGAGACTTGGAGTGTTATTGATGGTTGACGACTACTCTAGGGGTCATACCTCCAGGCAACACATTCAATTGACAACATCACTCTCCTGATAACAATGAACGAGTTGCTTCTGTCATGGCGACTCATTATCGCAGACCAACACTCACGAGTTTGTTTAGGACGTGGTTTGGGCGATGGCCGTTTTGGTTAAAAGCTACTCCATTGTAATTGCTATCAGTAGAAGCCGTGCGAAAGTATGGAGATACCTTATCTCCGCACCAATGGGTACAACGCTTGAAGCAATTGTTGGTGTAACCAGAGACATGGAATCCAGAATAGAAAGAGTTGTCACAGATCATCACTTGGTACGAGTACAATGCGTCCGCGAGTCCGTGGGAATCCCATAATCCTTGTGGTGCAGCATTGTTATTGTTGTAACTGTCAATCGGCTTTATTTTCTGGCCAGACTTCCTGGAAAAATATTCCTTTTGTTTTGTTTCCTCATCAATGAATATAATTTCTGAAAACTGGAGAAAGAGGAGAAGACACGTTATTTTGCGACCAATGCAGGCCGAGCCCTTTAACTACTAATGTTCAACTACTGAACTGTTAACTGAAAATGAAGGTGTGGCCACTGAAACGAATGCTCCAAATGCAAAGCCGTAATATATTTTATTAGTGTTCAGTTGAAACTTTTGAACTATTCAATTAACCTTTAAGACCAATATGCACTTAATGAAGCCCTGAATGAGTTATGTTGAGTATTCACATCCAACTCCTGACTTCTCATGTGAAAGGGACCACTCAAGTAAAAATAATATATCAATGCGTGCAGTCTAATAGTAGTCTGTGCTCGCTTCTAACTCCTGAACTGTCACAGTGAAAGCAACATATGTCACCAATCAATAAAAGATCTAAACGAGTGCATGCTACTATATATCAGTGTTCAAGTTGTTGACGAGCTCGGTATTCATGACTTTTGCGATTTTAACAACACCCGTCTCTGTGTGATTTTAAAACATTCATGTGTTGAAAATGTAAAGGTTTAATCTAAGGTACCAACCTCAATGTTATTACAGTTGGTTCTGTAGCCGTTTGTTCCGTAAGGCAGATTGTTGTCATACGTGGTTTCGTCTTTAGGGTCAGCATAATTGTTTGTTGTATAACACATGGTCCACCCTCCACCGAATGATGTCATGTCGCAGTGAGCAGGAATTACGTTGCCAGGGTTACTGGTATCATTCAATTTATAGACACCGTCCTGAGAGCCAGGGTTGCTTTTCTTGATGGCAGCGCAATTTATAAAAAGTGAAACTGAGAAACGATTAAAAATAGTTTAGCCAGGTGCGACTAAGTATAACTATACTAGCGGAACCCTGTTAAATACAGGTGACACAGTTTTTTTTTTTCTTTTTTTTAACTTGTCTTTCTTTTCGCCTTTTTGAAATGTCTGTTTTAAGCATCTTGGATTCACTATCAATCTAAAGGAGCTTAAAGTGCCTATAAGCCTTCAGACGTTACGTTTTTATATGAAAGTAGGAAGTGATCTAAGCAACTTATATTCAAAGAAACTCCGTTCCGAAGCGTTCTTATACTTTTTTCACGCGGTTGAACTCAGAATTCCGAAATCTTGACCGAGCGACATTGGAGACTGGGTCTGTGACGTCAGAGAAGGCACTGGCATCGCTTTGGCGTCTCTTTACCTTAGTTGTTTTTTTCCCTTGGTTACGTTTTTCTCGACAACACATCTATGAGGCATAATTCTCACCTCGCCAACTGCAAAATCTGTGTGAAAGTTTTTTTTGACAAGAAACGAATCCCTCCTCTGACGTCATAACCCAGGCTCTCGATCGAAAAACTTTGCGCGGTCAGATTCAAAATGGCGGTCAAAATCGCATGTTTGCCGGGCGGAAAAATATATAAAAACGCTTCGGAGCGGAGTTTCTTTGGCCATAAGTTGTTTAGATTACTTCCTACTTTCATATAAAAACGTAACGTCTGAAGGCTTATAGGCACTTTAAGGACAATATGAGTCTGGTCAGAGCTACGCAAACCTATTTAGATTCTCAGTTAAAATATATACAATCTGCAAAGAACATTTTCTACTGGTAACGAAAATAAGAAGGCAGCCCCGGAGTGATTGGGCCAATTCAGTTAAAGATTCTTGAATTTCTGTCATGGCACCTGGAAAATGGGAACGACGACTACGTGTGCAAGGCACCTGGGTCGTGGAATTTCTTTGGACTCGAGTTTTATCTACTTACGATGTTGGCAGTGATTCCCTGTGTATTTAGAGGTACAGGCGCACTGGTATCGTCCCGTCTTGTAGGCAGCAAGACAAGTGCCTCCATTTTGACACGGCGAAGATTCACAAGGACTCTGTTGTATAAAAACGTTATAAGGAATAAATCCATTTGTTGTTATGAACTCGTATGGACTTACGACGAGCAAGTAACTGCCCGGAAATTGTACAGCCCTGTTAATTACTTTCTAGCTCATAAAATTTAGTGATAGCAAGAAAAATGATAGCGGCAGATAATACCTTCAAACCCGCGCGCGTAACTTGACGTTGAATAATCTTTTTTCTTGGCCTTTGCATTGCACCGTGTTGCAGCAACTTGCAAAAACTTGCAAAAACTCGCAGTTTTTGCCTTGGCACGACCAAGAGCGCATGTGCAGTTCTTTATAATTATTCAAATGCCGCCGTACTGACGTGTGAAATTTACAGCGCGCCAATGGGTCCGGTCGCACTGGAAGGTTTAGTCGATAATAACTCAGTACTGATCGAGAACAATACGAGGGCTTCTTCAAAGTTTGCTAGCAACTTGCTGACATATATTTCTGGTGACAAGCGCTGTTTGCACTTCGAATGATGTAAATGTCGATATTAATGTCGTTAAAGTTACGAGTGCGACCGGAGCCAATAACTCTCCAATATTATTCAACATAATTAATCGTTGCAAATTGCTGAGATCGCGTTGCACAGTGTAATACACCACCTCCGCAACAGTAACGAAAATTTTTCAGCCGTTGCGAGACAAGTTACCGGCTGAGAAAATTGCACAGTGTAAAGGTGGTGATACACTGGTCGATTTGCAACGATACGATGTTGCGCTAAACTTGTTCAGGTGTAACACCCCCATTTGCGAACAATTTTTTGCGATGTTTGCAGTGTGCAGCGTGTTGCAAGTTTTTGAAAGCGATTCATAAACTTGCAACACCGTTGCGCAAATTTGGAGCAAATCGGCGTTGCAAATCGACCAGTGTAACACCAGCTTAACAGCGCCCAGCTTTTCTCTAAAATATACGTCTTATCGTATTACATTTTTGGAGCTCGTTTCAATCAATAACGAAACACAGGATCCAGAGGAGTTCAGTTTGAACGCCCGAACTTTACCTTGCAAAAATAAAACCCCATCGCTTTTTACATATATTCTGCAGGCCAAAGCTTGTGTATACAGGCTTTGGCCTGGCCCACAAGGTTGCCAAGCCGACTTACGGTAACACTTCGTGCCTCGTGGCGCGACGGCGATAAAAACAAATAGTTTCCAGTAAGTTTGAGAAAGCAAACAAAACCAACAGACACTTGCACTGGCTATTTGACATAAAAGTTTCTTGATTACAAATTGATGAACGCGAAAGGGCGCTAAGCTCGGCAAAAAAGAATTACAATCATATATCTACACGAGTTTACTATCAAACAATTTTATCTGATCAATAGTTGTCTTACATTCACCGTTCAGTAGGTATTGACTTCGGAAGATTTGCAGCGTCCGGGAATTTTAATAGTACTGATGCTACTTCATATAGCTGATGCTACTTCATATATGAACACGTTCAGTAAAAAAATAAAATAAAATAAATAAAAAAAATGCGTACGCAAAGGCTAAAACTTGATCCGTTTGCACTTAAATAGCTGAAATGAAATTGGTCCAGGATCAGAACCAAGATCGATCGTATTGATGTGCAATACACTGTCAAAAAATTACTTAGATCGATCAAGGACTCTTCACATGGGCGTTTTAGAAGAGATGTCAACTTAAAAGTTATTAACATTTTTAAAAAGCAATTATTTCCCACTAAGAGCTGAAAAAGTTGAGTATGATGTCTTTCTGTTTGTTTATGCCACGAATGTAAAGGGCGCCAGAAAGTGTAGTATATAGATATCACCAAAAATACTATTTTAATCCACTACATTTATAATACCAAATATAATGCAATATAACATGCATATACACCAAGATGTATTTTTTAAGTAGAACAGGGTAGCATTTAGGCTTCGTTTTACCTTGATGCTGTAGTGGTCAAAGTGTTCGCTGGATCTGTAGCTGTTGGACTCTTTATACCTATCGGTTGCCAGAAGCTGACATTCGTACCTGCTTTTTGCATCGGGCGACGTCGCCACATTATACGAATAACATGCAGCGTTTAGCAAACACGTAAACGCACAAGACAAGCGTTCCTTCTCCTTGCTAGTGGCGATCGCCGACACATTCAAAACCTTGTGAGGATGACTCACAAAGTTGGCGTGCCGGCTCTCCTCCGAGCCGCGGTAAAAAGTTTGATCTTGATGAGCAATGGTAAATTGCAACCAGAAAATAGAACCAAAAGTGTATCACACGTTATATGAAGTATGTATTGAACAGGACTCGCAAGGCCTTATGGGATCTTGTTCTTGAGTAATAATGGCGTGGTTCGGATTCAGTTGTTGTTATGCTCTGTAATCTGATTAAGTAAGTGACAAAGTGTGGCCATCGGACCGTTAAATAAAGTGCGAAACGTCGAGAATCCTCTCACCCGGAGTACATCAAGAGTACATGGTCCTTCGAGCCGGATGGGACTGGATTGACTAACGATAAAGAACCAGCCCAGAGATTACCGATTGCAGATTGCAGCCGGACGATGTCGACGGATGAGTTAAAGAGGATTCGGAAGGTCCGTGGTGGGCACAGAGGATCGGTAAACCGAATAATTGGAAACGTGAACACCATTCTGGAGTCTTTAAACGTTTCAGGAGTCGCCGCGGAAAAGGCGAAGCTCGATCAACAAAAGTCGAGCCTTCAAGGCAAGCTAAAAACAATTGAGTTACTCGACGAAGAGATCCTCGGCCTCGTTGAGGAAAATGACATCGAGGAAGAAATAGAGCAGGCTGATATCTTTAAGGAAACCATTCTACTAACTATCAATCGGGTTGAGGAAGTGGTATCGATGATCCACAACAGTCCACCACCGGTGACTGCGAGTGTGAATGAATCACCATCGACATATGGAACAGTTCCTGATCAGCCGTCAGATTCACATCCAGTAACACCGAGCTCAGCAGGTAGCCCCCGAGTCAAGCTACCAAAATTGGAATTAAGAAAGTTTGATGGTGACTCAAGTAAGTGGACTTCGTTTTGGGATGGGTTTGAGGCGTCTATCCATAATAATGCCAGCCTTGCCCCAATCGATAAATTCAACTACCTTAGTTCACTGCTAGAAGGGGTAGCAGCGGAAGCCATCACTGGCCTAACACTGTCTGCAGCCAACTATGATGATGCAATTGCTGTATTGAAAAATAGATTTGGCAACAAGCAGCAGATTGTAAATAGACACATGGAGATTTTGTTGAATGTCGATGCAGTAGCATCCAACAATAATATAAGGAGTCTGCGCCAACTACATGACAATGTAGAATCACACATCAGGAGTCTCAGAGCACTGGGGATCCCACCAGAGCACTATGGAACCCTACTCTCTTCAGTAATCATGAGCAAACTACCCCCAGACTTGCGCCTGATTGTTAGTAGGGAACTTGGGGGGAACGACTGGGAGCTGGACAAACTATTGGAGACATTTAGGCGAGAATTAGAGGCAAGGGAAAGAGCGTCTGGAGCTTCAAGTACCCAAAGACAAGCTGAACATAGTGCAAAGCCAAGCAAGAAGAACCACACGACTGCTACAGCACTCATTGCCAGCAACAGTAGACCAAACTGTACGTATTGTAGGGCACCCCATGCTTCAAGAAACTGCAAGACAGTGATGGATGTGGCTGCGCGTAAAAAAATACTGAGAAAGTCAGGAAGATGTTATGTGTGCCTTCGTAAGGGTCACATCAGCAGAAACTGCCCATCAAAACTAAGATGCCAGAAGTGCAATGGTAGGCACCACAACAGCATTTGTTCACCATGGTCAAGAGACAACCCTGAAACCCAAACTCAGGACAAACCATATGTTCATCCCAAACCACAGAGTGAAGCTACTGATGGACAGAGTGAAGCTACAGGTGTTGATACCTTTTCGTGCTATACATATTCATCCATGCCAATCCTCCTGCAGACGGCAAGGGCACTTGTGTATGATTCACGCCGCCCCGACAACAAGATATGGGCTAGACTTATTCTGGACAGTGGCAGTCAACGTTCTTATGTTACAACCAGGTTGAAGAATAAGCTTGACCTACCCTCTCAAGATCAGAAATCTGTGTCAATCAAAACCTTTGGGTCAACTGAAGAAAAAATCCAACAAGTTGATGTCGTGCATCTGGGAATGTATGTACAGGGAGAGCCCGACCTACAGTTGAAAGCCTTTGCTGTTCCACTTATCTGTCAGCCCCTCCATAGCCAGTCCATCAACCGTGTGTTAGAGACAAACAAGCACCTGGAAGGGTTAAGAATAGCTGATTACAGTACGGGAAAGCAGGATTCAGAGGTGGATATACTTGTTGGATCAGATCAATACTGGAATTTAGTGACCGGTGAGATTCTGAAGTCAGTACAGGGGCCAACAGCTATGAACACCAAACTCGGTTGGGTCCTGTCAGGTCCCTTGCATCCTTACACAGAGGATGATTCCCAAAGTACTAACCTGGTCAGCACACACGTTTTGAAATGTGCAGCACAACCAGTCCCCTGTGAAGACACCATCCAAGGGGATCTGAAGAAATTCTGGGACTTAGAATCCCTTGGAATCCAGCCACAGTCAGTCCATGAAGAATTCTTGGAGAAGATAGCATTTGAGGGAAACCACTACAAGGTACACCTGCCATGGAAGGCCACACACCCACCACTACCCGACAACTACGAACTGAGCCAGAAGAGATTAAGAGGTCTGTTAAATCGACTACGCAAGGAGCCAGAGGTCCTCAAGGAGTATGACAGTGTAATCAGAGAACAGATGAAGAGAGGAATTGTGGAGGTTGTAGACAATCAAGTTAGCGTGGCAGCCGACAATGTACATTACCTTCCTCACCATGCGGTGATCCGAAGAGACAAGTCAACCACAAAGCTGAGAGTTGTTTTTGATGCCTCAGCAAAGTCAGATGGTGCCTCGCTGAACGATTGCCTATATACAGGACCTGTTCTCACCCATAACTTGACTGACATCATGTTGAGGTTTCGCACACACCGAGTGGCACTCACAGGAGACATTGAGAAGGCATTTTTGATGGTACACATGGCAGAATCTGACAAGGACGTTCTAAGATTCCTGTGGGTTGATGATGTAAACAAATCCAACCCAAAGATTGTTACCCTGAGGTTCACAAGAGTCGTGTTTGGTGTTTCCTCGAGCCCCTTTTTACTCAACTCCACCATCAAGCACCATGTTGAGAAGTACAAGGAGACTGACCCTGAATTTGTGAAAAGATTCCTCAACTCGATGTATGTTGACGACATGACTTCTGGTGAAGATGACGTAGATAAAGCCTATGAACTCTACTTGAAGGCCAAGATTCGCCTGGCAACAGGCGGATTTAACATGCGAAAATTTGCAACCAATTCAGCAGAGCTGAGAGAGAAGATTGAGAAAGCGGAGGCAGCGACACCTTCGAAAGTGCAACCGATATCAGACATGGGAGATGCACAAGTTGGATGTAAGCCTCAACCTACAGAGAATGCAAACCTAGTGGAAGAGGAGGACATTACATACACTAGGAGTGTACTTGGGTCGCCTGTGGCCAGGGGTACAGGGAACCAACGAACACTGGGAACCCTCTGGAACTTTGTAAGAGACTGTTTCGTTTTTGACTTAACGGACACTGCAAGTTTAGCCAGGGAAGCAAAGCCCACGAAAAGAAATATCATCAGCGTGGCATCAAAATTCTATGATCCACTAGGATTCATTTCCCCTATTACAGTCCAATTTAAGCTACTCTTCAGGGAGCTATGTGAAGACAAGAATGAGTGGGACAACTCACTCGAAGGAGCCACAAAGACCTCATGGGAAAAATTGGTGGACAACCTGCAGCACGTGAAGACCATGAGCCTTCCAAGGTGTTACTTCAGTGGCATCGAGCAAGTTGAATCTTGTGAGCTTCATGGATTTTGTGATGCATCTGCAAAGGCGTACGGAGCAGTTGTCTACTTACGCATTGTTACAACAGCAGGAACCCATGTGAAGTTTGTATCCTCAAAAACCAGAGTGGCGCCCCTATCCAAACAGACCATTCCTCGTCTGGAACTACTCTCCGCTCTCGTATTGGCAAGACTGATGAACAGCATCAAAGGAGCCCTAGAGTCAGAAATTGACATCAGCAAGTCAGTGTGTTGGACTGACTCAAAGGTGGCATGGTACTGGATCACTCAGGACAACAAGGAATGGAAACAGTTCGTTCAGCACCGAGTTGATGAAATCAGGAAACTGGTCCCACTGAAGTGTTGGAATCATTGTCCTGGCCAAACTAACCCGGCAGACATATTGTCAAGAGGCATCAACCCCAGAGATCTGCCCAACTGCAAGTTATGGTGGAATGGACCGGAATGGCTGAAAGGTTCAGGAAACCCAAGTGCAGTGAAGGAAGAAGTCAAGGAGAGTCTGTTACCTGAGGACTGTGTGCTCGAGATGAAGGTTAAGGACCGCAAGGCTATACAGAACGAGAACATGTCAGTGTTGTTCGTGGATTCCACATCCGGAACGTTGAGTAACCTCATTGACTGTGAGGCCTATAGCAGCCTGAACCGCTTGCTTAGAGTAACTGCTCTCGTGATGAAGTTTGTGAAACTCGTAAAGGCCCGAATCAAAGGAGAAAGCAAGAAGCATGGACCAGAGTTAACAAACACTGATGTTGAAGAAGCCAAAGTGTGCTGGATCAAGGAGGCACAGAAGCCTATGAAATCGAAGGAGAAGTTCAGGATCTGGAAGCAACAATTTGGTCTCTTCACGGATGATGTTGGAGTGATTAGATGCGAGGGAAGGCTGGCAAAGGCAGAGTTACCTTGGTCAGCCAAGCACCCCATCCTAATCGACAGTAGCCACCACCTAGCTAATCTAATTGTTTGGAGCAGCCACAGCCGAACCATGCATGGAGGAGTCAAGGCGACACTCACTGAACTGAGGTCAAGATTTTGGATTGTACATGGTAGAAGCTTCGTGAGAAGACTGTTATTCAGCTGTGTTGTCTGCAGGAAGTCTGAAGGAAATCCGTACAAGCCACCCCCAACACCACCACTGCCTGAGTTTAGAGTCAAGAAAGCGCCACCCTTCAAGTATACAGGAGTGGATTATGTAGGACCCCTGTACGTCAAGACTGAAAGTAAGGAGGAGCGGAAAGTATGGATCTGCCTCTTAACATGCTGTGTAACAAGAGCCGTCCACCTGGAAGTTGTTCCAAGCCTGACAGCTGAAGCCTTCCTGAGAAGCTTCAGAAGATTTACAGCTTGCAGATCAACCCCCGCAATGGTCGTGTCAGACAACGCAAGAACCTTCAAGGCAGCCTCAAAGGAACTCATCATACTGATGCAAGATCCTGAAGTGAAGAAGTACTTTACTAATGAAGGCATCAAGTGGTCCTACACTTTGGAGAAAGCACCATGGCAAGGAGGTTTCTACGAAAGGTTGGTGAAATCTTTGAAACGGTGTTTAAAGAAGACCATTGGGCAAGCCAAATTGTCACTTGATGAACTAGCAACTGTCATAGCTGAAGCTGAGATGACCTTGAACTCCCGCCCCCTGTCTTACATCTCTTCGGAGGATGTTGAAGAACCTCTTACACCATCTCACCTTGTATGTGGTCGAAGAATCATGAGCCTACCAGACCCAGACAGTGATGTCCCATCAGATGGTGAATTCACAGTCTCACCTGACAATCTAAGCAAGCGGTGGAAACACCTCAACAGTGTTATGAACCACTTCTGGAGAAGGTGGAAGAGCGAGTATTTGATGGAACTCAGAAATGCTCATGCTCGGATGAAGAGGTCCACTGGATCCGTATCCGTTGCTGTAGGAGACATGGTTTTGGTCCATGACACCAACCACCCCAGGGCGTTCTGGCAACTGGGCAAGGTGGAACAACTCATCACAGGTGCAGATGGCCTAACTAGAGGAGCAAGAGTCAAGATTGCAACAAAGGGAGGGAAATGCAGCATTTTGAAGCGCCCTGTGCAGCTACTGTATCCACTTGAGGTTAACTGTGATCTGCAGATCGACGAAGAGGACCAACAACGGCCACAGCAGCGGCAGCCAGAGGTTACAACAAGACACGCCAGAGAAAGAAGAAGCGCTGCAGTGGAAGGTGACCGGCTGAGAAGACAATGGATTGCGGATCTCCAAGATGAACATTAGGAACCGAACTCGTTTTGATATATGATATTGCGCGAACATTATGTTTACTTGTTTGTTTTTTCTCTTGACTGTTGAAATTTAAGTATGTTTTTTTTTTGAGTGTTGACCAGTTACATCTGGTCAACCGGGGGAGTGTATCACACGTTATATGAAGTATGTATTGAACAGGACTCGCAAGGCCTTATGGGATCTTGTTCTTGAGTAATAATGGCGTGGTTCGGATTCAGTTGTTGTTATGCTCTGTAATCTGATTAAGTAAGTGACAAAGTGTGGCCATCGGACCGTTAAATAAAGTGCGAAACGTCGAGAATCCTCTCACCCGGAGTACATCAAGAGTACACAAAAGCGACGAAACACCGTGATACTGCCAAACCTGTCATACTGAGAGACAGTACGTGTCGATACGAATCTCTGTCGCAATATATTTTGTAAGGAAACGACTGACAGGTTGATGAAGACAAACAGCCGTTAGAATTGGAGTGTTTGGCACAGTGACTAAAGTAAACACAGGCACACTTCAAATTAATTCTTCGTTTGCAACGAAAATATTGCTCATTATCCTCTATTGTAATGGGAACCCATATGACAGCGATGTCTTTGTGTTCTGAGTCTTCAGGGTGCAAAACAAGACTAAATGCGCGAATTTTTAAACGATCTAATTCTCCTAAAACACCTGCTGCCAAGTGTATATTTTTCAACAAAAATAGTATAGCTCGGGAAAGCATGATATTCTTTTTCAATGATCTTTTCTTTAAAATTAAACAATAATCGTTGTTATGAAACAAACACAGCCTGCTGATTAAAAGTAGGCTACCGACTAATTCCTCTAAAATAATGCAAAATTTTTCTGCATGTACACGAAATATCATTATTGCTGTCCGTGAATTCAACCTCCATATTAATATTAAAACGTAATAATTCCCTTTATTAGAGAGATTCCCGACGAACACGACAGAGATCGAAATGAAAACTAAAGTGAGATGTAAGGCAACAGTTTTCTGGCGATCTTGTCAATAGAGAAAACCAATTACAAGGGGCGTTGTAGGGTGGAAGATAATGATTGCACCTATAAAGTCTGGTTCACACGGGTAAAGCAAGCGCAAGCGACCGGTTCACACGGTAAAATTTGTGAATCAAGCGCAAGAGGATAGAAAAGTTTTCATTCTCTTGAGCTTGCGTAATCGTTGCAAATTGCTGAGATCGCGTTGCACAGTGTAATACACCACCTCCGCAACAGTAACGAAAATTTTTCAACCGTTGCGAGACAAGGTACCGGCTGAGAAAATTGCACAGTGTAACAACGCCCAGCTTTTCTCTAAAACCTACGTCTTATCGTATTATATTTTTGGAGCCCGTTTCAATCAATAACGAAACACAGGGTCCAGAGGATTTCAGAACGCCCAAACTTTACCTTGTAGTAAAACCCCATCGCTTTTTAAAAATATTCTGTAGGCTTTGGCCTGGCCCACAAGGTTGCCAAGCCGAATTACGGTAACACTTCGTGCCTCGTGGCGCGACGGTGATAAAAACAAATAGTTTCCATTAAGTTTGAGAAAGCAAACAAAACCAACAGACACTTGCACTGGCTAGTTTGACATAAAAGTTCCTTGATTAAAAATTGATGAACACGAAAGGGCGCTAAGCTCGGCAAAAAAGAATCACAATCATATATCTACACGAGTTTACTATCAAACAATTTTATCTGATCAATAGTTGTCTTACATTCACCGTTCAATAGTTATTGACTTCGGAAGATTTATAGCGTCCGGGAATTTTAATAGTACTGATGCTACTTCATATAGAGATGTTCAGTAAAAAAAAAAAGGAAAAGAAAAAAGAAAAAAAAAATGTGTGGGCGAAGGCTAAAACTTGAGCCGTTTGCGCTTAAATAGCTGAAATGAAATTGGTCCAGGATCAGAACCAAGATCGATCGTATTGATGTGCAATACACTGTCAAAAAATCACTTAGATTGACCAGGGACTCTTCACATGGGCGTTTTATCAACAAAAACACTATTTTAATCCACTACATATACAATACCAAATATAATGCAATATAACATGCATATACACCAAGATGTATTTTTTATGTAGAAAAGGGTAGCATTTAGGCTTCGTTTTACCTTGATGCTGTAGTGGTCAAAGTGTTCGCTGGATCTGTAGCTGCTGGAGTCTTTATACCTATCGCTTGGCAGAAGTTGACATTCGTACCTGCTTTTTGCATCGGGCGATGTCGCCACATTATACGAATAACATGCAGCGTTTAGCAAACACGTGAAGGCACAAGACAAGCGTTCCTTCTCCTTGCTAGTGGCGATCGCCGACACATTCAAAATCTTGTGAGGATGACTCACAAAGTTGGCGTGCCGGCTCTCCTTAGAGCCGCGGTGAAAATGTTGATCTTGATGAGCAATGGTAAATTGCAACCAGAAAATAGAACCAAAAGCGACAAAACACCGTGATACTGCCAAACCTGTCATGCTGAGAGACAGTACGTGTCGATACGAATCTCTGTCGCAATATATTTTGTAAGGAAGCGACTCACAGGTTGATGAAGACAAATAGCCGTTAGAATTGGAATGTTTGGCACAGTGACAAAAGTAAACACAGGCACACTTCAAATTAATTCTTCGTTTGCAACGGAAAGATATGACGGCAATCTCTTTGTGTTCTCAGTCTTCAGGGTGCAAAACAAGACTAAATACGCGAATTTTTAACAATCTAATTCTCCTAAAACACCTGCTCCCAAGTGTATATTTTTTTAACAAAAATAGCATAGCTCGGGAAAGCATGATATTCTTTTTCAATGATCTTGTCTTTAAAATTAAACAATAATCGTTGTTGCAGCCTGCTGATTAAAAGTAGGCTACCGACCAATTCCTCTAAAATAATGCAAAATTGTTCTGCATGTACACGAAATATCATTATTGCTGTCCGTGAATTCAACCTCCATATTAATATTAAAATGTAATCATTCCCTTTATTAGAAAGATTCCCGACGAACACGACAGAGATCGAAATGAAAATTAGAGTGAGATGTAAGGCAACAGTTTTCTGGCAATCTTGTCAATAGAGAAAACCAATTACAAGCCGCGCTGCCGTAAAATTGTCAAAACTGCGTTGCGTCGGTGTGGAAGATAATGACTGCACCTATAAAGGCTGATTCACACGAGTTAAGCAAGCGCAAGCGACCGGTTCACACGGTAAAATTTGTGAATCAAGCGCAAGAGAATGGAAAAGTTTTCATTCTCTTGCGCTTGCGTTTGCGCTTGCTTTACCGTGTGAACCATCCTTAACAGTTATTATGCTAATGACAATTAAACTTGTGGGTCGCAATGCAGCCGAATGCGATAGAATTCAACTAAGATTCGACTCGAGGCACTCCGTTCAATATGGTGGCCGAGAAATTCCATAAGGATTTTAGCCTTTTTTATTTTTATTTGTTTTATTGTCATTTACTTTTGAACGTGTGCCCACTTTTCAACGTATTTTTTATTTATAATCACGTGGTAAATTCACAAACGAGTGTTTTTAAACACGGTTCTTTGCGGGTCGGACAAATACTTTAAATAGCACATTTGCAGGGCGTATTCAAGGACATTTTAATAACATGGCGTAGATTAGGCATTAAAAACGAAGAAAAACTAAAAAAACTTATGTATTTGGTACTCGTGTATTGCTTTTTAATACCTACAAGATGAACAACAACGGTGTGCTTCTTAAAACTTTATAAATAGCAAATCACGAATAAAATGGAAAAGCTCAACTATTTACAAAACACTAAAATTGTACAGCTTAGGGCCCGGTCGCACTGGGAAGTTTAGGGATCGACAGCAATACGACGGCTTCTTCAATGTTTGGTAGCAACTTGCTGACATATATTTCTGGTGAAAAGCGCTTTTTGCACTTCAAATAATGCAAAAGTCGACATCATTGTCGATAAAGTTACGAGTGCGACCCGAGCGAAACTCTTTAGTTATAATTTACGCGAATATATTAATTAGATATATATTAATATTAAAAACCATTTGCAGTTCAAAACTTCCCAAATAAACCACCAGCAAGACATCGACAGCAACAGTGGTAAAAAGAAAAAAGAAAAAAAACACTCGAAAATGTTAAAATGGTGTTAAAAGTTGACTACGCGAGTCTGCACACCATCATTATAACAGTGATAGTTTGCTAACCTCTAAAGCGCCTGTCTCAACCATGATCCTTCGCGCGCTCTGGCGCCATTTTCGACTTCACGGAAATTCGGTTTTTCAAGTGTTTGATGACAATCCGATTAAATCCTCTTCCATCAATCAGCCGATCAATAAATAATCAAGCTAATCTTTCAACTAAATAGTTCTATAATCTTTCTACCCATTTTTTGGATTCGTTTTGTGTTTTGTACCGAGGTTTTTTTTAATATGTATAATGTTCATCGATCAACCGGAGGCCAAACAGCCGCGGAGAGGCAGGCCACCAAGAGGCAAAAACATACACCAAAGGGAAGGAAGGAAGCCACGGGATGGAAAGAACAAACTCACAGGAGGTTCGCTGGACTCTTATTCCATCAATTAAGCGCCATCTCGGATGTTGAAGCTAGCGACCAGGTGCTGCTGTCGACTGCATGCTTAATACATATATCGCGGCCTTCAAAGGTCAGAGTGGATTTGTGTCTAGTTTCTTGACTCAGCGTGTGGAAATATAAGTGCTTCTAGTTATTTTCATTATTTCCGTGGTTGTTTTCGCTGTTTGTGATGAACCAGCAAAGAAAAGAGTAAAGTGTGACTTATCTCAGTCATTTTCATGTACGATCAATTTTGGCAATTTGACTTCGAACAGTTATTTCTAATCGCAGGCCATGCAGCCTGCGCCTTATTACTTATCTGTCCTTCTTCTTCAAAAATGCGTTTCTTCTATTAGGCTTTCTGGATTGCCAGTCGGTCTGTTGCATTTCAGGGCTATTAATACCGAGATTTTGGTAATTTCACGGTTGCTTGACAAGCGTTGGTTAAAGTTGAAAAACCCGTGACAGCCAGGAGCGACTTTAGCTTGTCAAACTGTTTCTATCATTTGATAATATGTTTGCTTTGCTTCGCTTAGTTTTTACCAGCAATAAAAAAGTGTACACAACTGAAAAAAGAAGATTGATTCAAACCCTGTTTATTTACTCACCAATATCAGACCAGTCTAATAACGCAATAAAAAGAATGAGGCCACCATAATAATAAGAAAGTTTTGGCCAGCCGAGATATCCCAGTCTACGTCATTTCTAGTGGCTCATTTACATCACGTGTCGATCGTTTATGTGGCCAAAAAACTTGAACGATATATACAAACATCAAAACAAGTAAGCAGATGCAAGATGATGGCCACAAAGAGCACTTTAGCAATATTTTTACTGAAAACTCTTTAAAATAGTTTTCATGTCAAAGAATCTGCAGGAACCATGAAAACGGCAGAGGGCTGTCAGTTATACAATGTCGGCGACCAAAGTTGTCGTGGACATGCAGGCGCCGCAAAGACTGGGTGTTATTGATGGTTGACGTACTCTAGGGATCAAACCTTCAGGCAACACATTCAATTGACAACATCACTCGCCTGATAACAATGAACGGGGTGCTCCTGTCATGGCGACTCGTTATCGCAGACCAACACTCACGAGTTTGTTTAGGACGTGGTTTGGGTGATGGCCGTTTTGGTTAAAAGCTACTCCATTGTAATTGCTATCAGTAGAAGCCGTGCGAAAGTATGGAGAGGCTGTATCACCACACCATGAGTTACAACGCTTGAAGCAATTGTTGGTGTAACCAGAGACATGGAATCCAGAATAGAAAGAGTTGTCACAGATCATCACTTGATAAGGATACGACGCGTCCGCGAGTCCGTGGGAATCCCACAATCCTTGTGGTTCAGCTTTGCTGCTGTTGTAACCCTCAATCGGCTTTATTTTCTGGCCAGACTTCCTGGAAAAATATTCCTTTTGTTTTTTCTCCTCATCAATGAATATAATTTCTGAAAACTGAATAAACAAGAGAAGATACGTCACTTTGCGACCAATGCAGCTCGGGGAAAGGTGTGGCCACCAAAACGAATGCTCCAAATTGCACAGCCATAATATATTTTAATGCCAGAGTTCAGTTGAAATTCTTGAACGGTCAAACTAAACTTTAATATATGACCAATGTGCACTAAATGAAAGCCCTCAATGAGTACTAGTCACTTCCAACTCCTGAGCTGTCATATGAAAGGGACCACTCAAATAAAATATCTCAACGAGTGCAGTCTAATAGCAGTGCTCACTACCAACTCCTGAACTGCCACAATGAAACCCAAAGGTGTGACCAATCCATGAAAACTCTAAATTGAGTGCATGCTACTATATATCAGTGTTCAAGTTGTTGACGAGCTCGGTATTCATGACTTTTTGCGATTTTATCAACACCCGTCTCTGTGTGATTAAACATTCATGTGTTGAAAATGTAAAGGTTAATCTAAGGTACCAACCTCAATGTTATTACAGTTGGTTCTGTAGCCGTTTGTTCCGTAAGGCAGATTGTTGTCATACGTGTTTTCATTTTTAGGGTCGACAAGATTGTTTGTTGTATAACACATAGTCCAGCCTCCACCGAATGACGTCATGTCGCAGTGAGCAGGAATTACGTTGCCAGGGTTACTGGTATCATTTAAGTTATAGACACCGTCCTGAGAGCCAGGGTTGCTTTTCTTGATGGCAGCGCAATTTATAAAAAATGAAGCTGAAAAACGAATAAAGTTAGTTTAGCCAGGCGTGACTAGCCAATATATAACTATACTAGCGGGACCCCGTGAAATACGTGTGACATCAGAATTTCGTTTCAGTTTCTTTTAGCTTGTCTTTCTTTTTGTCTTTTTGAAGTCTGTTTCGAGCATCTTGGATGCAATATCAGTATAATTAAAGAGCTGAAGGATAAACTGGGTCTGATCAGAACTGCGCAAGCCTATTTAGTTTCCCAGTTATTCAGATTGCAAAAAGTATCTTTTGTGTGGCGAAGAAAAGATAGCAGCCTCGGAGTGATGAGGGCCAATTCGGTTAAAGATTCTTGAATCTTGGAACCTGGAAAATGGGAGCCGACGAATTGGTGCGCAAAGTTCTTTGGACTCGAGTTTTGTCTACTTACGATGTTGGCAGTGATTCCCTGTGTATTTAGAGGTACAGGCGCACTGGTATCGTCCCGTCTCGTAGGCAGCAAGACAAGTGCCTCCATTTTGACACGGCGAAGATTCACAAGGACTCTGTTGCATAAAAACGTTATGAGGAATAAGTTCATTTGTTTGTTATGAACTCGTATGGACTTACGACAAGCAAGTAGCTGCCCTGAAATTGTACAGCCCTGTTCATTACTTTCTAGTACCACATAAGATTTATTGATAGCAAGAAAATGACAGTGCACGCACTTAACTTGACGTTGAATAATATTTGTTTGGCCGGTTATATATGAGGTACCTAATCACATTTTCAAAAACGGCCGACGAGGGAAGCACGTTTTAAAAATGGAGTGTAGGGCCCGATTGTTCAAAGAGTGGATAGCGCTATCCACAGGATAAATCCTCATCCTCTCGACTGAATTAAGCTTAATGGTTAATTATCCACTGGATAGCGACTTATCCGGCGAATAGCGCTATACACTCTTTGAACAACCGGGCTCAGGTCTAAAATCTAGGATATCTCTTCTATTGAGGATTATACACAAAGAAACACTAAATAATTTCCAGTTGGTCTGAGAAGGCAAACAAAGCCAACAGGAACTCGCACTGGCTATTTGTCATAAAAGTTTCTTGATTAAAAATTAATAAACGTGAAAGAGCGCTAAACTCGCCAAAGAAAGGATCACAATCATATTCCACACGAGTTTATCGAACATCTTCATTTGATCAATAGTTGTCTTACATTAACCGTTCAGTAGTTATTGACTCTGGAAGATTTACAGTGTCCGGGAATTTTAACAGTACTGATGCAACTTCATATAAAGACTATCAGTAAAAAAAATACGTGGGCGAAGGCCAAAACCTTTGGGGCGTTTGCACTTAACTTGCTGAAATGAAATTGACCCTGAGGATCAGAACCGAGATCAATCGTATTGATGTGCAATACACCTTCAAAAATCACTGGTTCACATGGACTTTTATTATACGATGTCAACTCAAAAACTAGCATATTTTTAAAAAGCAATTATTTTCCATTGAGAGCTGAGTATGGTAAACATGTCTTTATGTTTGTTTAGGGGTGGCGAATAGTAAAATCCGAGACTCGCCGAGACCCTTGTTTGAAAATCCAAGACCGAGTCTTTTAACAACTTTAGAAAATCCTAAAAACAAAACCTAAGCACAAAAACGAGACTTTGTGATTCATCACGAAAGCTTCCGAGATTTCATACCAAAAGTTCCGAGATCCACGATTTTTTTAGGTTCGCCACCCCTTTGCTGCCACGATTGTAAAAGGCGCCAGAAAGTGTGGTATGTACATATCACCAAAAATACTATTTTGATCTACTACATACGATACCAAATATAGCAAAATATAACATGCATACACCAAGGTGTAGTTTTTAGTAGAAAAATTTTAGAAATTAAAAGTATTGGTAAAGCTTCGTTTTACCTTGATGCTGAAGTGGTCAAAGTGTTCGCTGGATCTGTAGCTGCTGGAGTCTTTATACCTATCGGTTGCCAGAAGTTGACATTCGTACTTGCTTTCTGCATCGGGCGACTTCGCCACATTATACGAATAACATGCAGCGTTTAGCAAACACGTGAAGGCACAAGACGAGCGTTCCTTCTCCTTGCTAGTGGCGATCGCCGACACATTCAAAATCTTGTGAGGATGGCTTACAAACTTGGCGTGTCTCTCCTCCGAGCCGCGGTGGAAATTTTGGCCTTGATGAGCAACAGTTTGCAACCAAAAAATAGAGCCAAAAGCAACAAAACACCATGACACTGCTAGCCGTGTCATGCTGAGAGAAAGTACTAACTGTCGATACGAATCTCTGTCGCAATATATTTTGTCAGGAAGTGACTGACAGTTTGATGAAGATAAGTAAACGTTAGAATTGGACTGCAGATTGACACAGTGACAAAAGTAAACATAGGCACACTCTAAAATTAATGACGTCAAAGCGGCCATGTTGGATAAACTTTAACAAAAGATTGCTCATTATCCGCTATCGTACTGGGAACCAACATGGCCACAATGTCTTTGTATTCTGAGTTCTCAAGGTGCAAACCAAGAATTGCGTGAATGTTAACGATTTAACTCTCCTAAAACACCTGCTCCCAAGTTTATTTATTTCTACATACAATAGCATAGCTCGGGAAAGCGTGATATTTTTCCACAAAGATCTTACCTTTAAAATTAAATAATCATCATTTTCAAAACGAACACAACATACAGACTAAAAACAGTCTACCGACCAATTCCTCTAAAATAATGCAAAACATTTTACCGGAACTTCATTGATATTAGAATATATAATTATTCTTTTTATTAGAAAAAAAAAAAGACAAACACGACAAACAAGCAGAAACTATAGTAAGACGTAAGGCAACAGTTTTCTGTCGATCTTGTTACGTATTAAAAACCAATTGCATGCAGTGCTGTAAAATTGTCAAAACTGTGTTGCGTCGGTGTGGAAGATTATGGATTGCATCTCACTGTTATTATGTTATACGAGGAGAAATTGAACTTGTGGGTCGCACTACAGCCGATTTCAACTAAGATTCTTTCTTCTTTTTTCTTCTGGGAACCCGAGGCAATCTGTCCACTATGGTGGCCGAGAACTTCCAAAAGGATTTTAACCTATTTTATCTTTATGTCATATTTTTATCTTCATTTTATTTTTGAACGTGCGCCTACTTTAATTTTCACATATGTTTAATTTATAATCACGCGGTGAATTCACAAAGGTTGCCTTAAGGTGATTAATTTGCGGCGCTTGCATGTCCACGACAACTTTGGTCGCCTACATAACTGAAGGCTCCCTGCCGTCTTCTAGTACATGTAGATTCTTTGGCATGAAAACGATATTAATTGGAAATAAACCCTTTGCCAGCAGGAAAATGAAAAATGAAGTTACTTATTAGGCGGTGCACTTCACTGATAACAAATTAAAGTGGTTCCATTGTTTTGCATTTTGCGCATTACTACGCATAACATTTTCGAGATGGTGGACATTCAGAGCCGGTTGTTTAAATTTAATGGTCATCACCTTGGTCTGTAAAGAAAGTTGGCTAGTTTTTATTACAGGAAGGAACTGAGAAACGAAAATTAAAATGCTTTGTCCACAGGCAAATAAACCTCAGTATAGCGAAGTGGGTAGGGCAACCATTTCTGCGTCCACAATGGAAATCCATATAAAGATGTGTTCTTTTGTGTTCTATCCAAATTTGGGCATTCCAAATTTGGGCGTGACGAACGGGTTAACTTGTCGAAGGTAGTTTCTTCTGATTTATTTATCATGGTTGTCAAGCATTTGAAGCTTGTCGTTTGGCCATTGAGCCTGAGTGTTCCTACAGTGGTAGGGCACTCACTGTACTGTGATGACGAAGCATACCGAAATTGAGTGAGAATGTTCGGTCGAACGAAGATAATGAAACTGCATGGCTATTATGCCGTGATCATGAAATGCAGCCATTGTGCCGCTCTTTTGTAACGAGGGTGCTTCTACAGCTGTAACGCATATCGACGTTGACACAGCGAGGCTATGCTCGAAACTCAACACCGTTTGGTTCTGTGGAACATGTACGGATAAACTGGTTTTGGCTTGCGTTCTTAAGTTCACCGCGGAAATTTCGTGGATTCGATATTTGATGGATACCGCTACGCGATTGCAAATAACTCTGTCGCCGCTAATTATTTAGTCCCGACGAAACTTTCTGTGGCGACACGAAATACTTCTGGGAAGATAACAGGCCGAAAACGGAAACCAAAGCTACGATGAGCTTTAGCCGTAAAACAATAGCGATTTTAATATACTTTACATTGTTACATGACATTTGTTGCCCAGCAAAATGCTTCTGCTTATCATACATTGCCTGCTGAAATGTTTCTTCCATTCGATCATGTAGCTTTTGTTTCGCAATGGTCAATGTGTACTAGAAATGAACAATACACCGAAATAGCCCAGCTGAGTATTGAGTTTGCAGTCACAAATGGACTGAACACGCTGTGAACAAAACCGCAAAATATTGTAAACAGGTATCGTGTTTCATTCATTCCTCGCTTTCAGTCCCGCGGGCTTTCAGTTTTACATTTGTTACAGAGCACGAATACTCTAAAGCCTGAGAGAAGAAACGCATTCAGTTAATAAAAGGAATAGATAAGTATTGAAGCGAAGGCTGGATTAATGGTGGCCTCTGATTAGAAATAAATGTTCGAAGTCAAACGGCCAATATCGATTGTGCATAAAAAGATATGCCACGCACATTACTTAGCTTTTCTTGCCGGCTGATGCTTTTGCTCCTAAGCTCAAAATGCCGAGACGCTCAACCTTCAAGAAGCAAGTGTATGAGTGTTGTAATGATAATTTCTACTTTAATCAGGTTTCATTGGAGCAAGGTGTCAAAAACCAAGTTCTCTATACTGTGTGATATTTTTCTGGTGAGAAACAAAAGTCTCTCTTGAAAGTTCCGCTTTTGTCCCTTTTGTCCATTTTAGTACATTCTGGTCTCCACGCAACTCATGGCGCGAGCTCTCTGGCAACGCCAAATCGACTGGGTCCCTGCAACTTCATAGTTCTAGAAAGCTCGCCATTTCTGGCCGTTGGTACTTTTCCCGGTCGTCTTTGCACTACAGAGATCTATTTTAAAACTAGATTACCCTTGACGGGTTCAACTAGCGATCCAATTCTTAAAACGTCCTCCCAGCCTTCGAGTTTCGTGATTTGGAGGGTCTGGGTACGAGATTGCTCAGATTTCGCGCAAACAAATTTCTCTTACTTTGGCGCAAAAAATTAATCCCGATCAGGCAGTATAACATATATGGGCGACCTTACAGCGGCCACGCAGCTTTGATTTAATTAAAAAATTAACAGTTCTCAGTAAAAAAAAAGTGCTCTTTGTGGCCATCCCTTTGCATCTGTTTACTTGTTTTGATGTTTTTATATTTCGTTCAAGGTTTTTGGTCACATAAACAATAACATGTGATGTAAGTGAGCCACTAAGAATGAAAGAGAATGAGGGTAATTCGGCTGGCCAAAACTCTCTTATTAACATGGTGACCCCATTTTTTTATTGCGTTATTAGAACGATCTGGTATTGGTGAGCCCACTTTTCAATGTATTGCTAATTTATAATCACCCGATAATTCATAAAGGAGTGTTTTAAACACAGTCCTTTGTGCGCCGGACTAATACTGGATATTTACATTCAGGGTGTGTTCAAGGACATTTTAGTAACATGGCGTAGATTAGACATTACAAACGAAGAAAAACTACAGAATTTATGTATTTGGTACTCATGTATTACTTTAATATATAAAAGATGAACAACAACGGTGTGCTTCTTAAAATTTTATAAATATTAAATTACGAATAAAATGGAAAAACTCAACTATCTGCAAAACATTAAAATTGTATAATTTCCTCTAGTTATAATTTAAGCAAATATATTAATTAGCAAAAACCATTTGCATTTCAAACTTCCTAAATAAACCACCAGCAAAACTGAATACAAAATTTTAAGACATTGACAACACTAGGTCAGAAAAGAAAAAAATAGCTCGAAAATGTTAAAATAATGTTAAAAGTTGATTATAACAGTAATAGTTTGCTAACTTTTAACGTACTAATCTCTTTTTCAACGTATGTAAATAAAAAAAATCTAAATAAATAATAAATACATAACAATGTTGAATAAATTTCCAAGAAATACTTGAATACAAAATGAATCATCAATTTTAAAACTAAATGGTACCTCACTTAATGTACCCTCTCCGAAAAATTAATAACAATCCTTTCGAAATTACGTTGCAAGGACTAGACTAAGCACGTCAGTTTCACAATGTTATCGTTCCCAGTCTCTTTCTTAAATTCCCCAATGTTATCAGTTCCACAAACGGTTAAAGATCAAGATGATTGTTAGGGACTTAGCAAACAAGTCAAAAAAGTTTACTGTCGGACTAAAACTATCCGATAGAGAATTGCACAAACCCACAAAATGACCCGCAGTATAATGACAATTTCAGGTACATGAAACATCCTAAGCGTGCAACTTCTCGAGATGTAATGTTATCAGCCCTGCTCAATAACATAACTATGTTATGCGAGGCTCAATTCTTGACAGAAATGATTGCCCAGTTAGCATGATCGTAATACTCCTCAACAACCTCCAGAGAAGGTACCCCTTGTTGGATCAACTCTGCCAGTTCGCCTTGGTGAAAGACGTGGTAGTAGCGCTGACACAGTCCAGCAGAGCCTTCGGTGCCATTACAAGTAGGACTAAGCTCATCTGCTGACGAACTGGAGGTGACTTGAAACTCTTGACAACACACAGTGGTGTGCTGGAAAATCTTCTTAGCAAAAGGCACACCACACACACTAGAAATCTCATTCTCTTCTAGCAATCTCCAGTCAGCTCCCACGCAGTCACCAGACGATGAACTGTCACTTTCCGTGTCGCTTGACGAGATGTTTTCCAACAGTCTTGCAAGAAGACGGGTGCCGATGCCATTCGTACTTTCTCTAGCGAGCGACTCTACTTTGGATGCACCAAAGTCTACAGAAGTTCCTTTAACTGGTGAAGAAAAACCATTACAAAACTTGGCATGCGAAGGCTTGTGCTCGAGCTGTGTGGACACTCCATCGAAAGTTGAAGAGAATGGTTCACTTAGTTTCGGGTCACATACAGGCGCGGTGCCAGAACCTTGGTCGTGGTCGACATAGCCTGCAGAAAAGCCGTTCTCATTCCGCTTAAAAATCCTGCTAGATAAAATATTTAAAAAACCAGTGCTGTGCAAACTCCCGCCGTCTGTTTGCGCCGGTATTAAGCGGCGCAGTTTTTCATGGATTCCCGCCACAAAACTGCTCCTTTCTAACACAGAGTTGCGATCAGTGCGCTCTTTGCTATCAAAAATTTTGTCTGCAACCCTACCGACGAAAGCGCCAAGTTTGCTTGTGCTTGTTGCATCCTCCTTACTAGCAACTGCAGTGGAGTTCCTTGCGTGTGCATTGCTCACGTGTCCATTACTTGCGTGTCCATTGCTCACGTGTCTATTGCATACGTGTCCATTGGTCACGCGTCCGTTGCATACGTGTCCATTGCATACATGTCTATTGCTCACTCCATTGCAAACGTGTCCATTGCTTGCGGTCTTCTGGTGTTCCTGGTAGTGTCTTGTCGCGCTACCATTGGTGTCAGCCCTCAGCTTGTGTTGAGAACTGTCCCGTGCCTGAAGAGTTCGTCTGTGTCTTTCTTTGTTTTCAAACAAAGATTCGTGGGAAATTACACTACAGAGGCATTTCTCGCGAGCACCATTTTGTTCTCGTCCTTTTGCATCACTGCCTGCAAAGTTGCACATGTGTTTACGTCGCTTTCCTATAAACAAGGAAACGAGACTTCAAATGACAAACCTTACAAATTGCAATGTGTTTTATTCGTCGCTCTCCTTAACATCGAAATTAGACTTACGTACGTTAAAAAATAAATAACACACGGATAAAAGTCGTACATATGCACAGCCATGACAGTTATCATAGCGTATTTGGTACCTCTATCTTTGCTCTTGTGGTGTCCTTTGTAAGGCACCAACACATCTTGCCCACTGAACTGAAATATGAAGTATTAACGATTAAGAACTTATGATATTATGGACCTAAAATTTTGCAAGTCTACATCTGATTTTTTGATGCTTTTTCCATTTTTATGGTACTGGTACTCATAAATATACTCGTTCACGTGGTAATATGACTCACTGTTGGAGAGGGTCAGCATGGCTCGGAAACACTGGTATACGAGGGACAACCGTTTAGGTCTTTACAGTACCTTTCTTTCACTCTGTTCCAGTGCCCAAGCATAAACTAACATCCGACCGCCAGGTCGGAGGATTCTGGCCAACTCTCGTAGTGCTTCCAGACGTCGCTTGGCAGATGCAAAATGATGGATAACCCCCACAGATATTACAGCATCAAAGCAACTGTCTCTGTATGGAAGCAACTGATTGTCACAGACACACACTTCATGTTGTTTCTCTCTTGCAGTAGACACAAACTGTATGCATGTATCAGAACCGGTGATGAAGGAACTGGGGACAAGTCCAAGATACTTTCCGGGTCCACAACCTGCAATAAATTACATAAGCTGCCTTATTCACGCATGGAACACATACAAACCAAGCCTGACCAATTTTCAGGCTGGAGCTGCAAGCCTGAGATCACAGGAATCTCACTCAGCTAAAATGGGTGAAACTCTCTGGAATTTTGAAAAAAGTTCAGACAATCTTTTCCTTGTCCGGTAGTGTATTGTCAGCTAATTGCAGATGTAACAAAAGAGTTTTATATTGATTAACATGCATGGTATATATAGGGTATATTGCTGACTTATTACATAGTTACCTAAATATACTAAGTCAATATTTCTTGATAAATATTGGAATCCTACTTATGTGCTTTTAGAATATGGATATTTTGAGAACAAAGGTGGTAGAACAAATTATGAGGAGAAGAGCCATGACATACATTCTTTTGGGACAAAAGTGTTTTCTGGAGGGAGGGGGTAGACATAATTTAATTGGTTGGATAATATTTGTAAATAGTGTATTGCAGACAACTGATACAATATAGAACAATTTCTATCGGAGCTTCACATTAACATTTAGTCAATGTGTGAAAGCTGGATGCCATTAAGAAGTTTGAGCTGACTTCAAGCATTACTAGCATTAGCCCTTCTTCAGAGCAAGTCTAACAGACAAACCTAGCCAAAACAGAGTGTTGATGTTGAGTGAATCATTTAAATATGTATTGTTCTATTGTTTTCATACCTAATAACAACAGAAAGCGGTACCTTGACATATAATTATACTAGAAATACGATAATCGCAGATACCCCCTCACTCTGCTATTGATTGGACTTTTACACTTTGGTACTGCTCAACAAGAGCAGCCTTTGTTTTACCGAAATGCTGACTCAATCTTTTCTTCGAAGTCAAGTGCTACACGCAATTTTGGCGACGTTCGATCGTTTCACGATTTCGCCTTGCCCGTGCCTGTTCCCTTCTCTTTTCAAGACGAGCTTCGCGAGACCGTTCTGTTTCACGTTTTCCAGTTTTTCAAATTCATTTTCGTGAGGAATGAACTGCCTTAATAAGGAGTAGAATAGTTTTCCGTTAGTCTTTACATGGAGTGTTGTCCGCTCCTTGACTGACCGACTGACTGACAGACGAACATTCATTCGATCAAATGCTGTCACGGTTAGTTAAACCCCTCACTTCGCTCGGGGGACAACTTTTCAGTTAACTGTCACCACGGTAATATACCCTCTGCAAATATCTGAGCAAAAATATACAGCCTTTCCCCCACTCCCTCTGAAACAAATGGTATGCACAGCACTTAATATATGGTGAAATCATTCATGCATATAAAATATCATTTAAAGGGCAAGCAGCTCACCTACAGCTCCATATCAACATCTGTGAGCAGATGTCCAATAATTACACACAAATACACCTATTTAGTAATTAAAATTTAAATGACTTCTGGTTTCTTATCAGTTCAATTGGCAGAGGGAGGTGGTTTGGACAATATGTTTTGACTGCGCGGCGGAAAACTGTCAACAGCTCTTATAATGTTGGAAATCATGTAATATTGCATTTCTCCAGAAACTCAACGAGTAAAATAAATTGACGAAGCTAATCTATTTTTATAAAAGCAATCGACACGTATTATCCTTAATTTCTGCTGTTTCGACCAACAATAGTAGCTTTAACACGTTAAAATGTCTCACAAACGGCATCCTGAAACTCATAAACACAGCGCGATTTTGACGCCGACAAATATCTCACGGAACGATGAAGTCAATCGAAACTTTATCAGCGAATACAAGACGTTGTCGCGGAGACTTCGTTCGTCTTTATACATTCTGGTATACTAGCATCGCTTATTGTTCGAAACATTCGACCAGAAACCCCTGAATATTACACTGCTGCGTATATTTGAAACAAACTGGAAGTGAGGCTGCGTTAAAGAGTCACTGAGCGAGTGCGCGTGTTGAATTATATATATGATATTTGGTAAATACTGAACACCATGCAATATTCCTTGTTTTCATCGATTCCTTGCTGAGCGAGTTTTTTTTTTTTTTTTTTTTTTACGGCTATAGCAACCTACCTACATCCGCAATTACACTGCCAGTTGGCAGAGATCGCAAGAACTCGGTGACTTTCGGCCACGCTTTGTGCTGCAGGCTCAAAAAGCGCGGAGCGATTTGGTCGTACACGTCACGGACATGAGCCTTTTCGAGTTCCTCTGGTGAAGAAAACTGGGACATGTAAAATCACCGATTTGTGACGCGATGCGGGGCCTAAAATGTCCAGAATACAGCAGCGAATGAAAGCGTTTCCTCGTGCGGTTCCTTGAGGCGGCCTGCAAAATGACAGAAAAACACGCTGTCATGAACAACAACCGACACTCAAACAAAGGATTCCATTCTTTCGAGTTTCTTAGACTTTCGCTCGGTAAATTGCGTTCAACATCCACCCTTCTTCACCTGCTTGTTCTTTCGCTTTGAAAGTGAAAGAAAACCAAACGACTTTCGGAACCAACTGCGCAGAAAGGACGTCGATCGCAATATATGAGCCCGCGCGTGCAGACGAGAGCTGAACGGAAGCACAAAATATATTTATAACAATATCAACTGTAAATTGCATCTTACCTCCTCAAACGTCAAATATCTCAAGTATATACGCCTTGCTCGTGGCTCCTGCACATGAAACTGCGCAGGATTTGACCCCGGATTTGACAAAGATTCTGATCACTACAAAGCAGGCGTTCAGTCTAAAAACTCGTGTGCTTTGACAACAGAACAATAGCTACACTCACTTATGCGTTTTGCATATGAATATGGTGTGACAGCACTGCCTCATGTGTGTTCAGACACTCGTGAAAGGAATATATCCCAAGGTACCAGCAACCAACTACTTGAGTATAAATATACTCGTAAACTTACCGATAGCCAGTGAAGGTTCCAGTATTTTGACACATGATCTATAAACCACGAAGATAACCAGCAATCAACCGTCAGCTCTAGGCACCTATGGGAAAAACCACATCTCTTTTTCATGCAAATTAAAGTCGACAAAATGGTAAATAGAACACAGCGTGTCATCAAATGAATCACGTGGTTAAACAAGAGAGCCTGGGGACTACCTGTGTTCGGGCCAGTTCAATCCCGGGGGGGGGGGGGGGGGGGGTACTCGATAGGAATTTGGGTATAAAACCCTGACCCTATTCAAGACACAAAAATGGAAATTTTGCTACCCTGTCTAAGACAAAGTGCTCTAATTTGATACCCTGTTCAAGTTTAGATAAGTAGTTAGCCTGCGTTGCGCGCGTTTCCACTGGAGCATACGAAGAAATTGCGCGAAAATGGCGGGAGCAAAAATGTGGTTGAGGGGGGAGGGGAAGAGGAGAAAATCTTCGGAAAATAACCCTGTAAGACACGAAAATGTAAAATTTGATACCCTGTCTAAGACAGAAGACCCTGAAAATGATACCCTATTTAGAACTGAGTGATCATAATAATGCGCGGAAACCCCAAGGGCGAGCTTGAATAGGATCAATCCTGCCAGCAGGATGGCTTATGCCATACACTAGCCGTTGAAATTCATACCTATTTTTCTTCCGTTCTATCCCAGCCGCTGCCACGGGAAAGTGAGCCCGCACTCCTCGGAGAGGATCGTAGGGAGTCGAGAGAGCGGCGGAAATCGAGCCTAGCGTAATTCCAAATAAACTTTTTGTCCTCTCAGACCGCTGCGACCAAGTTTATCCGTTGCCGCGAGCCCGAAGGCGATAAACAAAGTCTGGTGGAGCCCAATTATTGGTCAGGATTTGAACAAAAAACTGAGCACCTGGATAAGTGAATGTTGATTTTGAACAGCATAATCAAGTTGGACGCTGTGTGACACTTTCATGTGTGCGCTGGTACATTATGAAATTTAGGTGGATCGCCTTAATCTTCCTTGGGTTTCTTGCAACACCATTTCTGCTTTCAAGAGGAAAAGGTAGAGTGAGCCGTTTTAATTTAATTTGTTGATATTATAAACATTTTGTTCAGTACTTCTTTCGGCATATTTTGTCTCTTCTTGCCCTCATTGTGTCATGTTTCTCACCACTCTCGTGCAGTAAATCTGATTTTCACCCGTACTGCACTATACTGAGTTACATCATTTTGGATTCTTAGTCCGGTAAGTCGGGAAAAGTCTTTACGGCATCGAAACAGTCGCGCAAGCCAGAAGGCAATTTTCAAAGTGCAAAGTACAGTATTTGTTAAAATCATTTAGTTTCGTTCTTTTGGCTTGTTTTCTTATACCTCAGATAAATATACTAAAATTAAAGAATTGTAATATATTCCGCAAGGACATTCAGTTTATAGTAGAGTAGATTCCTTGCGTTTGTAGTCAGGTTACCGGTCACTGCATGTGTAGTAGCAATGCAGACTCAAAAAGAACTTGCTTGCTTAGAGCGCAACCCGAGTGCACAATTTGTATCTTCAATGCCATGCTTGTGTCGCACTGATTACGCGCTCCAAACACAGTAATGGCACATCGCTAAATTTACATGGGAAGAGGAGAGAACACTCAACCAGCATACCGTGTAGCTGGTAATTTTGGAGGAACTACTTTTTTGCGGTTTTTGAACTATCCGCAAAAATATAGCTCACACAAAAATTATTGCGAGCGCAACTTTGCAAACGCCGTACGCCGTGAAAACTGTTCAGAATCGAAATTTCGTCTCCGATACATTTACTTCATTTAGAAAACAAAGCTCACTTTCAAAATCGCAAAACTTTATGGTAATCCCTTTAGGCTCTCACGAAATACCAGCCGCACAGTACCAGCCAGTATTACGCAGGGTCTTGGCAGAGTGTGCAACTTGACGCAGTATTAAACTGGCATCGATCGAAATGGAGTGTCCCTCTCGGCCTCTCAACTTTTATTTGCATGCTTATATCCTACGAGCAGGTATTGCTTAGTTAATAATAAATAATTACTTCGGCTGTGGTGTGAGACAGCTGCAGATCGTGTTTTGTGTCATGAATGAGTTTCGTCAACATGAAAGTGCTCAGTATGACTATCTCGGCAGTTTATGTTACACAAATATAAATGAAGCAAGATATTTTCGAAGTGGCAAAAAAATAAAAAAAAGCAGTGTTGATAGGACCAATTTGCCGATGCATATTGCCATAACATCACTGTCACGGGATCACACTGTTTTGAAAAACATGCGTTTCTTGGGTAATTGGAAACCCTAAAACAATGGCACAGAGCATAAGATTTATCACAAAGTTATAAACTGAGTAAAAACTATTAGAGCGGGGCCGGATGAGTACTTGCGAAAGATTGTTTTTTTTTAAAGTAATTTCTACATTTTGTTGTTCTTTCAATATTTAAATTCTTGAGAAAAAATGTTGAAACTTACTGCAATAAATATTTTTGTGTTGTGTTGTTTTGTTTGTTTTTTTATTTGCTGCTGGGTCGCCAGGCTTTAACGCCACACAGAAAGGAGCTTCATGAAACGCAAAACCTGCATGCATTCATGTTCCTCTAGTACTATAACTGCAGACATTCTTGTTTCATGGCCAAGCAATTAAGGCCGGATATTTTCAGAAACTGCGCTTTCATGTTGTACTGTGGACGGCGAAAACGAATATTTTCGAAGACGCTCTCCAGAGTGGATATTTTCGACAACTGCGCTTTTATCTTGCAGTGTGGACCGCGAAAACGGAGCCTTTCGAATACGCGTGACGTCATGATGATTATGTCAGAATTCTGTGCATGCTTAATCCGGGCATTTAGCGTTTTCGGTCGGTCCAGCGTATGTGGACAATGAAAAGGCAATTCGAAAACGATAGTGTGGACGGAAAACTTTCGATTCGTTTCCGTATAAAAACTCCGTTTTTAAACGAAAACGGATTAGTGTGAACGGGGCTTAAGTTCCATTTGGAGCCGTATTGTAAACTCTCCGTGTTATAACCTCAACGTTGGAACAGTACGACCTCAGGATTTGGACGGACGAAATACAGTGTGCCATGTGACTCGCGTGTTTCCCAGATGTAAAGTTATAATACAATTTCCATACTGCACTGATACATGCAGACTCAGGTCTATTTTACCGAGTCATACTTATATATTTATACTGCAATCCCAGCCAAAACTCGTTGAAACACCCCCACTCCCCCGTGCAATTTTGGAAGCGTCGGTCGTATCTTCTCGCGTTTTCTCGTGATTTTTACAACATTGCAAAGGGGGATGGGGGAACCTGAAGCCTAAGTGTTTCAACAGTTTTGGCGGGGATTGTGGGAAGCGCAAACGACTCCTCCTTGTGTATCCGTTTGTCTCTAACACGGCCGACAGAGTATGACAAAAATTTGTTTCCTTGCCAGGTGTGTGCCGCCAACTTTTGCACTTGCCTGAAATGCGAGGCAAGCGTCTCCAAGGACATGTTATTCACTCTATTGATGTCGATACCGTCCCCGGTTGTGGAATCGAATGTTTCCTGGAGGAATTCTGTGTGTCCTACAACCTGGGACCGTCCCAGGATGGGAAACACGTGTGTGAGCTGAGCGACTCTGATGCCATCCGACATCCACTGGACCTGGTCCCTGACCCTGAATACAACTACCAAGGGACGAAGGTTGTCACACGAGCAAAATAATAATCGAAAGTAAAGTAGCCTAAATAGCGGGAAAGGCGTCATTTTGTCACCACTGTACCACAGAAATAACGACTAGTACACTGCAAATATGATATCAATTTTGTAATTTGTTTGAAATAATAATTCAGTTTTCCTTATAAATGGAGTCTAATGGCTCATAAACCTTCCACAACTCCCCAAAGTGCGGGCGAAACTAAATCATACCATTATTTTAGTGGCCCTCATACTGTACATATTGATTAAATCGTATACGCACGCTTGCTTCTAAATCACTTGCAAGTTACGTTTCTTCTGCACAATATAATAAATGCACGGCCTTCATATAGCTACTTCATGGTTCATTCTAAATGTTAACTTCAGTTTTTAATAATAATTTCAGAACGCCTGCACCAGTAGTCCCTGCCCAAGCAAAGCCAACTGCAGTTCGTTATCGGAAACAGATTACAGATGCGTCTGTCCTGTCGGCTACACCGGAATAGACTGTGAGACAGGTCAGTAGACAGTGAGTATGCTGTGGCTGATTAAAAAGAAAGCTAGCTCTAGTAAGAAGGTACCGCTTTCCGCACTTATTTGAAGTTTAACTAGTCTATACTAGAGCTGTTTTCGGATGACTGTCGAAAGTAATCGTGTGATTGCTTTGGTTTTGCGTTTGCTACGCTTTCGGATTGGTCCACACAAGTTTGGCAGCATTTTCAACCAATCAGGAACAAAACCAAAACCAAAACCAAACACTTCTCACGCAAGCGATGGCGTGTACTCGCATTGCTGATTGGAAAGTAAAACCAAACGCAAGACCAAACGTGAATTACTTTGGCTTCTGATTGGCTGAACTGTTTTCTCTCAGTCTCTGTGATTGGCCTGTGTGATTACTTTGGTTTTGGTTTTCGACAGTCATCCGAAAACGGCTCTACTACGTGCAAGTCACGACTCCCGTCACGGCTTCTGCTAACTTGCATAAACAGCCTGGGTCCTAACACTTGGTTTCTGACGAGTGTACGTATATCAAGCCCTGAGCAAACGTACTCCCCAAGTCGAATGAAGCCGACCCATTAGTCAACACAAGTTAGTTTCCGACTTCGGTTCAACTTGGATGTCGTTGGCCTGCACCCAATTGGTTCGAGTTGCTATGGGACTGGTGATTTTCAGGCCAAGCTCAACTTTTCCGCCAAGTCAACCCAAGTTGTTTAAATTAGCATTTTCCAGCCAACCCTAGTCAAATCGAGTCATGTAAGCTGGTCAATAAGCAGTTTGTCATTGAAATTGAATTTATGGCTGGTATAGGTGCAACTTAGAAGGGTCCGTGTAACTATATTCTCCATACATCGCTCAGGCATCTTCGGAGACCCAGGGGCAGATCTAGGGTGGCGAGCAAAAAGCGGTGGGGGAAAGTGGAGGGAGAGGGAGAGAAAAGGGGAAGGAGGAAGGGCTTCTTTCCTCCTTCCCCTTTTCTCCCCCCCCCCCCTCCCCCCTCCTCCGCCTCTTTTTTGCAAGCCGCCCCACGATCTGCCCCTTGATCTCTGAAGATGGTCCGCAGGGCAACTTTATGATTGACTTGACTGAGTGGAGTGGAATGCTGGAATTGTGAGAACTAGGCACAGTCTTGGATTGGTTTGATTGATTGACTAATCTTTGTTTTTTCAGACATTGATGAATGTGCAAGTGATCCTTGTGACTCGTCTGCTAACTGCACAAACAACCCGGGTTCTTATGAATGCACATGCCAACAGGGGTTTTCTGGAGACGGGTTCACGTGCGCAGGTAAAACTATACACGTAGTAGTCAACAATTGTGACCCTAATAGATTCTTACTGGCCTCAAGGCGAGGACAGAAATCACCTAAAGTTGTACAGCTTACAGTACCGACCGAACAAACTAGGTTAATAAGATTTTTACTATGATGTGACATATTCCGCTCGATCGAGCACTTGATTGATTGTATGATCGGTTAATTGGTTGTTTGATTGGCTGATTTCTGTTTTCAGATATCGATGAATGTGCAAGTAATTCTTGTGATTCTTCTGCTAACTGCATAAACAACCCGGGTTCCTATGAATGCACCTGCCAGCCGGGGTTCATTGGAGACGGATTCGCGTGTGCAGCGGGTAAACTCGTGCGAATGTTTTCTGACAAATCTCTACCCTAAGTAGTAAAGTACGAATTTTAACATTATATATAACAGTCTTTTTATACGGAACAATGTAACATAGGTTGTTTTATTATATAGACACGAGTGTTTTACTGGAAAACATACCGTGCGTAAAATCCATACGAAACTACATCCGGGACCCGAGTGGCGTATTTTCCATATCCTCACTAGTGAGGATATCGTTGGCATCATTTCCCGCTTTTGCACGGTTGTTTGTGCAATTTCTCGTAAAACACTCGTGTCTAATATAATAAAAAGAAAATTACACGGCGGCTTGAAGATATGGATTTTATTTTCTCGTGGTAGAAACAATATTTTACTCACTCGCGAAGCGCTCGTTCGTAAAATATTGTTTTTACCACTCGAAAATAAAATTCATATCTTCGCGCCGCCGTGTAATATCCTCTCTATATATAACAGTCTTTATACGGAACAATGTAACATAGGTTGTTATAATTATAGATGGTGTAATACTATTGTACACTAAGAGCCCCTTCATAGAATTAAAGGGCCTAAACAAAATAACCATTCTTTGAAGACTGCAGTATGAACCTCTGAATTGCCTGGCTGATTAATTTTTCTATATAATTGCAGCCTCAGGATCAAGTTGCCTTTCCATAAAAAGCAGCTCAAATAACGCGCCAAACGGTCTGTATCAACTTTCCGATACCAGTAACCCTGGTAACGCCTATCCAGCCCACTGTGACATGACGTCATTCGGCGGAGGCTGGACCATGTGTTATACAACAAACAATCTTGCTGACCCTAAAGACGAAACCACGTATGACAACAGTCTGCCTTACGGAACAAACGGCTACAGAACCAACTGCAATAACATTGAGGTTGGTATCTATTTTTCTTACGGCCGTATCATAAACAGGCGTACTATATACATCGATTCTTTATTTGGCAATGTATTCATACAGCTACAATTTTCATCGCGTATAGATAATTGCTGTTATCATTATTATTTATGCAGTCATTCCACTCTCTGTTTAACAACGAAAGCGGCTCCTTTATTGAAACTTAACCCCCTCCCCCATTCCCCCCATACAATGTTGCATAAAAAGAGTGCACCTTCGACGCACTCCGTCAATATTGTACGGGGGAGGGGGACGGGAAGGGTCAAACTGTCATAATTTTCAGATAAATTGCTAAGTGTCCCAACACTTTTGTCTAGGGTTGTAGTCTGTGAACTGCGCACGGTTATCGAAAATATAGTATCCTAAATCCAGTTACCAATCGCGGAACCTTTTTTTGACGGATACACTCGACTACAACTAAATTATTTGCATTAAATAAGCAAAATAAAAATTAGGCAAATATGCTAAAGATTCGACCGGATTCACTGCGTCTCAATCAACTTGATTTTTACGGCTGAACAAAAAACAAAAGACGCACATGCGTAGAATTGGGACACTATTCCTTTAACAATCTATCATTCTTAACGGCACTAATAAACGTACACAAGAGCTTTCGTTTGAGTGGTAACATTTTTAGGTTTCACTGCAGTTTGGTATTTGGACGTTTTGATTTTCGGTGAAATTGCAGTCATAGCAAAAACTTACCTTTTCAATTACCTTGTTCTCAGTTTTCAGAAATTATATTCATTGATGAGGAGACAAAACAAAAGGAATATTTTTCCAGAAAGTCTGGCCAGAAAATAAAGCCGATTGACAGTTACAACAGCAACAACGCTGCACCACAAGGATTCTGGGATTCCCACGGACTCGCGGACGCGTCGTACTCGTACCAAGTGATGATCTGTGACAACTCTTTCTATTCTGGATTCCATGTCTCTGGTTACACCAACAATTGCTTCAAGCGTTGTAACTCATGGTGTGGTGATACAGCCTCTCCATACTTTCGCACGGCTTCTACAAGTAGCTCTTACAATGGAGTAGCTTTTAACAAAAACGGCCATCACCCAAACCGTGTCCCAAACAAACTCGTGAGTGTTGGTCTGCGATAACAAGTCGCCATGACAGGAGCACCCCGTTCATTGTTATCAGGCGAGTGATGTTGTCAATTGAATGTTTTGCCTGAAGATTTGAACCCTGGAGTCGTCAACCATCCCAGTCTCTGCGGCGCCTGCATGTCCACAGCAACTTTGGTCGCCTACATTGTATAACTGACGGCGCCCTGCCGTTTTCATTATTACCTGCAGATTATTTGACATAAAAACGATATTTTAAATTGGAAATTAACTCCAGTCCTAAATGTACTCGTGAGTCTTGGTCTGCGATAGCAACATTTTCATCAATAGGCCCTTTGCATCAGGCTGGTCAGATGACCAAAATCCATCATGTGACTGAACATTCATCACCTAAGGCTTTCTGAGTGCCAGAAATAGAAAGAGCATCGAAAACTATGCAAAATCGCGAAATGTCAATCCCAGCAACTTTTTCTATACAGTATTCTTAGCATTTCTAAACTTCAAATGCTGCCAATTTCGATCGATCTATAACTCGTGCTGTGAGCCTGAAATTTTGCATTCCTCCATATTTTCAACGCTCTTTCCATTTCTGGCACTGAAAAAGGTAATGAATTCCCAGCCTCGCGGTAAATTTTGGTCATTTGTACTACGCAACTCACCCGACACGTGATTCTGCCGAGGAAGTATCACGACCGTGGAATTTAGTTTATGCGGTTACTGTGCCCGTTGAGTAACTATATTTCTATCCATTGGATTGAACTATATAATGAACACGTTTGATATTTAATTACACTCACCCTGATTCAAAGTACATCTTGAGCACGTGTGGCGAGGGTTTTCCAACACACCCCATCTGAGTCCGATTCCCGGGTCCGATTTACGATGAGCAAGGAGTGAGACAGATATGGTGTGCGATAGACAGACGAAGGAAATCGCGAGACCAATATAGCCAAAGCCTAAATTCTAACCAAAATGACGTCCGTTGTTGGACGCGGCTGACGATCCAGTGGTGTCAGTTAAGACCGCTGGAGATAATGAGTGGCAACTTGTGTCGTGCCAACAGGCGCGACACAATAAGTGTTGAACAGGCGACCTCATTCCCAGGCTCTTTCATCTCCGGGCCGGCCGGGAGATGAAAGAGCTTGGGAATGAGGTTGACCTACAGGCCTACGCAACGACACGACGGATGGCCTCATGACAGCACTTCAGCCGAGCGCGCCTGGGGTGAGAACGTTAAATCTTGGCTCACGCGAACCTTACGCAATGTTTACACGACGGCATCACGACGGCAAACCTGACACTTTTTGCCAGTGAAAATGGCAACATTCAGGAAAGCCCGAGATTGCTTTTTGTTTGCCCACGATGAAGGCGAAATAGACGACGAAGAACTCCTTCTCTTGTTCGATGTAAACACTTCCCGAAATCCAGGGTTTCCGTACTGGAGGTACAATCAGTTTGAGTTGGAAGAGATGTCAGATGCGGACAGAACCTTATGCAAGGGAAAATATCACCTTGACCTTTTTCTGAGCCTAATATTTACAGTTGCCACATATCTAAATAGCTTTAGCATTGAATTTTTAAATTAAAATGATCACAGCAGCTCGGAGCCATCAAATGGAAATCAAACAGCAATAAAATATAAATTTGCACGGTTGTTTGTGCAATTTCTCCTAAAACACTCGTGTCTAATATAATAAAAAGAAAATTACACGGCGGCTTGAAGATATGGATTTTATTTTGTTTTTACCACTCGAAAATAAAATTCATATGTTTGCGCCGCCGTGTAATATCCTCTATGTATGTATATGCATGCATGTATGTATGCCTGTATAAGAGGGTAAAATATATGGTACATGTACATGTACAGTTACAGAAACTGAGCCTGAGTGCCTTGTTCTGCATGAAACTAAACGCGGCCCCACTTCATGCTAAATATTTTTATAGTTCTTTGCAATGCCAGTTAGTTTGATGGCTGTTATATAGGGCGGAATACAGCATGAGAAAAACCAAAGATTTTTTGGAGGATTTATTTGACATACATAACAGCAATAACAGGGCTGGGTTGTTTAAGGCTCTTTAGCTAAAAACTCTGCAGTTTGTTGACCAAGAGATTGAGATGAACAACTGGTGTGGTAATCCTGGGTTAACTTTCAAGCCGCTTTGAACAACAAGGCCCCGGACCGTAAGGTTAGCAGCCTGCCAAGATGCGTTAAGATTTTATCAACCTGGAAGTCATTGTAATGCGAACTCAGAACCTTGTTGAATGTGCAGTGATTGTAGCCATCAAACTTGGACCTGAGCAATATAATTACGTTGCAACACATGTGAGTTTTCTGCTTGAAAAAAAAAAAAAAAATGAATAGTGAAGCAAATCAGTACTTGGCACTTGCCGTCAGGTCATTTAGCATCTTTGCCTGGAATACAAAACACAGTGAAAATCCAACTGGAAAAGTGTCAGGCAAATTTGAAACGCCAATTTAATCAGTACAAAATTTTATCTTTTAAAACAGAGTCAATAGCAGGATTATGCGTGAAACCCCCAAGAATGTGCCACCCCATGCCAGTTTTGAAGAAATGCGCTCAGTTAGGAGCTTGTACCAAAAATCCCTCCCTTAGAAGCATCTACACCCGCTGATGTTTTCGATGCGAGCCTGTACGCAAGTTTGCATCTTAACACGACATTGCGGCGGAAATTCGTTCCTGACGTCACTTCCGTTGGTCAGCGTTTGTCGCCATCTCTATAAAACTTCTTCTAATTCGAGGTAAAATTTCACATCGTGTGCAAGCCTCACCAGAATTCGTCAGGAGTCGAGTCCTAGTATTGAGTTTCTTGGCTAAGTCTTGAGATTTTATATGGGGTTCACGGAGCTGCACTTGGATCCACTTTGTGCAATTACGCTAACTCCAAAATAAGGAGTGACCGCACGGCCGAAAAACGACGTATTTTAGTGGACAAGACGCTGCGCGGAGAAACACCAGAAATGAAGGGCTGAACTCAAGAAAGAGCTTCCATTCCACTCTCCACTCTCCTAACCTCTTGATATCCACTGCTTCCGGTCTCCAGTCAGGCTGAATCCTAAAACGTTTGCAGTATGCTGTTGGTGCATGACTACCTTCTCATTTTTTCATGCATTGGTAAACTGTATATTTGAGCGTTTTAATGGTGCCTGATCCTTTTAACCATTTCTGCATTCTTTAAGGATGATCACAGTTTTCCTAATTGGAAGCCCTGGTCACTGTACTGCACAAGTGATTGTGATTACTAAACATATTGATCCCTGTGTTTGGCGGCAGATGAAGCGGGCTTGAGTATTGCAAGAAATTGCGACTTGTTGTTATCGCAGACCAACGCTGACAAGTTTAATTTCGCCTTTTGAAAAACCGTATTAAAATCACCCCCCTCCATGACCGTGCATGCGTTAAAGACGTTCGAAAAAATGGAGAAGCAACATCTCTGCACCAATGGTTACATTTCTTGAAGCAATTGTTGGTGTAACCAGAGACATCAGGAATCCAGAATGGAAAGAATTGTCACAGATCATCACCGCCATCGTCCGCGAGTCCGCGAGAATCCCACAATCCTTGTGGTGCAGCGGTGTTTTTGTTGTAATGGTCAATCGGTTTTATTTTCTGGCCAGACTTTCTGGAAAAATATTCCTTTTGTTTTGTCTCCTTGTTGATGAAAATTATCTCTGAAAACTGAGAACAAGGTAATTGAAAAGGTAAGTTTTTGCTATGACTGCTCTTTTATCAAAAAAATAAAACTTCCAAAATACCAAACTGCAGTGAAACCTAAAATGTGACCACTCAAATGGAAAGAGCGTTAAAAATATGGAGGGATGCAAAAATTTCAGGCTCACAGCACGAGTTTTAGATCGATCGAAATTGGCAGCATTTGAAGTTTAGAAATGCTAAGAACAAGACTGTATGGGAAATGTTACGGACTGAAATTTCGCGATTTTGCATAGTTTTCGATGCTCTTTCTATTTCTGGCACTCAGAAAGCTTTAGGTGATGAATGTTCAGTCACATTGGTGGATTTTGGTCATCTGACCAGCCTGATGCAAAGGGCCTATTGATGAAAATGTTGCTATCGCAGACCAAGACTCACGAGTACATTTAGGACTGGAGTTAATTTCCAATTTAAAATATCGTTTTTATGTCAAATAATCTGCAGGTACAATGAAAACGGCAGGGCGCCGTCAGTTGTACAATGCAGGCGACCAAAGTTGCTGTGGCCAAAGTTGTTATTGATGGTTGACGTACTCTAGGGGTCATACAATTCAACACATTCAATTGACAACATCACTTGCCTGATAACAATGAACGGGGTGCTCCTGTCATGGCGACTCATTATCGCAGACCAACACTCACGAGTTTGTTTGTGACGTGGTTTGGGCGATGGCCGTTTTCGTTAAAATATACTCCACTGTAAGAGCTATGAGCAGCAGCTGTGCAAAAGTATGGAGATACCTTATCTCCGCACCAATGGGTACAAAGCTTGAAGCAATTGTTGGTGTAACCAGAGACATGGAATCCAGAGTAGAAGGAGGTGTCACAGATCATCACTTGATACAAATGCGACGCGTCCGCGAGTCCGTGGGAATCCCACAATCCTTGTGGTTTCGCACTCGTGCTGTAACTCTCAATAAGCTTCAGTTTGTCGCCTGATATTCTCGTGAAATATTCTTTCTGTTGGGATTCCTCGCCAATAAAAATGATTTCTGAAAACTAAAAAAGAAAAGGAAGAGAACCTATAGCAATTATCTTTATCAAGTGTAGTAGATTGTTCAAGTAAATTAAAGATCAACTGGATATAACCTTTTCTTCTAGCTAAAAACATATAGAATAAAGGCCCGATCAAACGGCGATGATAGTCGATGATAGTTCAAACTATCACGTGCGTTTGAACACAAACTATCATAACTATCATGGACTATCATGGACTATCATCAACTATCATTCGATTTGAACATGTTCAAATTTTCCATGATAGTCGATGATAGTTTAATTTCCTTGTTTGATCACGCGCGTGATAGTCCATGATAGGTTTTTGGTGAGCTGTTTTACCCCTGAATAAACAGGCTCAAGCTTTCGCAGCATTCAAAAATGGCAAGCAATGAAAAGCAGTGAAAACAAGGCAGTATTGAATGATGAAGAGAGTAAAATTAAACAAAACAAAACAGATAGCGCCTCTTCTGTTCATATAAACAGCCATTTTTGTCATGTTTTCGCCGAGGCGTCGTTAACGTTTTCACACGAGCTGGAGCTCGCGCGAGCGATTGCGCTATTTCTAGTCGACTATCATACGCTCTCTTAATGAGCGTTTGATCGCTCTCTGTGATAGTCAATGATAATAGGTGATAGTTTCGGGATCGCAGCTATCATCAGCTATCATTCACCGTTTGGTCGGGCCTTAAGGCGACAGTGCTGTTGTGAGCGAAATTGTCTCGTTTTCAAGCTGAAAAAAAAAAAGATAATAAAATTTACCGGGAAAGTTAGCTTAATTGCATAAATATTGAGTAATTGGACCCTTGAAAATGTAGTGCTAACAAAATATCATAAACTGCCTTTGTAGACAAATAGATATTTCCGCATCACAGGGATCACTTGGTGATTCAAATCTAGAAATCTAAGCTGTGTACAATCTTTTGATTCAATCTGATTGGTGTTTTTTAGGGGCTCAAGCTTTCCTACGTGCTGCAAGTAAGCGGCCAGCCTGCTCAACGACTAAATATCCCAAAGACCTACCTCGATGTCATTACAGTTGGTCCTGTAGCCGTTTGTTCCGTAAGGCAAATTGCTGTCATACGTAGTTTCGTCTTTAGGGTCGGCGCGATCGCTTGTTGTATAACACATTGTCCACCCTCCACCAAATGACGTCATGTCGCAGTAGACTGAAAAGGTGTTGCCAGGGTTACTTGGATCATTCAATTTGTAGAGACCGTCTGTAGAGTTGGGGTTGCTTTTCTTGATGGTAGCGCAATCTGATGCTGAATAATGGTGAACAATTTGTGGATATTTTACTGATGTAAATCATTTCAGCGTTTAGCTGGAGAAGTCAAGTACTTTATTTTCACCTACTACAGAATGTATGCGGGAGGGAAAATCTCCAAGCAAGACTCCAAGTCAGCAGATCATCAGCAAAATGTTTCCCTGCGTTGTAATCCAGACATTTAAGAGTATACTCAGTTCAAAAGTAGTCGACTCAAGCACATAATTTTTACCTGTACACATGAACCCGTTTCCAGTGAGCCCAGGTTGGCAGGTACATTCATAAGAACCCGGGCTATTTGTGCAGTCAGCAGACGAGTCACAAGGGTTACTTGCACATTCATCGATATCTGAGAAAAGAAAAAAGTTCTTAAATTTTTACATAATTTTATGAATTCATTAAATCAACTTGTGTTTGAATGTTTTCATTTAAATACTGGAAAATAGGTAGAATTCAAAGTAATTATTGATAGAAATAGACTGTCGTTCAATCGATTTTTACCTGTGCACTCGAATCCGTCTCCAGTGAACCCTGGCTGGCAGATGCATTCATAAGAACCCGGGTTGTTTATGCAGTTAGCAGACGGGTCGCAGGGGTTACTTGCACATTCATCGATATCTGAGAACAGGAGGCAAGAAAGTGAAAGATCTGAAAGAAGAGAAAAAGCAGAATAACGAAAGAAAACCAGAAAGGTTGAAAAGCAAATTTTAGTAGCCATATATATGAATGGGGTACTGACCCGTTTCACAGTTTATTCCGGTGTAACCGCCTTGACAGACGCATTTGTAATCGGTTTCCGTTGGCGAAATACAGTTTGCTTTATTTGGACAGGGACTACTGGTGCAGGCGTTCTGAAATTAATACATTTTAACAAGTAATCGAAACAGAAGGAATTATTTAACGTAGAATTGGCAGGTTAGAAATATTTAATTTTTTGGGAACAAAAGGCTTTATTCCAATGGTCTTTTCTCACAGAACATACAGCTATTGTGACATCAGTGCAAAAAAAATATCAATACATCATGTTCTACACAGCGAAAATGAAAAAATATTGTTGAGATACTACACAGTAATTCTCTTCAGAAATTGCAGATTTTGTATAGTTACGGACTAAATGTCCATTAAAGTGTAGCTGTATTACAAGCATGCACTAAGTAATGTATTTTTTCGAGCGTTTGGTAACTACGAAAGTTGGTTGGAAGCTAACAACTTTAAAAAACAATCCTTCTTGCATCACATGGCCAGAAATAGCGGACATTCTGAGCCTGCAGCATTGCCAGCGGGCCCCGTTCCACCAAAAACAAGATGGCGGCTAATGCGAAAGTCGATTATCTCCAGTTGCACAGTTGGACATTTACTTTCTCGCGAGGAAAAGGTTTGTCCGACATTTTTTTACGCTTTGGGTTGTTTTTCACGCTAATTTAGGCATTTAAACATTTAAAACAGCCAATCAGGAAGCTGGAAAGGCCCGGGTATTTCCCGCCACAATGTGCGTCCGCGGCAGCTTTTCCCGCCCAAAATCGCGGGCAGCAGTTTGTTTACCAAACGTTCAATTAGCTGAAGTATGCCGGATTGCAATCAATTACTGCGATTACTCAATCACCGCGATCGCTCAGAAAAGTATTCAGAGACCGCTGGATTGCTACGACCACTGCGATTGCTGAAAAACTGTTCCGAGATCGTAGTGATTATTGGAAACAGCATGCCGCGAATGAAAAAACTGAAATGTTTTAAAGCGCCTGGTGACACTCACGGTCAGTTTTGTAAAACTTGGTGCTGTAGTTTAATTGCAAATTCTATGCTGAAGTTAGAAGAAAGGATGAAGTCTTACAATTTAGCGGTATTAAAACAGTTCCTGCTTTGCTGGACAGAGTTTCAATCCTTATCCGTTCTTGAACAACCGTATTTATGCGCCACGATTCGCAACGTCTCTTTCAAAGCCCCATTAAATTCCCAAAACAAATCCTGAACTCACTTTGGAGGATGGTTTACTCACAAGGCTAGATAGTTTGTTTTGAACAACTTGGTCGATCGCCGATCAGAGGGAGCTAGAACCGATCGCGAGTAGCATCGAACCTTGCTTTACTAAGCGTACGTATTGAGTGATTGTGCGGCTACAATAGTCAACAAAACACATCTTTATAATCCAAAACCGCAAGAGATACAAAGTGCCGAGGGTTACTATTAAGTTTGTTAAAAAGAATGAGCTTTCTCGAAGCAAGCCCAATTGAACAGCTTCGATATTTCAACAACTTCAAGGCAAAACGGTCAGTTACTCTCATCCAGTATGCCGTTTTCAGCTTGTCTGCCATACTGTTGTCTCTTAGACGTGTCTTGCATCTTTACATTGGAAAAACGCAAGAAGTACATATGGACAGCTACTGATTTTGTGTTAATATTTTCGGTATCCTTGTATTATAAGAGAATCCGGTTGAACAGCTTGCTATTTAGTCTCTAGTTCAAAGGTACGATGATTTTTGTGTCCATCTCCATAGTAAAGTCTCTTTTTTTAGTTTACACTGAAAGCCAAATAAATTGCAGCCCCTAATGCGCATGCGTGTCCGCTATTTCTGGCCATGAACACTCACGACAGTTGGCCTGTAGTTGTATCCGGGGTCTGGGACCAGGTCACGTGGATGTCGGATAGCGTCAGAGTCGCTCAGCTCACACACGTGTTTCCCGTCCTGAATCGGTCCCAGGTTGTAGGACACACAGAATTCCTCCAGGAAACACTTGATTTCACAACCAGGTGTGGTGGTGACGTCATGGGAACGAATAACGTGTGTGATAAGGCGCATGCCTTGCACCCCTGGCAGAAAGTGAACTTCACGCGGACACGCACCTGCATAATAAACCATGATGCACCACTAGCTAGTTGATTGAAATAAGCCACTTTCACAATCGCGCGCATTTGTCGAAGCTGAGATATTTAGGCGGGCCACCTGATGATAAAACTTGGAGGGCAGAGTGGAGAAGTGCTTCTTTGGTCATAATACAATTATGTAGAAACAAAACCAAGCTCAGCAGAGAGATATATTTGACAGGAACTCGTGTAAAAGGACAGTAAAAAGTACTATTCTACTGCGCACGATTGTCAAAGTGGCTTATTGAAAGAAATCACGGTTACGTCAAAAAAGACTTTTCAGTTAATTTTTGCCTGGTTCTGGGCGAAGCATTTCTTGTTTACTCCCTGCCAATAGCTTGTCAATACTAAGACTCAACCTGTACAGTTCGAGCTGCATTTACATGACCGGTTCTCTATTTTGCAAATAAAACATTATATAGCGACTAAATCAAGATGCACTTCGGCGTGAAAGAGAAAACAAACTTTAAAGGCTGTTCCCACGAGTAAAGCAAGCACAAGCGCAAGCCACCAGTTCACACGGAAAAAAAGGTGAAGTAAGCGCAAACGCAAGCGTAAGAGAATGGAATAGTTTCCATTCTCTTGTCTGCTTTACCAGTGTGAGCCAGCCTTAAAGGTGACTGCGTGAGTAGTTTTTATGCGAAAAGTTTGTTCAAAATTGTGAAGAATTAATTAAAAACAGTTTCATTTGTTGATAGAGCCATGCATATATTAATTGTAGTTCCAATTGTTGGCTGTGAAATACTGGCAGCTGCATACCATGATATGTTTGAATTAAAATAGATGGAATATTGTGTGTACCATATTGGGATATCGGAAACCTCCGGTATGACATTATAGCCGTACAGAACATTTAAATACTATTACGGATTTGCGAGTCGCAACATTTCAGACAACTACATGCACGACTATGGTCTCAGTTATGCACTAAAATCAAGTTCGGATTTCTTTGTATGTTCTGCCAAAGACAGAATTAGGAACGAACTTTCGGCCTGTTCCTTTTGATTATTCGTTTCTCACCGGTTTAGGTTGTACACACCCATCACCCTTTCAAACGATTCTTTTGCTCTCTTGTTCAGCTAGTATGGGTAATTACATGATTTCGATCGAGTGCAATTTGGAATAAACGAGCACGAGTAAATTTTCAAAGACCACAAAATTGCACGAGCGCCGCGCTCGTGCAATTTGTTGCCTTTGAAAAATTTACGAGTGCTTATTTAAAATGTAATTGGACACTAGTTACTTGCTGATGAATTCAAAAATTTGAAAAAGCGTTGTGCAGCTGCCAGTACATGTATTTCACATCCAGCACTTGGAAAAACAATCAATATATGGCTCTCACAACAAACCCTTATTTTAATAAATTATTTGCAATTTTGAGCAAACTTTTCACGCGTTGCGACTTTCAATATTGCAATAGACTGAACTATGTTAAGTTTTATCACCTTTCATTAACTGTACAGCTTGCGACACGCGATAAATCAGTATAAATCAGAAGACACCTGCGCGGGTAAGTTCAAGGTATCGCTCTGAACGGCAGCAGTTTGTTTAGGATTCGTGTTTTAGACAAGATGATAAAATATGCCGGTAGTTGAAGTTGTTGCATTTGTTATTCTATGTAATTTGTGGTCGCCAAGATTGTTTCAGCACACGAAACTTCACAGAGTTGTGTTTGCTATAGTTCACCATGGCAACCATCAAGTGTTTGGACTAGTTCCTCTCATCTGATACATGACAAAATTCCAAACCTGTGCATCACGAAGGCCGTGAGCTAAAGGTTTCTTATTAGAGGCCAAGGTATTACAGCAGGAAAGCATTATACCTTCAGACATCCATAATAAAGTATTTCTTCTCTCTCTCTCTCTTTCTTTCTTTCTTTTCTTTTCTTTTTTTTTTTTTCATTTAGTATTTAATTTCCTGCAGGCCACAGATAATTTTTTTGAAATTGTAAGAACGTTTGTCACATTACACTTCGAAAAGTCCAAGTGAACACCCATATTTGACGCACAGTTTACCATAAGTTTACCATAAGATCGAAGGTTTCACTAACGTCGACGTCACGCCAGAGAAAAATGATCGGGAGAAAGTGAAAAAGAATTTAAAAAATATTACCCGCTTTCCCATCTGCTGACAGAATAAAGGTTGCAAGAAATCCCAAGCTGATCCAGCTGTATTCCATGTTCGGTTTGCGCGGAGATATTTAGTCCACTCAAATGGTTGCTTAATGACGACCCCTCTGTTCAATGTAGACTAAGTCATTTATTATTTATATCGTGGAGTCACTATTTCAGAATTCACGGCGAAATAATGGTTGCTAAACAATGCGTGTTATAATTGAAAACCTTCCACCCCAAAAGCCTCCTTCGTAACCGTTCTTCTTACGTTCTTCTTAGCAGCTCGGAGCGAGAGAACGAGCGAGACTGGGCCATTGTTCTTTCTTGTATGCTGTCTTACACGCAGTGCATTTGTATTCGGAAATGATTTTCCTTCGCAGGCGTCGAGTGCTAGTGGTCGCTGCTTTCTTGTTGTACACAATATGCGTGTTGGTTTGGTATGTCCACAAGTTTTTCTTCTACGAACTCGATCTGAAAATTGTCAAACCAAAACGAATTCCCGAACTATCGACGTACAAGCGAGTATTCCTTTTGGTTCTGGTCTTAACTACTCCTTCGCGGTCATCGCAGCGACAAGCGATACGAAGAACTTGGGGAAACCCGAGTAGAACAAACCTCGAACTCAAAGGAGAAATTATTCCATGGAAGGTGGTGTTTCTCCTGGGGAACAGCAAGGACAAATTCGCGAATACTCTCATCGAAGCAGAGGCTGCTGAGATGAAGGATATTCTTGTTGGAGACTTTGATGACCAATACCAGAATCTTCTCGTCAAAGTTATGATGGGTTTGCATTGGGCCAAGGACATCAATTGTAGCTTTGTTCTGAAAGCGGACGATGATGTGTACGTTCATCTTCCCAGGCTGATAAACTGGCTTCAACGACCATCCCTTCCCGCTCGCTTGTACGCGGGCGAAGTTGTCGACGACAACACAGTAATCCGCTACCCTTGGAAGAAATATTTCGTCAATTTTAGGTCCTTCAGTGAGAGCGTTTATCCACCCTACTGTCGTGGATCGTTTTATGTATTTTCTCGCAACGTTCTTGCCAATTTGGTGGGCGCCACCAAATCCCATAAAGCGTTTCCCATCGAGGACGCTTACGTTGGCTTGCTAGCACGGTCAGTTGGGATACAGGCAGTGGATATTGAGGGTTGCAGATCAAGTAGGCGCAGGTATAAGTCCCTCAAACAGTGGAGTCGTGATAAGTTTCGTGATTTGATTTGCCTGGGTGACAATCTTGATGAGTCCTTTTTGAATGCAACTCATTGGCATTTCACAAGTCTTGCTAATGGCTACTATTAAGGGTGTATTTCTATTGTTCCATTCATATTTTCCTTCAGCGGTTTTCCAGGCATTTATCCTAGCACCTAACCAGGTGTGATCAATTTTATCTTTTTTATACATACATACAGTATGTCACAGTTGCATAATGAACTTCGGACTCATTAGTATTATTATGATTATGATTATTACTATTATAATAACATGCATACAATAATTTCTGCATTCTGATTGGCTGAGCGCGTGTCAATTTATCCCAAACAGTGCAAAAATGTGTAATTAACAGTGCAGAAATGTGAAATTAACAGAGTGCAGAAATTTGAAATTGAAGATTGCCGATAGTTGGCGCGCATATTTGCGGCAAAGCCAAACAAAACAGAAAGCGTTTTCATTGGCTCAGGACAATTCCGATTCTGTTTTGAGAAAACAAAGTTCTTGAGACACTTGTGAATTGAAATGACATTGAAAAAAACAGTGTTGTATCCAGGATTTCAAAACTGGGGGTCCTTTGGACCCCCTCTTCCAAAATTTAGGGGTCTAAGTAGGATTTTGTGGGGTCCAACTAATTAATATTCATTTTTAATATTAATATTCGTGGCACGTCATTATTCACATTGCTTATTTTTGTACCAAACAAATAACAAGCCGATAAGACACTTTTTATGTTCCTGCCACATTTTGTTCTCTTTCGAGGAGGTTTTCGGCTAAAAGTATTTTATTGACGTCCGCCATACGCACAAAACATATTTATGCAAATCTGAACTCAATTCTTTGGGTTATCAAATTTCACTACACTACGCGAAAAATTGACAGCTTGATTTTCAGTCAATGTGGAAGACTAAAGGTCAATGTTTTAAGATTTGTATGTGGACAGATTTCGACCCTTTGACATATTAAAAGCAGTGTCGTCATGATCGATAAAAGGTGTGCACATCATGATAAACTGAGCCGCTCAAACAGCCAGTGGTTTACAGTAACATTTGATCGAATATTTGTTCAGTCACACTCGCATTCCAGGATTTAACCCTTAGAAATTGTACTACTTTTTTCGTGTCATATGCGACAGAAAACCAAATCACAGAGTTATTTTTTATTCGTGTTGTAAGTGAAAGTTGCAACGCATAAATCGGGCTTTACCGACGCGCTATCAGTGGTGAAGGATCAGCGTCGGCTTTCCGCTTAGTGGGTCGCTTTCCGAAAAGAGTCACTTGTCAATTAATTTTTCGAGTGCGTCCAAGCAGGCCATTTTTTGCATCCAAATTGAGATTTGTGCGTCCCAGGACGCAATGACGTGCTCTGGATACAACACTGAAAAAAATTGCATGCCGTAAATTATTGTATGCATGTTATTAATAAGTAATCACATGGTTTCCCGTGCAATTTTGGAATAAATAAGCACTCGTAAATTTTTCAAATACCACAAATTGCACTCGCGCGGCGCTCGTGCAATTTTGTCGTCTTTGAAAAATTTACTCGTGCCAATTTATTCCAAATTGCACTCGAAATCATGTGATTACCTATACTTATTATTATTATTATTATTATTATTATTATTATTATTGTTATTATTATTATTATTGTTACTGTTATTACTATCATTATTACTATTATTATTACTATTATTACTACTACTATTTTGTTATTATTGCTGTTATATTACTATTTACTATATGTTGAGTGTTGAGAAAATGCCAACGTAATTTCTTTTTTTTTTTCAATTTTTTAATTATTACACTGCTATTTATTAGAGACTGTTGAACAAAATAAGTACTAAGTATACCACCAATCATAGAGGCTGTAAGAAACACTTTTCATCAATTAAAAGCCAAAGTGATTTTTGAGAAGATAAAATATTATTATTGAATATATACAAAAGAATATAAGAACCAAATAAATGAAATTCAGCAAATGTAATTTCCAACTAATTATACCAGCAATACAAGATACAAGAACATATTTTGTTCCTTATATACTTGCACATGCAAGGCTAAGTGAAATATTTCACATCTCACCAATGCCTTGCTATTGTACATTGAAGCAAGTACAGTACACTATTTTGACAATAGCTAAAAGTATTGTTGTAAGTGTTGCTTTGGAGTATTAGTTTGCAAAATGATGATAATATTAAATGAAAGGGATATTTCATCTCAGCTGCAATGGGGAAATAATTCAGATTACTATTTTTTTTAATAAAAGAAATTTAGTAGAGCAAACTTTACAATGAACCAGTTGAAATATTTACAAATTCAATAAGTGCATGAACATCTGCCACACATTGACTTCTTATTACTGCTGAGGATGGCCAGTTTATTTATGCAGTGATATTTCATTTCTTGCTGAGTTGCAATTTATCATTTGGATTGGTGTTTGTAATATTCTCAATGAAAATGTATTGGTTGGTTAATAATATTTTGTGGAGATTGGTTAGGATAATATATTTTATACAGTGGAACCTCCATTAAGGGGGCACCCTTGGGACAGGGAAAAGTGTCCCCATGGAGGTGTCCCTTGAATGAGGTTTGTTAATAATTGCATGACCAGCCTGTTTTTTGACTTGCAATACATTCAGTAATTTAAACAACAATAAAATGCAATGTAAATTTGAAAAAATAAGCACAGATTGTTTAAATATTGCTATTGACTAATTGTTACTTCTTGATCACTTGTGATTAACCCTTTCACTCCCAAGAGTGATCAACTTCAATTTTCTCTTTTCAGTCTCCCACCAGAGATATATCACAAAGTATCGAGAATTTGGCATTTGGTACCTTGCTCAAATGACAGCTGATTAAAACATAAATTCTCTTTTTATCACTCATACACTTCCTTATTTTTTGGTTGGGAGAATTTGTATTTTGAGCTTGGGAGTGAAAGGGTTAAAGTACAATATCTTATTATCAATCCTCCTTTGTGGTCATGGTGTCAATATTGTCAATAGATTCAAATAGCATTCGAGAAGTTGGAAAAGTGAACCCTTCCCCTAATAGAAGTGTCCCGTAATAGAGGTAACCAATAGAAGGATTATATGTGACAAAGTAGAGGTTCCACTGTATTGTGTATGCTTTTTGATGAATTATAAATGAAATTATAACAACTAAAAATATTATGTGAGATTATTATCTATGTAATATGCTAAGTATCCATCGTGTGTCTGTCTGTAATGCTTCTTCCAGTTCCAGATCCTAATACAGAGAAAAGCTATTGTTTTGGAATAACCTTACATCGAGGCAGCCATTGTTTCAGGAGTTGAGTATTATGGTTTGGTGATTTAGTGATCAGTTTTCACAAACAACATTGAAGGTTTACATCTCAAAAAGGTTACCAAATCACCCCTAATATTGTTCATCACCAGATAGTCTATCATCATGGAGTATTACCTTGAGGAAGAACCCTGTACTGAAGCACTTATGTCATAGGGGAACCAAGATGGTTCAAGTTGTTGTCGGGCCAATGATATGGAGAATGAAAGCCAATATACTAAACAAGCGATGTAAATGCAATGAAGCCTTGAGGATTACTTTTTGCTTTGCTGGTGCTTGAGTGATATTTTATGATTTTGGAAAATTTAGTAGCAGTTGCGTGAATTTTATGTAACATGGGCCAAGAAACAATATATAATAATTTCACGCACACTTTCCCCTTGGAGTATTGGCTGTGAATTTTGAGGGCAGGTCCTATAAATACCATACTTTATGGTCTGAGACAGGACCACACAAGGTTTTGCAAGAACAGTGCAGCTAGCACACCTGAGATCCCTGGCATTTTTCCCAGTTGTTTGATATTTTACCTGAATTACTGGAATGTAGTTTATCAAAGTGCACCTGACTAAAACACCAGGGTGACTAATATTCAGCTGTGCATGCTTCTGCCCTGAGCCATTTCTTCAGGCCAGGGTCCCTGGGCCCCACCTAGATTTTGCTATGTGGGTTGCTCTGGAACTTATAGTTGAAACCAGCCTTTTGTTTCTTGTAAATAATCTATTATTCACCCCCTGTATTTTCTGCCTCCCCTCCCCTCTATCCTCCTTTTCGTCGCTAAAATGAGCGCATCAGTGCCCAGCGGCGTTCCCTCGCCCCAGTCTTGCTGCGTCTACATGAGGGCTCAAGATGGCGGCGGCGAATAGCATGTCTGATGGAGAACTACGACGCCTGTTGAAAGACTTTGGCGAAGATGTTGGGCCTATCACGGCAGCCACCAGGTCTTTGTACCTCCGCAAACTTGCGAAGCTTCAGAAGTCGGGAAGCATTAATGCAAGTCCCAAGATTTCAGCGGCAAAGAAAGGGAAAGGCAAGAGTCCGTCTGTTAAAAGGTCACCGACCACCAACAGCTCTCCATCGAGACAACTAGTGGGATTTTCGAGTGACGAGGAAGAAAGTGAACCACGACGATCCAGATCTAGAAGAAGCTTCCCTTCGGTACGGGAGAGAGAAGCGACAGAGGATACAATTCGAGAAGTTTCGTCTCGCGATCGCCGCCGGACAGACTCAAAAATCAAACTTCGACGTTCTGTTCTTAACAATCCTCCCCAGGACGAGAGCGTTGTCGAAGATTCTGACCAGCAAGACAGGACAGTGTCTGAACCTGATGGCTATGTGTATCGAGGAACGCCGCTTCGGCTCAGAGCGTTTAATCAGTCGCGGCTCAGAAGATCTCCAGCCGCACGGGATAATCAATTATCCGAAGAGCTTCCTGGAGTGATGCCACAAGGTTCACGACAGCGACAAGGTGGAACCGAAGCGCGGAAATCCCTCTTGTTAGCACTTGTGTTGAAGTTCTTTCTGTTGGTGGCTTTCATTTTCGCTGGAGCGATGGTTTACTTTTCAATGAAGAGCCCTTTGTTCGCTAGAAATGTTTTGCCAAATCCAGGTCAGTCTGTGTACATGTATGTTGACTTAACGAGTTTAAAATTTTGCATAGGTATATTTATATCATTGCCACTAAAAGGGTACTAGAGATAATTTTTGGATATTATATTGCTTGGAATGATTCTAATATTAGCATGTTTGATCGCCCGGTTTGACTAAGTGACAGTGTAAATATTACTTCTGAACTTAGGAATTTGATTCCATGTTTATGACATGTGTTTCAGGAAGCCTGCCAATATGTGAGGAGCAAGGTATTGCAGAGAACAAGGTGAGACAAACAAAATATTTTGTTTAATGCAGTTACAAGTGTTCGACAATCAGGGTACAATATATTGAATTTTAAGTACATCCTGTCAAAAGATAACATTGTAAAAGTTTAATGACAGACCAGATGCAATGATGAGAAATTACTGAAACTTATGACCCAGAAAACAGTCATCATATATGGTAGAAAATTGGCCTGATACCACATACATACATACATACATACATACATACACTGTATGCAGCATGGTTTAACTAGGTATCCATTGTCCACTCATGGGCTCACACTGCTCAAACTCTGACAAACACTGGATGGTTTGAAAGTGACAATACTGCACAACCAACCGACCACTGAATCTCAAATATCCTCAACTAAACCGACCAATCAATCACAGCAAGTGACCAGAGATATAAATATGGTCAACTCCCTCTAAGTTGAACACCCTTGGGACCAGCTCTAACTGTCTGTCTTAGGGAGGTGTGCAATGTCTTATAGAGAATTTAGTTAGAGTAAAAAAAGCAGGGACCACTCCTACGAGGTGTCCGTCTTAGAGGGTTGTCTGTTAAGAGGGAGTTGATTGTACCACCATCTCACACTTGACTCTAAAGGTGACTACCTTTCAGGTGGTAAAATGCCAGTCATCAGAAACAGTCTTTCTGAAAACTACCAGTACATGTAATCACACTTGGGCAAAAATATAATTATGCTATACACGAACAAATCTAATCATGTTATAGCAATTAAGCACAAAACATGGTTTTATAGCCACCATAATCAACTGAGCTATAGCATCTTTGGGTGCTGTATTTAAATGTAGAGATCTTTTACCAGCTGTCAAATATGAACGGTTGGAAAATATCATAAAAAAAGTTTTTATTCATTACACGATGCCTGTATGTCATGTTCCGCTTCAGTGCAAACTTTGTTAAATCTGAACTTGACCTTGATTTTGGTGTTTGCATGCAAATGATGTTGTAAATTTTATGATTTGTCAAAATGCAAACAGCTGTCAAGACATATGTGTATAGAGTCTTGTACCTTCATAAGTCTCCTTCCCAGGAACTCAGATTTATCTGTAACACTTTAGGGACTCTGGTATTTTGCAGCTGCCATATATTGAATATCAAAATAGTGAACAAAACAATTTAGATTTGCTTTCCATGTCAATGGTGATTCTAAACCACACAGAGAATGTTTACACTTTATAGCCAATGATTGACACCTGTGGAAAAATGTAGTTGTAAGCTACTTGTTAGCTACAGTATGATATGTCTTTGTTGCTGAGAGAGGCTGTACCAATGTTTGACATCTACTAGGAAAATATGCCAGTTGGTAGTCAAAAGGCTACTTGCTAACTGCATGTCCTTATTGGTGTGGGCCAATCAGTGGCACCAATGGTCAACATGTACAAGGAAAAGTATATTTGAAAGGCCACTTGTTGTAGCCTGGCACTGTTTTGATTATTACATTATTTTATATAGATGAAGACCTCGAGAGAGATCAGTTTGGTTTTAGCCTGCAAACACAGCTGTCTCCCATCAGGCAGCTTTTAACCCCCCCCCCCCCCCCCCCATCTCTGTTGGGTGGTGTGGGGGGGGGGGGGGGGGGGGGGGGGAGAAGAACTGAGAAGCTACCCAATGGGAGATGGCTGTATAATTTGCAGGCTGAGTTTGATCATGATCTGTCTTTTTAAATATGTAGTTATCCAAAAGTATACAAAATGCCTACTGTAAGTTCAATGTCTTTCAGGGATCTGAATGCATCAAGCTGGCTGACCTTTGTAGACATTATGCATTGCAGTATCTTTACAGCGCACTGTCTCGTCAAGCTGGTTTGTACCACTTCTGCTTAGTAGATTGGTTCTCTTAAATTAATGCTGTCAGTTTTGAAAATTTTCAACAGTAACTGCTGCAATATGTTATAATCAGTTTAAAAGAACTGCTAATTAGTGTGTATTTTGTTGTGTTTCTTTCATTCTTTCATTTTCTTGACTTTACACTAGCTTTTGTCATTCCATGCATAAGGCCTCTGTATTCATCTCTCATTGTCTCTAGCAGTATCTCCAGCATTGTTAAACAAGTCAGTTTTTTACAGAGAGAAAGAGTAAAATAAAAAGTTTAGAATGCTCACCAAAAATGTTTTGCTGACAATCTCTTATTGTTCAGGTTTGTATGAATGTGGCTACACTACACAGAGGAATATGTCCACAACTACATTTAGAGAGAAGATAAAGAAGGATAATGTGAGTACTCAAGGAGGATTTAAGTCAGGAACAAAGTGGATCTTTGGATGTTTCTTTTTTTTTTTAAATCTTTTAGTCACTGTAGTTCCTCCTTTCCTTCCTGGTTCTGTGTGCAACTACCCAGAAACAAGATGTTACACTACTATAGTATGCCATGGTGCAGCTAATCCTGCAAGTCCTTTGTAAATTATTGTAGTACAGTCAACTTAACCCTTTTACTCCCAAGAGTGATCAACCTCAGTTTTCTCCTTCCGTTTCTCACCAGAGATATATATCAATCACACAGTATGGAGAATTTGACTTTTGATAGCTTGCTCAGATGACCGCTGATTTACTATCAACTCTTGCTACATCACTCATATGTTTTCTTATCAAAATGTTGGGAGAATCTGCAATTTGAGCTCGGGAATGAAAGGATTAACAGATAATTCTCTAAGATGGACACTTGGTAGGAGTGGTCTCTGCCATTTCTTCAGTCATTTACTCTAGCTGAACTCTGATTACGATGGACACCCACAGTATCTAAAATGGACAGTTGGAGCAGGTCCTGAGGGCTGTTTGTCTTAGAGGGAACTGACTGTGTTACACTTAGAATATCATAATTATAAGAGTATTGTTTTGTTCTAGATTGATTGTAAACATTTCAGAATGGGAAGTTAGATATTTAGCCACTCAACTGAATCAAACTGGCCGATTCCTTTCTTCTAGGTGAAAAGGCAAAAAGAAGAACAAGACAAGATCTTGAGTCAGACCTTAAAACTTGTCATGAATAACTCACATAATTGGCACATAAGGTGAGCTTGGCAGACTATCTTGATATTTGTCTTTTCTCAGCAATACATGCTCCCATTTGAGGTGTTTTTTGTTATTCGGTTGTTGTATTTTCTTGTACAGTACACTGACATGTTGCATAGCAGTATTCTTGTAATTCTGGATTACATGGGCTGTGTTATCTTTTGGCAGACTTTTTGATAAGGACGGCAAGGAAGTGAATGACAGTGACACAAGTACTATTCAGTGGATTGACACCTCAGTGGCTGTCAAGCCCCTGCTATGCCGGATTGGAGATGCTTCCAACCTACTTGTGTTCAGAATATTTATGATCTTGTTAGGTACAGCACAGTATAACATGATTTTGCATTTTGAGAGGGATTCCTTTGATTTTCCAGTTGCTGTAATATTTCTGTGATAATTATTTGACATCTCCTTTTGTCATTTTTTGCTATGATTGTTTGGTACTTTGTCAGGTGAAATTTTTTTGTCGCAACAGTTGAATTATGAAACTTGATTGGACAATACATTCTCCATTGATCATCCATGCTTACGTAGTCCAAGAGCAACCAACACTGGAGGAAAGGGTTTCCTTCTCTTCTCTGAATACACACATACTGTTCCTTACAATATTGGGGACTGCAGTGTTGGCCAGAGCTTGGCCCACTGGCTTGCAGTGTGTGTCACTGGGTGATGTTTGGGTGTCTCAAATCAGTTTGTACTCTTGTGTTTAGGTGTTGTTGCTTTGTTGATTATTTACTTTGTTGTGCGTCATCACTGGAGGAGGGAAGAAGAGGAAACTCGTTGGATGTATCACTTTGTGGAGAAGATCATCGGTAGGTTAATGTTGTGGTTGCTGTTGCACATTCTTGTTGGTTTCGTTGACCAAAGTTCATGTTTTGAGCATTTTATAAGTTCAATTTATCCAGACGACATTGAAACAGTAGCATCCTCTATTACAGATGTCTTGAGGGAGCACCATGATGCAAGTAAGAATGACAAGGTGTTGCTGCCGTATCTTCCCATCCCGCACGTCCGTGATATGCTCATACCCCCCTCTGACAGGTTAGTGCTCCCAAACCATCGTGCTTAGTGTAAATTTGCGTAGGCCCACGAGGAGCATTCCTAAAAATGCGTAACGAGAACGAAAAATGCATACAGTGAAAATATTGACCTTAAGTCTGGCGTATGTTCTACACAATCGTTCGCGATTATTTTCCGGTAATGTCTTGAACATGTTAAAGTTGAGTTAGAAAAGTGAAACTCGTCAGTGTCCAAGTTCTGAGTCACGCTTTAGTTACGCTAGTCACGCATTAATCGCGCATTAGTCACGCATTTGTGTGGTGTGGGACGTTTCAAAGTGCGTACACAAATGTCCGGATAGAATGCGTAGGCAGTTTTAACAATGCATTATTTGCGCAGAATTGTGAGTGAAATGCGATGTCTGCTAAATAGACATTAGGGGCTGTGTGTATTTGTGTAGGGGTGGGGTGGGGTGGGAGAAGGACCAGATAGAGCCTCAGACAGGCAACGAAAAAGTGGATAAACAGATCCTAAACTGCACTGAAATTCAACTGAAAAATCTCAAAACCAAAACTTGACACTGAGGTCGTTCCCATCCCTTCAGTTACTTGTGTTTCTTTTTTAATGCATATGTGGCCACATTGACTCTTTTTGGGGATTTGTTGCAGGCAAAAGTTATCCAAATCCTGGAATCGAGCTGTCAGATTTCTGAGCGCAAACGAATCTCGGATCCGAGTGGAAAGTCAGAGAATTGCCGGAGAAGACTTTGAAGTTTGGCGGTGGATCCACACGGTCACCCCAAGAAACCCTAATACCAAAAGTCTGGTCGTAAGTGAAACAGATTCTCTCTCGGTTTCTTATGACTGCATTTCGTGACTTCTTTTTTCGCTATCCAGGGAAGCAAGCAGGGAAAGTTTTGGCAAGGGCAAGGTGAGGTTGTTGTTGTTGTTTACTCTACAAGTTGTTGTTCTTGCATCGTCACTAGGCAACCACAAGTGCGAACTTACTCACTGAGTGGTTTTCGGATGACTGTCGAAAATCAAACCCAAAGAAATTGCATCGCTAACTACGAAGGCTGTAAGAAAACACTTTCAGCCAACCAGAAGCCAAAGCACTTTGCGTTTGGTTCTGCCATGAAGTAGGTGCGAGGAAAGGCCATCGCTATATGCTTGCTTGCATGAGCAGATCGCAATCGAGTTTTGTTTCTGTTCTTGATTGGCCAACTTGTTTGGGCCAGTCAAACACACCACAACATGTCAAACACCAGTGAAACACAACATTGGCTCTGACCAAGGGCTAACGCTCGAAACGTCAGCTACTGTTACTCTTACGGCGCTCCAGTACCTCGATCAACTTTCAGTTGAAACACCAGCGTTTATATCACCACGCCGACGCAGTTAATCTAATTCCCTTAAGAGCTGGTATCACACAAACACAACATAGTCGAAAGCAATCACCACCACAGTCAACAACATCATGACAAGTGGCAGCAGTTAGTAGTACAAGCTTGAGTTCAGATTTCTAACACTCAGTGCTCGAAATTGGCGTTTCTCCAGTCGTCCAAGAAATCCAAAATTGGGCGATTGGTTTTGTTTTGAGCCCTGTGTATATGCGTATCATTTTTTTGTTGCAGCTTTTGAGAACTTCCAGTCTGCCGTCAACCCGCCGATCATAAGTCCATCTCCTTGTCTGAAAATCAGAAACATGTTTGAACCCGTCATGTAAGTGTTGTTATTTACGCACAGGAAACACTTATGAAGGATAAACAAATCATGAGGTCAGGATCATTAAAAGTCAGTGTCAATACATGAGCATGCCTCGCTACCTAAAAAATGGCTGCCTCTTGTGACCTGAAGCAATTCACCAGAGTATATACAACCAAGAGGCAAACGAACCAACTAACCAATCATCCAAGAAAAAAAAAAGGCAAAAAAGAAACACTAACTAGCATTATAAAGTAACTATTATACTACGCGCGCTCTGATTGACTAATAACCGTGTAAGGTGAGAGTATATTACACGCTGACGTGATACGTGGTGTATTTTGTTGACAAATTATTTTATAAAGGAAACATATAATGCGTTCCCGTGTAATATAGTCCATCTAAACTCTTGGGAAGTTGGGAGAACACTCGAGTAGCGGGAAACCACTTGACGGCCTCGTGGGGTTTCTCAACACTACTCTCGTGTTCTCCCAACTTCCCGCGTGTTTGGATGAGGCTATATTACACGGGAACGCGTTATATATTTCTTAAAACCAACCAGCCAGCCAACCGAAAACATCCAACATACATACATAAACCAACAGTCATTAAGGAGCAAAGTGGGAATCCATAACCCAACCCAACGGAAATCAGCATTTTTTCCATATAATATCGCGGCTACTAACTCGAGACGCTGTAAAACTTTTCAGGGAAGTCGATGAGGCGTGGCACATCATGATTCAAGACGCCATTGTAGAGAAGTGTAGTGAAAGCGGTTCCAACATTGTGCACATCGCTGTGGACAAGAGTTCTAGCGAGGTGAGCAGCTGACATAAACTGTTTTATCTGTCGTTTTGTCTCTGCATTTTGCATCAGTTTGTTTTTCATTCCTCCCCCTCCCCCTGACAAAAGCGTTTAATCAGCTGCTTTTTGACTTAGCTGAAGTACTAATACACGGGAAACATAGTCTTACTTTTGAAAGCTTGCTGCATAAGCTCACGGTACTTATCACACTACTCAAGAAGAAAAATAATGTACGAGTGCTGTTTTGAGAATTTATGATTCGATTATCTTTCATCTGAGTAAACTATCAAATGCCAAGTTCTCCTTACCATATGATATATATCTGGTGAGAAAATTGAAGGTGATCACTCTTGAGAGTGGAAGGCTTAATTGGCAATGATGTTATATGATGCTGAATTGGAACTCTGTCACTGTTTCATTAGCGGATAACACTGAATTGCCCAAATATTGAAAGTTTTAAAGAGCAATTCTGATTGTGTGTTTATAGTTTGTGAAAACTGATTTGTTTGGGCTTGTTATAGGGCTGCGTGTATGTGAAATGCGACTCTCACAAGTCAGCGGGAACGGCGTTCAGAAGTCTACATGGATGCTGGTTCGACGGTGAGAGCTGCTGACACTTTTTGACAGATAGGCAGGATAAATTAATAAAGTGCATGCAGCCAAATCCGTATTAACGGACACCTCTCTGAGGCGGACACTTTGTAGGAGCGGCCCCTGTCAGTCATTTACTTTTACTTTTACTGGCTCTGTCACCTGTCTAAAACGGACAGTTGGAGCTGGTCCCGAGGGTATCCGTCTAAGAGACAGTTGACTGTACACACATAAAGTACGAACAAACTGATGAACGCTCTTGAAAGTGCACGAGTAAAATCGGGGAGCGTAGAGTAACACTACCAGAGGAGACTTCTCCGGCTAATGGACGGTTTAGTGTTACGATAGGAGACTTCACGTATTGCTTATAACTGACTCGGTCTAAAAGCGATCATCGCCGACTTGGAATGGGTGTGGGCGACAGACGAGAGTACTTACATAAACGTTAATACTTGTTGTAAAAAAATGTGTTCCTATTGATGACCTGTAGCTTTACTGTCAGTATGTCGGCTGTAACACCGAAAGTTAACCACTGGTGTGTTCCCAGGTCGCTTGGTTGCCGTCAAATATCTGACCATCAAGCGTTATCACCAACGCTTTCCCGCGGCGCAAGAAGCCACTCGACCACTAAAGCTGTCCGGCAAGTCACCTTCATCTCTCGTCACTTTTGACCCGGATGCTGACGTGGCTGACTTTAATGATTCTGACGTGGAGGTTTGAGGCGTTTTCACGCGGTACTGATGGTTTGTGACGTGAAGGACGAACTGCTGTGTTCGTCTGTAAACGTGACTTCCAGTGCCGAACCAAACCGCTTTCACAATGTTCAGAGTGAAACAAATCAAGATCTGCACGATTCTTTTCATAACACGTGACCAAGCCCTCAGTGATGACGTCATGCGCTTTTTTAGGGGCCTGGGGCCAGATTCATCAACTGTACTTTTGCACGCACGGAACTGTTCATAAGTACGACTTACGCATCATAAACATGACTTTATACGCATACTATCTTGTGCAAGATAGTATGCGAAAGTTATACCGATGCGTAAGTTATGTACTTACGAACATATTGGTGCGTACGGAAGTTTGGCTAATACGCCCCTTGGTTTTTTTAGCGAACCTGGCAAGAGTCGTTTGAACAGGCGCTTTAGAGAAGGGTTGATTTATGCAGTATTTGCCAGCCACGTCATCACGTGACAAGGTTGGCGTAAATTTCTTTGCTGTGGAACTTCGTCGCAAGGTCTCAGATTTGTTTGGACTTTGAACATTTTTAATACAGCTTTTTTCGACACTGGAAGTCCGATGTGGAATGTTTAAAGACGGGACCATGTAAAAAGAGTGAACAACGTAACTGTGGAAAGATGAACATCACCAACAAGGCATCATACAGTTCACAACTTCTAACAATTTCACAGACTATATCTGAGAGCTTACGTTTTCCTTGAGTTTTAATGGTTTGTATGAAAAGCGCGATGTACATGGACAGCTGTGGGCGGGATAGCCCAAGGAGTTTGGTCGTCGGCGGGGTTTGGAAAAGAGACTGGGAAAAGATATGCGATTCCCTGGCTGTTTTCCCTACCCTGCGGCCTGAGGGGGCGGGGCAAGGGAAAGAGCCCGGGAGCAAGGAAGCTCGTTCGTATTAATATTAATCAAACATTGTTGGACACCGACTTGTGTCTGGTACACATTACGCTGTATCTGTACAAACGGGTCAAGTTCAAATTCTGTTCTATTTTGAGATCACGCGGTCTAATGTAAACTCGCATTGCTTGAGATAGACATGTGAGACATATTTACCTCTGTGAAAGCATTTACTGCAGTAAACGTACCACGTGTGTAGACAAATTTACAAATCCTGGGTAAATGTAGTTCAGGACAATAGAAAATTTACCGTAGTAAATGCCATGTTTGCCATCTTGCAGGGCATGGTAAATGCAAATATACCGCGGTAATATTTTAACTGCGATAAATGATTCTCGTTTAATCACGGCATTAGTCTTAGCTGATCACCAGATATTTTCACCTTACTTCTCTCTCCTAAGCGTCTCATATATTGCAGGGAGAAAATTGAGGTTGGCCTGATACACCGTTTGAGGAGCGTAGCTGCCATTAGAACAGACATTATATGTTATAAATCAGCTCATTTCATTTTTTCTGAAACTTAGTTCACTCAAAATGAAGTGCTACTTCGGATGGTCTGGCCTTTGCTCACGGTGCTTAGCCGCTGGGTGGGCGATCGCGGGCTCTAAAACACTATCGGCCAGAAAGTAAAGCAGTTGATTGTGCCACTATGTTTGGCGTGCTTCGAACGTTCAATGTTTACATCAAACGTGGGTTAGCGGCGTGCCCCCCAAAATATATATACTGTTAAGAATATACACTTTAGAGAATAAAGGATTTTTTAAACTTTGCCAAGGTGGCCTGCAATCTTTATGACGATCAGTAATCATAGAGCGGTTTTCGGATGACTGTCGAAAGTAATCATGTCATTGCTTTGGTTTTGCGTTTGCTTCGCTTTCGGATTGGTCCACACGAGTTTGTCAGCATGCTCAGCCAATCAGGAACAAAACCAAACCAAAACCAAACACTTCTCACGCAAGCGATGGCGTGTACTCGCACTGCTGATTGGAAAGTAAAACCAAACGCAAGACCAAACACAAATTACTTTGGCTTCTGATTGGCTGAACTGTTTTCTCTCAGTCTCTGTGATTGGCCTGTGTGATTACTTTGGTTTTGGTTTTCGACAGTCATCCGAAAACGGCTCTATGCAGCCTGGGCCCTCTTGGCTGTTCATCAAGTGTCCCTGCACATCATTCAAGCTTGACAGGCCACACCTTTCATAACAAGCAAAACCGATCGACAATTTTATTGCAGGCCTCGTTGATATCGTTTGACTTTCTTCCACCAGCGTTTACTCTTGGACTTGGAAAATTTTTATTTGGAAATTGTAAAAAAATATAGGCTGGCGCGATCACGTGTTGTTTTGAGCTGTAGTGCTCGCGCGGTGTAACCAAGCAGAACATGCGTACTATTTCGTACTGTATCTATTTTATTTTATAATTTCGGTCGAAACGCGGTCGTTGCCCAATAGAAGACGCACTCAAATTAAACTGCATGTATCACATTTCTGGTGGCGTGTGACTGTCAGCCGAATGAGTCAAATTATGCAAACGTTTTCAGTTAATTAGTTGACTGACCTGGAACAGGCTTTTAACTAAATTTTGAGTGGAGTAGAAGACTTGGCGCTCACACACAAAAAAATAATTCACAGTTCCTGATAATGCTACACCGATAAAGGGTAACAATCTCACTGTTTGGACGTTACAGAGAGTTGACAATCTGAATCGACATTTTGGGCGAAAGAAAAGTCGAAAGCAGCAAAGTTTCGTATGGATCCTCTTGTCCAAATGCCTTTCACCCAAGCAACTCGAGATGTCATCGGACCAGCGAAAGTTCTGCCCGAAAATGATCACTCCGGTCAACCTCCGTGTGTGTCTGCGCTAGACGACAACTCTGTATTGAAGAGGCCTCTGCCTCATGAGATACAACACTGGCGTAGGTTGACCATCATCGTATGTGCCTTGTCCATTTACCTGACCCTTCTCTTGAGTATGGTTGGGTTTGTGAGCTCGGTACACTCAGGAAGCTCCGCCACGCTGGCCATCGCGTTTGACGCCTTATTAGCAATCATATCGTCCGGTACAGTCATCTGGAGGTTTTGTTCAAAGGAAGAGAAAAATTGCGAACGTCTGAAAAAGGAGAGACGAGCTTGCTTCATCATCGCCTTGTGCTTCATCGTGTCAGCCATCTTAGTCAGCATCCATTCTTTAGTGACTCTGATCGAAGATGACGTGCCCCAACAACCTGAGTCCACTCTGGTCTTCGCTATCGTCAATTCCGTGTTCTACTTTCTCCTGTTCCTTGCTAAGTATTCCCTCGCTGAGAAGCTGCAAAGCGCTTCGCTCAGAGCCGACTCAGTCGACGCCATCACTGGCGCAGCTACCGCCTTCAGCGTGGTAATCTGCACGATAATTGTCGAGGAGGTCCAGGATGCATGGTTTGTCGACGCCTGTGTTGCTTTAGCCATTGCAATACTGACCTTCTTTTACGGGCTCCAGCTTCTTGTTCGTGTCATCCGTGCGCGGACAGCTGGTGAGGGGAGTTCTGGTAAACTTGAAGAATGGTCGAAATTACTGTAGGATGGTCTAAATGGCAATAAAAAATTGTTTTAACAAGTTGGTGGTACGCTTTGTCGATTCTTTGTCGAGTTTGTTTCCTTTAGAGTTAGCGTAAGTAACTAAATGAGACACCGCGCAAAATGTCGCAAAGCTCATTACAGTAACCCATTGCCTGCTTGCTAGTCTTAGTTCATGTGGATTAACGTGGCCACCACCCACACAACTGGCGACAAACATTGACGCGGTTTGAACGCGCCGGTCAGAACGCCAAATGAGCAAAATTGACTTTTTTAGACTAAAACTAAAATACCATGTACACTTTTCCCGCAAATTTTCCGCTTTAATTTATTTTTTGGTTTATAAAAATAAAGCTGTGCTCATGAGCGTGCTCAAATTAGACTTTGTGCCTTCGTCCTGCAAAGTTGAATTTATTTTAATGATTTCTGTTGCGTAAAAGCACGACTGCACAAAGAGGCTTTTATTTGCTGATTGTGCATCTCCTCGGAAGCGCAATGTGGATTTTCTTTTCCGACCTGCGGAACCCAACTAGGATTCAATGTTCTATTAGCTGACAAGTCATTTGCATGAATTCCACAGGCTTATAACCACTTCCATAGTAATCTGAAATGGACTTAAATTTTACTTGGAAGAGGTAAAGATAATAGCGGATCCAAAACACTGACTATAGTCCTAAAACAAAGGGAAAACATAACTGTGCTTACTATGTTCCACACTGAAACAAACAGAAACAAAAAAAAAAACATGTTATTATTACTATTATTATTCGTGGTCGTGTAGTGTATTTTTGTTATTTGATACTCTAGTCGAATTATCAAAATGCCGATTCTATTTTAAAATCCTATCTGAACGACTATCATGAATAGCCAGTGTTTGGCGCGACAAAATATTGAACGGCACGCACCTCACAGATGCGAAAGTCCTGTATTTTAGATTCCAGGTTTACGCGGCCAGAAGTAGCACGTTTTTTTGTGAATTTTTAATGTCAGAAATTGAAATATTTTATGACACTCAGTTGCCTCTCTACAAAAATTATATCCGTGGTTCCTAAAACTAATGCATTTAGACCGTAGCCTGCGTAGCAAGCGTTTCCCCCGCGATACGCGATGCGAAGTGCATACGTCTGCCGCCGAGGAGCCCTGGGACTGGTTCTAAGTCGAGGCTATAATTTATTCCAAGATGGCGGTTTTTCGGTTGTCAGAGTGAGCTTCGTAAACATTGAGAAAGCCGCTTAGTTTGCCGTCCTTGGAGTCGAAAAATGAAGGTTTGTTTCAAGAATTTCATACATCTTTTTTCTGTAGCTGGTAACAAGGAAGAAGTGTCACAAATATTGACGTTTTTTGTCTCCGATTGTCTCCATAGTGAGGAAACTGTTGATATTGTTTGCTTGGTTCAATTCTCTTCCATATTTTGTGCTGGAACGATGGAACTCGTTTAAGTGTGTCAAATTAATTCTGTATAGAGATCACACAGAATATGCTTGCTCCGTAATTGCAGGGAGCCAATTGCAGAAAGTAGTCCACTGCAGTCTTCACATTATTTATATAGATCGGGGAATGTCTAGTCTCATACTTTATGCTACTGTACTGTATTTATAAATTTAGGCCTCCAGAAATAAATAGAATTAAGTGCACACATCATGTTTTTAGCAAATCTGCAACTTGAATACCCTCATCTGTATTCTCAACCAATTTAATACAAGTATTCTCAATTCAAAAATCATACCAAATTATTTGTAGGAGCAACTGTAGAAAATTCTTATTAATTCCGATATATAGAGATTACTTCATGGAAAGTGCGTGCGTACGGTTTTTATTCACGAGTTGTGAAGTATCATAAAACGAACGAGCGAGGCTTTGCGAGCGAGTGAGTTTTATGATACGAAACAACGAGTGAATAAAAACTGTACAAAGCACTTTCCATGATGTTTTCTGTTTATTATATACATACTGAGACATTTATGATGGGACCGGGAAACCCTTTAAAAGTAGTGAAAAATCGTCGTTCGCAGCTTGTGATTGGACGAACGATTTTTTTCATGTGTGAAAAGCGTCGTTCGCGGCCTCTCATTGGCTAGAACTCATTTGCGTACGAAATTTTACGATATGGCTTTTTCGTGAGTATGTCTCAGTATGTATATAATAAATTCTAATACATAACGCTTGTAGAACAAAGCAATGACAAACCAAAATTTTATTGTTATGGAAAGCAGTGGCTGGGTATTCTAAAGTTGGACCAATTTATTTATGCTCATGTTTTATTTGCTCATTTTGTGAGGCAAGGGTGTCTTGTAGCTCAATATGAATCAATAAAATTTTAATGTATATTTTAGATACTTTATAATATTTAGTAATATTATGATGTTTCTTCGTCATGAAGCGAGTCTTCAGTGTCCCAGAGAAGGCAACTGGAGGAGGAGCTGTTAATTTTCAATGGCAGAAGAAGCAGGGAAACTACTTGGCAGTCTCTGGGTAGGCATACGGTGACCATGTATCACACATCAAAGTGATTGTAAAATTGTAAAATAAACAAGCATGGCATACCTGTTTCTTTCACTTTGCAGTGGAAACAAATCAGTGACAATCTATGACCGCCATGGTGAACTAAAAGAAGAGATCAACATGCCAGGGTTTGTGTTATTAAATTCATAAGTTTTTGAGTACATAATGCAAAACATTTCTCATGAAAATTAGTTTCATTGGTCATGCAAATCAAAATCATGGTGAACTAGGTGAAAACTTTGTGTCTCGACATTTTGAAACAGACATAGTTCAGAAATGGTCTGTTGGTCTGTTGGGTTTGTTATTCCTCACTGAGGGATCCAAGCTTCTACAAAGGGGGGTTTGAGTGGGGATTTGTAGATTCCCTGAGAGGTACTTTTGAGTAAACGTAAGTGTTCAGATTTTTCATACTAATGAGCTGAGCCCTGAACCCATCAAACTTCCATGCCCAATCCTCTCCCCTCCCTGGATCTGCCCCAGCTATTACATGTATACCATGTAGTCTGCTGACTTATTACACAAATGTGTGTTGTTTTGGGTCATACTTGGAGTGCTAAATATTCACATTCCAACTGGTGAAATGTCATATCTTAATGTTTTTGTTAGGATGTGTATGGGTATGGATTGGGATAAGGATGGAGATATTCTGGCCATCATACAGGACAAAAGTGGTAAGGTCAATAACAATCCACATGGAGCAGTATTGTGCTGATTCCATACAAAGCTGATCCTGACCAGTAACAGTCAGTTGTATTAAAGAAATAAAGCAATTGTCAGCATGCATTATTGAGCTATAGATGCACGCGGGAATTTGAACGAACACAAGAGAAGTTTGGAGAAGCAAAGGAAAAAACAAATTTGACACAAGCTGACGTCAAATTGACGCGTGTGTGCGTATGTTGAGTTATAATGCACGCGTGTTTACCAATCAGATTGCGTGTACTATCCACCTTATCTTATAAAGGATTATCAAATTAAACAAATTATATTTATTTCCTGGCTAAGTTGTGAGGCTAAGTTGTGGGCACATGCATCTATTACCTTTTTTCTCTAAATTGCTACATTGCTTTGTTGTCATATCATGATAGGTATTGTGTATCTGTGGAATGCCAACTCTCACAAGACACTCCAACTTGAAAGTGGACTCAGGTAGGTTTGACTTTGGTTTTATTATTATTAGTTTTAGCACAACTGTACTTCTACCACTACTGTATGTCTTATAATATCTGGGGCACAGCCACATAATACACAGAAATATACATGCACAGCAACCCTAACCCTACCCCTCAGGACTAGCATTTTAGTGTCCGTTTTAGAAAGGAGAGAAAGAGTTCAGTTACAGACTGAGAGCGAAAAATGGCAAGGACCAAATCTGCATGCTATCCCCCTTAGAGAGGTGTCTGCTTTAGAGAGGTGTCTTAGGGAGAATTGACTGTGATATATTGCACTAAAGCAAACTGCTGGTTTAAATAACGAAGACCAGTTAAATAACGTACAGTGACTGTATTGTTTTTGAACAACAAAGAAACAAGACAAGTTGTATGTCACAAACATCACCTGTACAGGGCAAGGGGATTGAAGAGTGAATCTGTGAGCTGTCATGTGCATTATCCTCTTAATAGTCAGGGAGTTTGCAACCTTTTGTATTTTATTGTTTGCAGAGATACACTCACATTTCTTCTGTGGTCCAAAATTGGACCTCAACTGGCAATAGGTTGGTTGTTTCTTTAGCTTTGAAATGTGGTTGTATAATGTTATGCTCTGGCTCAGTCAGTCATCTTTGTACAGTACTATGAGAAGATGTGTTACCTTACAGTTTATCCAGCTCACTGTAATACTGCACAGTTGTTCAAACTACTTTACTACAGTATATAATACTGGTCTTTGCTGTACAATATTATGATGTACAATTTGTGGCCAGATGAGATTTGGTTCTGACACATTCAAGTTATTATTTTTAACAACTGTATTCTTGTTAATTTTCACAGGTACTGTAAAAGGAAACCTCTTGATGTACAATCATCAAACTTCAAGGTAACTTTAAGACTTTGTGAAACATTACTAGGAAAGTACATTAAATATAAAAGATGCATGTTACCCATATTTTTCAAATGACCTCACTAGTTAGCATAACCAGGCTTTTCAGCACAATTTTTGTATTTTTTGTATTTTTTTTTTTACAGGAAAGTCCCTATCCTTGGCAAGCATACAAAGAAGATTGTTTGTGGCTGTTGGAATTCAGAGGTTAGTGTCTTGATCAGAGATGACAGAGGAACACTGACCATTATCCCCAAAATATTCCACTAATTTTTTTAAGTTTTGTATATTTCATGCAAGAATCTGCATGGCATGGAAAGCACTTGTATGATGCAACTGGGCAACAATGTAGTACAGTGCTTCTTTTCTTTTCTTGATTTTCCTGTGAGTATAATAATGTATTTCTTGCTGTTTGGTCTTGCCACAGAACCTGCTGGCTTTAGGAGGAGAAGATAAGTGCATTACAGTCAGCAATGCAGATGGAGACACAGTCAGACAGGTGCTGGTTTAGTTGTAATTCTGTAAATGGTTCAGTAAGAAATATAGATAACTTGAACCTTCAGGGGAATTACAAAACACAGTTTGAGTTATGGAGAGCGAATTGGGAAGGTTCAAGTTATGTGCCAATAGATAGAGACTGAAAATGGAGAACTTATTTCAAACTTGTACGTAAAAGACGATGAAAAACAAAGCCTTGAAGAGGTGCAGTGGGACCTAATGGATGATTGGCGGTAGAGTGCGCGTATTAGTTTACGTTTTTATAAATACAACACATTGATTTTGTCCTTTTTATCTTTCCAGACCTCTGTTCGTTACGAGCCGTTCAACATTCAGTTCAGTGAGATGAAAACAGACGAGAGAAGCCCTTCAGGAGAGAGCACAGTGAGTCGCGCAGGTTTCGTTATTGTTTGAAATGCTTGGGTCAAACCATAATAGCATTTGACTAAAAGCCGCGTTCACACTTTGTGCCCAAGCACCAGTACCTGCAGGGGCAGCGGCACAAAACAAAAAGCACTGGGAACCGCGACCTTGTACTCGCCGTGCCCAAATTTTGACGTGGGTACTTGAAAAAAGGGTGTGTTAACATTAGTGCCCAGCGACAATCGTTCTCGGGCACCAAGTGTGAACGCGGTCTAAGTTACGGTATGCCCTGTCTAAACTTGCAAGTCGTCGCATGTGCAAACATGGGCTGGACTATGTTCAATACCAGCTTAATAAAAGTCATGCAGTGCTGGTCGATGCAGGTTTGAGGCCAAATGAAACGAATCTTGCGTTAATTTGCAACTGCGTCTGAAACTTACGCATCTAAAAATTCAATTTGTACGCTTTGTTGATGCAGAGGCTGCTGTTCTGTACTGTACATGTGACGACGATCTTTTTTGACCAAGTGTCAATTTTTAACGCTGTCGGTCAAAGGAAGTTTTTTTTTTTTTTTTTTTTTTTTTTTCTGGTCACTTTTTGACACGTTTAGTTTTTATTTGAGAGAGCTAAAGCAAAAAGCTTTGGACGACGCTGGCAAACCTTGACAAGACAATAAAGCTAACAATTGTTGCAAAACACAGCACACGTGAATATGTGAAGTTGAGCTTGAGTCGTCATGTGGCTCACACGTGCGACTTCAAATGTTTGTTTTTTGGGTCGTTATTAGAACGTGGGCGACATTTCGAGAACTGAAGCCTGGCAGTCGTTTTTTGTAACAGATGACTCGAACGCACTAGAATGTCGGCGAAAACGAAGAACAAAGACGTGAACAACCTACACAAAAGACTAGAGGCAAAACTACAAAGTCATAATCGGAAATATGGAGACATTTATTTTATTTCTTTCTCGCCATCCTAGTTTGCTCAGCTCACTTTTATCAAAAAGAGTTGGTTGCATGTTCAGAGCCATTGGTTACGCTTTTTGTTTCCCCAGGTGAGCGTCATTGTTGGAAAGAAAACGCTGCATTTGTACAACATCAATGATCCAGATAACCCAATTGAGCTGGCGTTTCAGGTGAGCAATCTGCTAATTACTTCTCGGTGGACGTTATGCGAATATGTTGTAGTTAATCTTTCAACTTTCAGCCACACGACGAGAGAAAGCGCTTGCAATTCTTGAAATTGGCGAGTTTTCATGAAATTTGATGGAGCGCCCGGCATCGATAAAGTAGTCTTAAATTTCATGTGTACGCTGCAAGGCGAATTGTTTACAAAAATCGTCGATGGCAATTGGGTTAGACCGGGCCAAATCCAGCCTAGTTGGTAGAGTAGGGCTCGATTCCTGTTCGCGGAATTTGGATTTTTTTTTTTTCACTATTTCCTCATTTGCTTCATAACTTCATTTTTGCTTTCACTGTCTGGTATGTTTTATTACAAATGGTATGTTTTTGGCGTCGTAAAGGATTAAATTGGTCGCCTTCACAGTGTCAGTAAGGCAGATTTGTTATAATTTCTACATTAAAAGATTGTTGGAGAACATTCACTGGCACGTGGGTATTAAAAAAAACGCCCCCCACCCCCCCCCCCCCCCCCCCCAGATATTAATATTATTTCTTCTTTTTAACTTGTGGTTTTTTTTATCTATATTCTAAAGAAATGTTACAGCAAAGCGAAGTTCCTCATGTTTTACTAATTTACTTAATACTTTAAAATTCACAGCAACGATATGGCGCCATAGTAGCTTACAGATGGTGAGTGCTAAACATTTCACGACTCATTTTGTCCCTTAATTATTGTTCCATAACTTGTAAATAGCTGAATATGTATTCTGGAATGGTATTGCAGGTTTGGCGATGGCTACATCATGATCGGGTTTTCCAGCGGTTATTACGTGGTGATCTCTACGCACATGAAAGAGATCGGACAGGTAAGGACTTTGCATCCTAATTCACTGTCAAGACGAATTGGTCTAAACCAAGAAACTTCCTATTCCTAAAGTGTCAAGTGAAACTCGTATGTGTGACCTCTCAAATTAATGCTTTCAGTGTGTACAGTGCAGGTGTACATGATTATGCTTGTTTTTCGGACTAGTGTTTTTGCTCCACTCTTCTATTTTCCTTGTTCCTAAGGCTTCAGGCTTTATCAGACATTTTAAGTTAAAAGAAAGGAATGGAGGGAGATACAAACGCGACCCCTCTATCACAAATGAACTGGCGACCCGTGCTCGGGGGCCGATAGTTTTCTTCGCAACTTACCGTTAGCTTTAGGACTCATTGCCCGCTTGTTTCTGGGTTTCCTTATACTCCATCAAGAAACTATTATCCGAGCGGTGTTTGCTTTTTCGTACCCCAATGTCCTGTTATGGTGTTACAGCAAATTCTCTTCTTGTTCGATTTTGTCAGGAATTGTATCAAACGAGAGATCATAAAGACGTGTTGAGTGATATCGCGATCTCCTTTGAACTCAACAAAGCCGCGTCGTGTGGAGACAACTGGTACGTTCTAAAAAATACATGTTGTTTCTCCACAGAACAAAATAAAAGAGAATAAAAGGTTCTGGGCTTGGGTGTTTATTGTTGTTGTTTAGTGTGGGAAAACCCCTTTTTACGTAAAGCTACCCATTTGAAGAAAGGATTTAACCTTTAGGATAATAATAGTTTCAATTTTGTAGTGGAAAAATATATTTAGTCGTGGTAAGTTTCCACTACAGAACACCGACAACCTCTGCATCACATGCTTTGTTTTTCTTCTTGTTTCAGTGTAAAGATTCATGACTTGTCAGAGTTTAAAGACATTTACGCTATCATTACTGTGGAGGATGCGGGCGGTAAGTCAGTTGTTACACTGAGGTACACTGGAGCACTAGTCCCTGTGACAACTAGTTCACACGCATCCGTTTTCGACTGAAAGCGCGATCTATACATCAAAGGTGAAAACGGTAATCGAAAGCGATCCCAAAGTGGAACATTTCGAAAACGCCGTTTTCATATTTTCGTGTACGCTGACGTCAGGATAGTCACGTGCAAACGCTATCGTGTGGATAGAGAATTTTATTTTTAAAACGGTACGTGTGGACATTACCCGGCTTAATCTGCGTCTGCGTGGAGATTATTATAAAACGTATAATGAATCAACCTTGCACTTGCAGTCCGACGAAGGGCTAACGCTCAAAACGCCAGCTTTAAAACCTCTTTCATGGTGTTAAGTTTACCCACGTCAACCTTAGCTAATTGATACAACTTGCATGTTACGGTCAAGAAACGTGCGTTTACAGCGTTTATGATTGGTTGTGATGGCTCACGCTGTATGACGCGTTTTCAGGTAACCTGGACAAACTTGATTGGACGGAAGATGGACAGCTCTTGGCCGTTGGGACTCAGAATGGTGAGAACACTGATTCACAACTTTTGCCACTGTATAAGAAACTTTCCCTGTTGACTTTGTATTACAGTCCTGTATGATAACAATTGCCAGCAAATTGAAGAAGTCAGAGAAGTTAGGAGGGAGAGAAGAAAAAGGAATAAAAATCATTATATCTGACTCTTATCGCAACTGGAACGATTTATGGGTCATATGGGAGTACGTCTTTTAATCAGAAGTTCTCATTTCTGTTTTTGTCTGTCTGTGTTTCACTTTACTTTCTTATTTTCGATGGCAGGTGCAGTGCATGTTTACCTCACTAAGCTGCCCATCCTGGGTGACGCGTGTGGAACACGGCTGGCATACTTAACGTCACTACGCGAGGTGAGAGCGGTCGTGAAACTGCTTGTCAATAAGGCCGTGTTCATATTTAATGTGGGGTTGCTCCATTTCACTTACTGACCCATGGACAAATACGATGATATACCATAGTTCCATACTGATGTAAGGTGAAAAAAGAAAGTTGGCTTTCATCATTGTCAAGTTATTCTAGGATTCCAGTGTTCCAGATACTTTTCAGTCTCAAAGCATCTCTAGTGTGATGCACGTGAGGTAGCCGTTCTTGCGGTCATCACGAACAAAAAGAATCTCCACGTAATTGACTGTAACTTTGTCTTCCTTTTGTAGGTAACGGTCGTGGATCCTGTAGCTCAGGTACTGATTTTGAGTTTGCGTCTTGATCTTGTTCCTATTCATCGTCACTTTCCATTCAGCTGTCTTTTGACGCTCTCTTGTGTTTGTTAGGAGCGTTCCCTGAGTATTGAGATCATAGTGGAACCCACGTTTGTCGCCCTGGGTCCGTACCATTTGGCTGTCGGTATGAACAACAGGACCTGGTTTTACACGTTCTCTGACAGAGGTAAACGCATTCAAACGGCCTTGTGTTCTCTTAATGTTGAGTTATTCATCATTTGTCTATCCGCAAAACAAACCAATCCATTCATGAAAGACCCCCCTAAACTCACTGTAAATCTTAATGAGAAAGCATAAAAAAGTTCGGTGCTCAAGACTAATGAAACTAGCGTGCCTGAAAGTATGCTCTCATCAGAATTAGTTTGTTGATAAATCATTTATCAGTTATGAATAGTTTTTTTTTTCTTTTTAATTTAGAACACGATCCACTTGAATCGTGAGTAGTAGAGTTTCAGAATGAACGATTGACTTAAAACGAAACAAAGCCAAGGAAACGAACCTGTTCTCCAGACTTTCGTTTCACAAGCTAGAAGGCACGACTGCTCTTTTCACTCGTTAGAACTTGTTTGTCGTTCTTCCTCAACTCTCGCCACGTTTACCTCAGGGCCGGATCAGCTCAAGGACAGAGAATACCTGGGGACCATCAGCAACATGCAGCTGAATGCCGACTACGCCGCCGTCATGTTTGAAGGAAAAGTTCAGCTCCACCTGGTAAGGCGTTGAGATGAGAGCAACTGCATAATTAGAAATTGAACCCACTCACCTCCCCTTCCCCCTCTCCCCCACCCTCCCCCTCACAAAGTCCATCGCTCCAGCTGCTAGCCAATATAGGTGCTCTTCATATAAGATAAAAATGCATTTGTTGCTTGATTGAGTCTCCTGTGTTTTGGTCTGTTCTTTATTCTGCCTACGGTCTTCATTTTTTTTCTTGTACGTGGTGTTTGCAAGACATTTCTTTGATTACCGTTAATGTTGTTGATTGAACAGATCGAGGGCGAGGCTGTAGACGGTGCAGAAGAGCGAGAAACGAAACTGTTTCCCGACAAAGAAAGTCACGGAAGAATCACGTGCAGCGCCCTCACCACAGAATTCCTTATCTATGGAACGGATGTGAGTAGCACTCCACGTGCTGATATATTTGGTTTGTATCTGGTCTGGTCTGGTCTGGTTTAGTTTCAATTTTGTAGGAATCGTCATCTCACGTTTTGTTCCTACTAACTTTAGCTACGTAGCTTTTGTACGGCTAAGTTTGTGAATATCATAGACTGACTTAAACATCTTTTATTCTCTATTTTTAGAATGGAAATCTTTTCTATTTCCTTCTGGAAGACTGGCAGTTTGTGAATGAGTTCAGGCACGTCATTGGTAAGAAAACGGGCAATAGACTGTAAAACAGTCTCTTCTTTTCGCTAGGATGATCGAGGAAGTGCAAGGCGAACACGTGTGAGGTCTGCGGAGAGTAGAGCGTCTTGCCATCGGTTGGCGGTCGCGCGCTTTCGTATGGCAGCCCAATCCTAGTCCGAAATCCTGAAATATATTTTTCCTACAGTCCACTGCAAGTAATTTGTAAGCACTTTGGTTCATAATGTACTGACGTAGTGTGTTAATGTTTGTTTATTTAGGCATTAAGAAGATTTTCCCAGATCCCAGCGGTACACGCTTGGTATTTATTGATGACAAGAGCGATGGATTCGTTTATAACCCAGTAAGTACCGAGCAGTTGGACACGACAGCTCAATTTGGTCGTGTCAAACTGTTTTAACTCGTTGTGGTTTTCTGCCAGGTAAATGACGCCACTTTCGAGATCCCCAACTTCTCGCCCACAATAAAGAGCATAGTGTGGGAAAACTGGCCGCTAGACAAGGTGAGAAAACGTCACCCAAGCATCACCCAGTAAAACAGAGACGATTAGAGTAGAGGTTACTTTAACGATGGCAACAGCAATAGTACCACAACATTAGTAATGACAACACGATGACAGTTATGAAGGAAGGAAGGCAGTCATAGTTGGATTTTTTCCAGAAAGAGAAACTGCTTTATTCTACCTGCTACATTGCCCAGCTTTCCGAAATGACAGCGACCAGCAACAGAAACGATCATAGAAATGATAACAGTATCTCTCGGTTTTTGTACCTCGGTAGAATCTGCTTAGGAGCCAGAGTTTGAAGTTCATTTAGATTCATTTTTTCAGGATATATTTTGCGGTTATGACGAAGAAAGGATCTATACTTACATTTTCTACAGAGAAACTGTTAGTGGTAGGTGAAGTACAAAGAACAATAAGTCTATGTACTGTGTGTGTTTTTGTTTTTGTTTTTTGTTTTTTGTTTTTTGTTTTGTTTTTTGTTTTTGTTTTTGTTTTTGTTTTTGTTTTGTTTTTGTTTTTTTGTGGTGCTCATTAAATATAAGTGTGTTACACCGCGCGAGCACATATCTCACATATCTTTAGCATTCTCACTGCCACGAGTGATCAACTTGAGTGTGTACCAGTGATATATCATGCACAGTTTGGCAAACCTGGCTTTTCAATAACATGCTCAGAGAAATCTGATTAAACTATCAATTCTCATTGCATGACCTCACATTTTCTTTTTGAATTGTTGGGAGAATCTACATCATGATCTTAGGAGTGGAAGGGCTAATTGTCTTGTATGTCAGGTCCCCAGTGCGTTATGGCGGGAACCACTAAACTCCCGTACGCTCAGAAACCGCTGATGCTGTACAATGGTCAGATGACATGTCAAACGCTTAGCGGCAAGGTAAGAAGCAATCGATTCATTGCTGATATTTATCTATGATGGCACTGCAGTTCGTTAAACTGTCAGTTCGTCAAAAGCAGCTGGCCGAGAGCTGATTTTTCTTGTAACTTTATGTGGAGAGAAGGTCGCTATACAACTTTGTCTACGTTCGTGAAGTGTTATCTTCACTGTGGGAGAACACTTGCCGTAAGTTTTTTTTTAAACCCTTATAGTACTAAGAGCGACTTTCAAAATGTGAGAGATGCTTCTCAACTCAGAATTCAAATAAAGGCTGTTTTATGAGTGCATTCGCATGTCATTGTAGTTTCAAACACGAAAACGAAAACGTTAGCTTGAGTGAAAGGGTATATCGGGATTTACGTTCATCATGATGCCTTCCTCAGACTTCCAAATTGGTCCTGTCTACACATTTTTTCCACGAGAAACCTCAAGATCTACCAGTTTCCGACGTAAGTAGTAGTACTCACTGTTTATACCAGTTAACCTGCATTTATCAAAATAAAAAGAGTCCTTAACGAGTTTTCCGTTTCTGTCTAGACTTCCACGATACTCGTGTTTTAGTAGATGTGCGAGTCTGTGGTCATTTTGTTATGATAATGTTATTAATATGCATGTGGAGCAGTTTTAATTGTCACTTTGAGCTTGAGTTTGTCTTGTTTTTAAACAGCTGAAGACTTCCTTTGAACACTGTATTACCTTAAAACGGTGAGTGTCTTGGTAGCGGAAGCTTTGGCATCCTTCTCTTGCGCGGTTCTTTCGAGTCCTGTGGCTAGTTGAATCTGGTATTGATAATGGGAGTGCTTAATGCGTGTGTGCGTGTTTGTTCTTTTAGTTACAAGGACGCGTGGACCCTGGCCAAAGTTCTGGACTCCCGTGAAACTTGGAGTACGCTTGGACGGAGTGCCATCTCGCAACTGGATTTGGAAACGGGTGAGTTGGTTCCTGCCGAGCCTGCGGGAAGACAGAGACGGAAACAGTAAAACGGCAAACAGAAATATTAAAAAAGACAATCATCGCTAGTGGCCGCTTCTTCTTCTTGTGTTGTACTGCTCTTTTATACTGCACAAAGGGAAAGACAGACAGAGAGCAGGCAGATTGGTTTTGTTTTTTGGATTTACAAGAAACGTACCTGGGGATTTAATTGAATCTCAGTCTCCACTCCATGCCACAGATAACAGATCTTTGGTTTTCCTTACAAATGGCTATAAATTAGCTGACGTTGAACATTATAAATGAAGCCCCTTTGTGAGCTTTTTTTGTTGTTGTTTTGTTTTGTTTTTGCTCCAAGTCTATTAAGTTCACTGCTTAGTTTTGGCTGTTGATATTGAGAATTTACGCAGATTCATCAGTTAAATAAACTCTTGTAAACTAAAGTTTGCGCTGTGTCTGTTATGTTGCAGCAATCAGGGTGTACCGGAAAGTGGGTGATGTAGCAATGGTCCTCTCTCTGGAAAAAATCAAGGTACTTTTGACAGCATTTGGCGACTTGACACAACGTTTTCCAACAAACTACAACACACGTTAGTCCTTTGCAGGTGAGTTGTGACCTCATTATTTTTAATTCATGTTTTTGCAACTCTATCTTTTTAGGGAATAGAAGACAGAAACGTTATGGCGGGTTATGTGGCCATGTTCCTTGAAGACTACAACACGGCACAGGTGTGCTTCTATTTACTCTACTTTATCAAGCTCTAGGATATTGTGTCCAGGCATTTTAAAACTTTTGTAATTCTGAGGGTTCTATTTGACCTACGGAACTATACGACTACGAAGACTACATTTAGACAACATTTTACCAACAGAATTGCGAGGGGAAGAATGCGAAATTTTTCATAACGGCAAGATACTGCAAAATACTGAGTTTTTTATCCTTGGTTTTGTTTGGCAGGATTTATTTATTGCTTCATCCGAGCCACTGGCTGCACTGGAGGTGGGTTCGTTTAAACAAATGTTCACATGCATGTGTATTGTACAGATGGCATGGTAACCACGCACCAGACTTTTCAGGACTGTACTAAGTAAATAAAAATATGTAAACAATGCTGTAGAAAACCTTAGCTTGAACGTTGTTTAAAGCTGGTGTTACACTGGTCGATTTGCAACACCGATTTGCTCCAAATTCGCGCAACGGTGTTGCAAGTTTATGACAGAATCGCTTTCAAAAACTTGCAACGCGTTGCAGCACTGCAAACATCGCGAAAAATCGTTCGCAATGAGGTGTTACACCCGAACAAATTTTTAGTGCAACATCGTATCGTTGCAAATCGACCAGTGTAACACCACCTTAACAGACCGCTGGCGCCAAGAACAGTATAACGTGTTGAGGTTGCTATTGCCTGTTACATCTTTTATGACCCCTTCCTGCATTCGATTATCTGTCTTTCTGTCTACTTATAGTGTATCTGTCTATATTTTCATCTTCGTGAGGTTAAATGGTTGATAATCTAGCGAGATACCATCCATCCATTCAGTAATCAATATAACTATTCCATTAAGATTCAAACACTGCTGTCTTTCTGAAGTTGTGTTCTGTTTTTAGATGAGGCGTGACTTGCTTCACTGGGACCAGGCGCTGGAGCTGGCCAAGAGTCTGGCGCCGGAACAGATTCCCTACATCTCACGAGAATACGCACAGCAGCTCGAGTTCACGTAAGAGAGATGTGCAGGAAATAGAACATTTTCTGAATACCTGAGTTGTAAGCTGCCTTGAGAACAAAGAAAAACAATTTTTTTTTGGTCTCACTCCTGAGAAAACCTGGGCATAAGAGATGTTTTGAGTTTTTGATTTTTGATTTTGGTAAACTGGTGAAGGTGCTTATTTTTTTCTCCTTATACCATTATACTGCTTTTCATTTTTAGAGGAGACTACGGCAACGCTCTCATTCATTATGAAAAGGGAGTCACCAAGCTGAAAGACGTGAGTACTGTCACAATGAACGCGAGAGGCACCAGCATGATTGATGTTCATTTGTTTTGATCACTTTTTATATGAATCTTCTGGCTAGAGCGCTCATACTGTATCACACCAATAATATGTAACTTTGAGGCGCTAACCAATAGTGCGGTTTATGATTTGTTTCCGTTAGAAACGTGACCACGATGAAGCTTGCATTGGAGGAATAGCGAGGATGGCCATCAGAGTGGGAGACATACGAAGGTACAGCTACGAGATTCTTCAATAGTGTAACGAATATGCAACTCGTAGAATAACTTGATAGACAGATCCACTTAACGGCCAAGGTGTAATAGTGATAGTGCAGCAGAATCTGTAGTAAACCAATCTTCATTCCAAGGCTCTTTTCCTATCCCCTCCAGTAGGGAAAAGAGCCTGGGAACGAGGATGTAGTAAACCTTGGCCCCGTGGGTGGCGGTAGTGTGAAAGTTGTTTACTTGAAGAGGAAACTTGGTTTTCTCTTGAGAGCTCGCCACATCATATTAGCTATTCCATTACACGTCGCCTCCAGCTTCAAGTTCCTCATTTTACACTGATAACTGGGTTGATTATGGTAGTCTGTTTTATGTTGTCTCACAGAGGCGTAAACTACGCAACGAAAGGCCCGGGTCGGCAGCTAAAGAAGGAATGCGCCGCCATTCTGGAATCCATGAAGGTTTGTCAAAAGAAATCCAGTCAACTTGTTGGTTTACTTGTTCTATTGGCTTGGTATCCTTTCGAGGTATAGAGGTTAACTGTCGTGACATAGAAAGTGTTTTCTGTCGCAGCAATATTCGGAGTCGGCAGTGTTGTACGAGAAAGGCCAGTACTGGGACAAGGCGGCTGCTGTCTACATCAAGACCAAGAACTGGTCAGTAACGCTGTGCTATAAATCTTTACTAAGCTCAGCAAAGTGTTTTCTTTTTTCGTTGTGACTGCAGCAGTTCTACAATTCATAGTGCATGATGACACAGTAAAACTATATCAGTACACTGAGAAGTCACAGAATTATGTAATGTGGGGTGGTGGAAGAGTGGCTGTGACTTTTACAGAAATCAATGTTTCTTTCATAGGAACAAGGTGGGCGAGTTACTGGCTCACGTGACCTCACCCAAACTCCATGCACAGTACGCCAAGGCCAAGGAGGCTGACGGGAAATACAAAGAGGCAGCGATTGCGTACGAGGCGGCAAAGGATTACGACAGTGTTATAAGGTGACTGGTCTTGTTTTATGAGGAACAGAGGAAAGCTTATGGTAATGTTCACATAAATGACATTTTGTTTTCCTTACTTGTTTGTTTTAGGATCAATTTGGATCACTTGCAGAACCCCGAGGAAGCCGTTAGAATCGTCAAGGAGACACAGTCAGTCGACGGAGCAAAAATGGTGGCAAGGTTTGTAGTGTTTCTTTTTGCTTTCATTTTCGTGTTTGCTTGCCTTTTGTTGTTGTTCCTTTCTGTTCTCCTCTCTGAAGCATTTTGACTTGTAACCAGTTTGCACTATTGCCTTCTTTATGTGCAATCTTTTGATACTTTTATATTTGCTTCAGTTTTTTCTATGTACCTCTTTCTTTGGGCAGTTCTTCTGTTCTTCTGTACTGTTTTCTTCCTTCTTTCCATAACATGCTTTTTTTGCATTTCTCCCGTCGTTTTTATGGTAACTGTTGACTGTTTCATTCTACCTCAGGTTTTTTCAAAAGCTTGGTGATTTTGCGTCTGCAATCCAATTCCTTGTTTTGTCCAAATGCAACGATGAAGCTTTCCAGCTCGCTCAGGTCAGTTTCCACCCATTTACTGCTGCGTAACGAGTCAAATGATCGTGCATTCCTGTTGTTGCCGATTTTTCTCACGTTCTGACAGTGTTGGCTTGTCTGTGCTTCGTAGGCCCATAATCAGATGGAGCAGTATGCTGACATTATTGGTGAGTGCATCTACAACAATTTACCCTTTGGGGTTTTGTCAGTGATTTAGTGCTGATGTTCTTCTGACAGTAATAGCTCGGTTCTTTTGTTGTTCCCGAAGCACTAAATTAATGTTTGGTTTAGCGATTTCCTGCATGTGAATATAAATGAAGTTGTTTAAAAAAATGTTACGCCATTGCCAACCACGATAAAGTTCCTGTGATTTTGGAAACAACCGTAAATTTCAGATCAAACGTAATGTGGTTGCCTTCTTGTCACTTTGCGCCTTCCCAGGTGATGACGCGACCAGGGAAGACTACTCGAGTATCGCTTTGTATTTTGAGAATCAGAAGCAGCATTTGCTGGCTGGCAAGTTCTTCTTAAAGGCAGGACAACATGGCAAGGTAGTCTTTTGAATCTGCTTGTTATGAATGTAACTATTAATTTGCTAACTTGAAGTACATAGGCTTCTTCCAGATGAGACGCTGATGTGGTTGTTTCACACCTTCAGGCTCTGAAGCACTTCATGAAATGTCCTGTCAATGAAGATGGAGAATCTATCGAATTAGCTATTGAGACGGTTCGTATCACTTATTGAGTTTGTTTCTTTGTGGGCTTAGTATCGTCCTGATAATGTCTTCATTCTTTTCTCTGCCCCGCCGCTAGCTTTCTACCCACCCCATTTCTGCTGTCTTGCTCTGTCCAGCAATTGACTCAATTTTCATTCTTTGCTTTTGTTTTTGTTTTTTTGTTTTTTTTTTTTCGCGTTTTTGTCTTCATTTGTCCATAGTCGTGAAAGCTGCTAACGCGTTTTTATCTCGTTTGTACTATTCGTATCACACACGTCTGACAGGTTGGTCAAGCAAGCGATGAGGTCCTTACGCACCAGTTAATTGACTTCCTCATGGGAGAGAACGATGGGATACCCAAGGCAAGGAGCTAACATTTTTACATCTTAAACACGATTTTAGTGTTTTGAATTGTCCCACTGTTGTATTATTTTATAGCCTTGTTGTTGTTGTTTTTTTTCTTCAGGACGCCAAGTATTTGTTCCGACTGTACATGGCCCTCAAGCAATACCGTGAGGCTGCGCGCACCGCCATCATCATTGCACGTGAAGACCAGAACGCCGGTAACTATAGGAACGCGCACGATGTGTTGTTCAGTATGTACCGAGGTAAGCAATGTGTGACGAAAGGAAATCTCAATTAGTTCCCTAATTGCTGGTCCATATGGCACTATTTCGATCTTTGAGCTAACACCGTTCAGTATCTGGTTGTAGAAATTTCAAACAAGTAGAGAGTTCAACCTGTGGGTTTTTAGAGGTGAACGTGAATACTTAGTGGTAAGACTTGTGCTTCACGGTATTGGAGGGTGCGATTTGACCAGCTGCGATCATTTCCTTGTTTTGCAGAGCTGATTCAACAAAAGATCAAGATTCCCACAGAGATGAGTCAGAATCTGATGATTTTACACAGTTATATTCTCGTCAAGGTTAGGCCCGAGAACTGCTTACCGGACGACGCAGGAACGTCTGTCCAAAATTTGACTTTTACTTTCCTTGGTACTTTTAGTATTTATTTTTTAGTCGTCTTTGTTTCTCTCCTAGTTACATGTGAAGCGTGGAGATCACCTGAAGGGGGCTCGGATGCTTATTAGAGTTGCCAACAACATCAGCAAGTTCCCAACTCGTGAGTATTTGTGTATAGACTATCTATCGCGGAGACAGAAAATATTTAGATCATTGCCCTTTACACGAGCAAAAAGCTGCAGAAATGTGATCGGGGGAAAAAAAATGTGTGGTTGTTTTGAAAAGACCGCCCAAGACTACTGCGATTTTTTTTAGTTGGAAGGTGATTACTTTCTTCTTGGGTGTCTCTTTTTCGAAGGCATTTGACATTCCTGAGTGTCCGTTTTCTTTTTCTTTTAGACATCGTGCCGATCTTGACGTCCACTGTGATCGAGTGTCACCGCTCTGGTTTGCGGAACTCCTCCTTTAGCTACGCCGCCATGTTGATGAGGCCAGAATATCGTCAGAAGATTGATCTGAAGTACAAGAAGAAGATTGAACAGATCGTCAGGTTCGTTACAACTTCTTGAAGTTGTAATAAGTGCCGAAAGTTTAAGGAATAAACCAGTTCTCTCTGACTTTATAATTTATGTTAACTTGGCTTGTTCTTTGTTCTAGGAAACCCGATAAGACAGAAGAGGATGAGCCACAGGACGCATGTCCTCACTGCAGTTTCCCGCTGTCTCAAACCAAATTGGATTGTCCTGAATGCAAAAACACCGTGCCTTACTGCATTATTACGGTTAGATTTGCTACTTTTTTACTAGTATAGTTGTTATATTGCTGTGTAGGTTACTATTGCTTTCAGTGCTGTCATGAACGGCTGTCAATATTATTTTTTGCTGCTCTGGTGGTAACTTTTCGAGTTTGTTTTAGTCATTTTGGTGTTGTTGTATCATAAATTATTTTATTGTTGCCGATACAAGAAAATAATTAGAGGCAAGGCTGTTAGAACACTGACCTTCCCGCTGTTCCTTTTCAGGGTCGACATTTAACGAAAGAAGATTGGACCGTATGTCCGAACTGCAACTTCCCCGCTCTGTACTCAGAAATAACGAGGTAGTACGAACAGATTCGCGTTTTGTTTTGTTTTTTTTTTTTTTTTTGTTTTTTTTGTTTTTTTAATTTTGTCATAATTAGTTATTGTAAACGCTACAGTGTTCGCAACATTCATCATCAGTACACTAAACTATACTTAATCCTGGTCAAAGGCTCACTATTCTACATAAAGTGAGACTAGGCAAATGCTTGAAGTGAAACCACTAACCTAAGCTATTTAATCCTGGGCAAATGTTTACTGTTCATTATAAAGTGAAACTACTAATCTAAACTATTTGAGTAATCCTGGACAAATGTTCACTGTTCATTATATAGTGAAACTACTAATCTAAACTATTTAATCCTGGACAAATGTTCACTGTTCATTATAAAGTGAAATTACTAATCTAAACTATTTTATCCTAGACAAATGTTCACTGTTAATTATATAGTGAAACTATGGATCTAAACTATTTTATCCTGGACAAATGTTCACTGTTCATTATATAGTGAAACTACCAACCTTAACTGTTTAATCCTGGACAAATGTTTACTTTTCATTATATAGTGAAACTACTAATCTAAACTATTTAATCCTGGACAAATGTTTACTTTTCATTATATAGTGAAACTACTAATCTAAACTATTGTATCCTGGACAAATGTTCACTGTTCATTATATAGTGAAACTACTAATCTAAACTATTTAATCCTGGACAAATGTTTACTGTTCATTATATAGTGAAACTACTAATCTAAACTATTTAATCCTGGACAAATGTTCACTGTTCATTATAAAGTGAAATTACTAATCTAAACTATTTAATCGTGGGCAAATATTCACTGTTCATTATATAGTGAAACTACTAATCTAAACTATTGTATCCTGGACAAATGTTCACTGTTCATTATATAGTGAAACTACTAATCTAAACTATTTAATCCTGGACAAATTTTTACTGTTCATTATATTGTGAAACTGCTAATCTAAACTATTGTATCCTGGACAAATGTTCACTGTTCATTATATAGTGAAACTACTGATCTAAACTATTGTATCCTGGACAAATGTTTACTGTTCATTATATAGTGAAACTACTAACCTAAACTATTTTACCCTGGGCAAAAGTCCACTGTTCATTATAAACTACTAATCTAAAGTATTTAATCCTGGGCAAATGTTTACTGTTCATTATATTGTGAAACTACTAATCTAAACTATTCAATCCTGGACAAATATTCACTGTTTATTGTAAAGAGAAACTACTAATCTACACTATTTAATCCTGGACAAATGTTCACTGATTTGTGTTCGTTGCTTTTGCAGCTTGCTTGAATCAGGAGACACGGTTTGTCCAATGTGCACAGAGACGATCGCAGCGTCCGACGTAAAGCTGATCAAAGACGTCAGTCAGTACCTGAAAACAAGTGACGGTGAATAAGACAACGACAACAACAGCTGTTGCGGGAATCTTGGTCGAGATGCTGGTCTCCAGTTCAAGGCCACTCATGGGTCCCGCTATTGCTGGCCAGTGGTTACAAGATTCTACGGCTGTCAGTTGTTTTATATTTTATTTTGTGCACTTTTAAGGAGTAAGGTACTTTGCAGTGGATTGTACAGAATCGACAGACTGTCTTGTTCAAAATTGCAACTGTAAATAAAAAAGCGTTTGATTAAAGGTTTTGTGGCGATTATAAAAGAAGAACCCCGTACACACGTGGACTCGGGCTCCGCTCATCATTTTACCCTGCTGAACAAACATTTATAAATGCCAAATAACCTGTCTCGCCACTAGTTGTAAAGGCATCTATAATGTTAAAAGTTTTCCAAGTATTGTACTGTAAATTGTGGTCTTTATCTTTATTCGAGTCTTGGGTTTCCGCTGTAACTCGAGTAATGATCACGGTAAAACGAAGCAATTCTTGTACCAACACTATATTCATATTTGAGAAATTTGTACATCTTGATGCCAAGCATCTTCTACTGTAACACCGAAAAATATTTAACCAAAACTCTTCAAGGAATAGGAGGACGACTATTCTTATCAAACTCTTATTTTGCAATGATAACGCACGTATTACTGCACATATCGAGCTAGGAAGGCAACCAAAATCACTCACATCTTCCGTGACGCTTCCTGACTATTTTCGGTGTTACTCACACATGATCATTCTACAAAGTCAAACTAGGAAATCAGAATAAATCATAGAAATAATGCTTCCAATTCTGGTACAGACTTTGTGCTTGCATTGCTAAAATTTACAGCGGAAATCCTCTTAATTCTTAGAGACTGTTTATGAGCTGTTCACCTTGAATCCGGACCCTGCTTGGATGTGATTCAAATCACCCTTGTCCTGTAACAGAAAAAAAGAAGAAGTCGTTATAGTGGAGTGAAGTGTCAACTGTCAACGAGCTACACAAAGTATTTTCGCCCTCGTCTAAACTGTACTCTGTATTCTACTGTTAGATGCATTGACATTTTTGTGGCCTACACCCTTTAACGAATTTTTTGGCTGCTACTTTTATTACGCTTGATACGAACGCTTTAAATCTCAACCAACTACAGCCAAAAATACATGCACAAAATGTATAACTAAACGGCGAGAGTTGATGATCTGTGTAAAGGACAGCTTTCATGCTCTGCTCAAGGTCCTACTGATATTTGGGTTGAATTAAAAGGGAAAAAATGATTTAGTGTCAAAAGGCAGAAAGTTATCAATCATTCAATTCTAAATAGTGTCAAGCACATCTGGATATTATTTATTCGCTTATGAAACTGTTTAGTAATTATTAGGAATACAGGGTATATGTGTACTATATTGTCACTTACCAAAAGGAGCCACGTCTTCTCCAATGAGGACAAACGGAGCCCAGTGACGGGGATGGCGAAATTGCTCCATCCCTCTCATGGCTTTCATGGCTTCATTGAGTGCTTCGTTCGCCCTTTTTCGACACAGCAGGTGTTGGTAAAACTTTCTCATGAAGTATTTAGTGGCCTTATCGTCAACTGCCCAAAGCGTCACGAGAACTGCGCGAGCTCCAGCTCCGAGGAATGCTCGACCGATGCCGATAACTCCCTCTGCTCTGACTTTACCACGACCGCTGTGGCAACAACTTAGCACAACCAGTTTTGCCCTCAAGTGCTTATGTTCTAGGTCGGTGATCGTCAGCATTACGTCTTCAAACTTTCTGCTCGGGTTTCCAGGGCTTGGGGCGAGCAAGATCTCTCCCCTCGCCATATCTCCATGAGACGCGATGTGGATCAAATTGGCGCTTTCAACATTTTTAAGAAAACTTTCCTTGGTTGCTCTTTCTGAAGTGAGAGGCTCCACTTTAAGAAGATCACCGATCATTTCAGCTTCCTCCTTGGCGAACGGTAGTCTCTTTACAGGAATTGTTCCTTCACCCGTCTGAACTTTATCGACGTCCGGGTCTCCCACGATCAAAGGGCTGGTTTGACCTGTTTCTTCAGGGCGTTCCATAATCATCTTTGCCGTTGTCAGTGAAGGAACAAGTCTGACTTCCAAGGTCTCTGCCACGTATTGACCATCTCCATCTACAAGAGCAGCAAATGGAACCAAAGCAAGTGGACCATCAGGCACTACGACCACTTGTGACGGCCCTTTCACGAAGTGTCGCACAGGTTTAAGGAGGATCTCGAACAGACATCTCAGCTCACTGCTCCATTCTGATTCTTCTATGTCTTCTCGATTCTTACTTTCTGAGGGTGATCTCATGGCTGCTTGTTTGTATTCAATACTTGCCGGACTGGGGACTCGATAGCACTGCCAACTCTGTTGTGCAACAGGAATCTCTGCAAGGTTAATGGCGGACGGAAATTCAGCTCCTTGCTTTGGTTCATCAGGATACAGAAATGATAGTGAACGATCTTCACACTTGACGGTGTTACTTGGGTCCAGTAACTGTACTTTTTCTTTCATGAGCGTGAGCAGATCCCCCGAACAAACATCAATGCCATTTCCGCCTTGATGTATGACCCATGTGCAAATTTCATGTTTGAGTAGCGAAAAATAAAGGACTGCGGTGTCTAGGTCCTTGACGACTTGAAGGATTTCATCAAGTTCCAAGCCTTTCGCTTGTGGAACATTAGGTGGTCGTTCAGGATAACGAGTGTTAATTAAAAGCTCGGCTAAGGCTTTTGAGCGTCCCCTTTCTGCAATCACGAGAGCTTCTTCTTTCTTCTCTTGACGAAGTAGAATTGCAACCAACTGTCCGTAGGTTTCCATAAAAGTATCTAGAATAGAAACTTTAAACTGATCCTGCTTTGGAGCATTCTTGAACAACTTCTCGAATGACTCTACACTTTCCCTGCAGCATTCTTCAGCTTTGTCGTATTGTCCAACCTCAAAAAAACAACTACCGAGGTTGTGGTATGAGATGGCTTCAGAATAAATGTCTTTCATCTGTTTTGCAAAATTCAGTTGCATTTCCAGGTATTTCAAAGCCTTGTCGTACTGCCCGAGATACTGAAAGCAGTGTCCAAGGTATCCGATGGCACTTCCTTCACCAGCCTTGTCTCCAATTTGTTTCGCGATCTTCAAGCACTTCTCGAAGTGTTCTATTGCCTTGTCGTACTGCCCGAGACACTGAAAGCAGGTTCCAAGGTTTCCTATGGCACTTCTTTCACCAGCCTTGTCTCCAATTTGTTTCGCGATCTTCAAATGCATTTCATAATGCTCTTTTGCCTTGTCGTACTGACCTAGAGATCGATAACAGTTTCCAAGGTTTCCTAAGGCATTTCCTTCACCAGCCTTGTCTCCAATTTGTTTCGCGATCTTCAAATGCACTTCAAAATACTCTATTGACTCGTCGTACTGCCCGAGATACTGAAAGCAAATTCCAAGGTTTCCTATGGCACTTCCTTCACCAGACTTGTCTCCAATTTGTTTCGCGATCTTCAAATGCACTTCATAATACTCTATTGCCTTGTCGTACTGACCTAGAGATCGATAACAGTTTCCAAGATTTCCTATGGCACTTCCTTCAACAGACTTGTCTCCAATTTGTTTCGCGATCTTCAAGCACTTCTCGAAGTAATCTACTGCCTTGTCGTACTGCCCGAGACACTGAAAGTAGGTTCCAAGGTTTCCTATAGCACTTCCTTCACCAGCCTTGTGCCCAATTTGCTTCGCGATCTTCAAATGCATTTCATAATGATCTTTTGCCTTTTCGTACTGACCTAGAGATTGATAACAGTTTCCAAGGTTCCCTGTGGTACTTCCTTCACCAGCCTTGTCTCCAATTTGTTTCTTGATCTTCAAGCATTTCTCGAAATGTTCTATTGCCTTGTCGTACTGCCCGAGACACTGAAAGCAGTTTCCAAGGTTTCCTATGGCACTTCCTTCACCAGACTTGTCTCCAAGTTGTTTCGCAATCTTCAAATGCACTTCAAAATACTCTATTGCTTTGTCGTTCTGCCCGAGACACTGAAAGCAGGTTCCAAGGTTTCCTATGGCACTTCCTTCACCAGACTTGTCTCCAATTTGTTTCGCGATCTTCAAATGCATTTCATAATGCTCTTTTGCCTTGTCGTACTGACCTAGAGATTGATAACAGTTTCCAAGGTTTCCTGTAGTACTTCCTTCACCAGCCTTGTCTCCAATTTGTTTCTTGATCTTCAAGCACTTCTCGAACTGTTCTATTGCCTTTTCGTACTGCCCGAGACACTGAAAGCAGTTTCCAAGGTTTCCTATGGTACTTCCTTCACCAGGCTTGTCTCCAATTTGTTTCGCGATCTTCAGATGCATTTCAAAATGCTCTGTTGCCTTGTCGTACTGACCAAGACACCGATAGCAGTTTCCAAGGTCTCCTAAGGCACTTCCTTCACCAGCCTTGTCTCCAATTTGTTTCTTGATCTTCAAGCATTTCTCGAAATGTTCTTTTGCCTTGTCGTACTGCCCGAGACACTGAAAGCAGTTTCCAAGGTATCCTATGGCACTTCCTTCACCAGACTTGTCTCCAGTTTGTTTGGCGAAGTTCAAGCTCTTCTCCAAATGTTCTATTGCTTTGTCGTACTGACCGAGACACCGATAGCAGTTTCCAAGGTTTCTTATGGCAATTCCTTCACCAGTCTTATCGCCAATTTGTTTCGCAACGTCCAGTGCTATTTTAGAATGTTTTTTAGCCGTACCATACTGACCTAGTTGAACATAACATTCACCAAGGCGATTAGAAGCATTTCCTTCGCTTGTCTCGTCCTTAACTTGCTTTGCGATTTCCAGGTGCTTTTCGTGATGTTCTATGGCCTCCTTGATCTTGCCAGTGACTTGATAAAGTTTACCAAGATCCTCATGGGTACTTCCTTCTAACACTTTGTTTCCAGTTTGTTCAGCAATCGTCAGTCCTCTGGTGAGAAACTCTATTTGTTCCATGAATCTATGCTGCTCGTCTGCCATTGTTTTAAATCTCGGTTAGAAATCTGTATTATGCTACGTAAAGTTTCCAATTTTTGAATTTTTTTCTGAAATTTAAAACAGCGTATTTGATAAAACATTTTTTAAGCCCCATTTGTCACGTCATATTTTCATACAGTTTGTTCTAAATGTGACCACCTTCTCATGTAAACAGTTTAACCGAAATATTTGAATAGTTGGGGTGCGCAGAGTGACTCGGGAAGGAGGGGACAACTGTTCTCTATACATAAAACGGTTCCTAATAGTTTGTTTGCGCAATATTCTTCACTTGTCCACAGCTAGATTGGATTACATCTGCCTGTTCCAACTTTTAGCCATATCTCACCTGCGAGAGAAAAGGGCAAGTCAAGATATTCACACATTTCCTTGCATGCTATATGAGCACTGACATATGATTCCGCCCAGCACTTATATTTTGAACAGCGAAGAGTAATATCAGAAAACCGTCTAAAGCAACAGCTCCAATAGTCGGCGAGCTGTTTCAGTCAAAGTTTTTATTGTTTCTCTCTCTCTCTCTCTCTCTCTCTCTCTCTCAAATGAAAATAGAAAATAGAAAATGTCCAGTCTGTGATCTGGACGAAATCGAAAACGAATATCATTTAATCTCATCATGCAAATGTTATGAAGTATCTCGAGCTATCCTCCTCAAGAATCTTAGAAATTTATCAAACATTGAACCCTCCTCAAATCTCAATAATGACTTTATACTAGAAATCATGAAGTCCAAAGACCCAATTGTTATCAGATTAATAGCAAAGTTTTTATCTTCGTGTTTCTATTTACGTGATTACAAACTTCAACATAATTAGTCAGCTATGAATATATATATATTATATCTTATACCTTGTTACTGTTATAAAAATAGGCTTTAGCAATACCCGATTGTAAAAGCATGAAGGTCATGCCAATAAAGCTCTTGTCACTCACTCACTCTCTCTCTCTCTCTCTCTCTCTCTCTCTCTCTCTCTTCAGTAACTTCCACCTAAATAAAAACATAACAAGAAAACAGGAAAAAAGAAAAATCCACGAAATATAGATGTAAATGTCTCTTCCGATATGAAAGTGAAAGTGTGTCAGGTTTACAGATGTCATGCTGTGCTCGATAGCTATTGAGCAGATGTAAATTGAATTCGCATAAATTACTACTTCCGCTTTCACATCAACATCAAACATCTAAACTGAATCATAAAATGTGAGAGACAAAGATGATCCATATCGTATCACTGAAGTAATGGACTGTCAGGAAAATGCTGAAGTGAGCCATGAGGATATTTTTAAACATATACAGTGCAATCCTGATATCTCGAACCTCCTAGTGAAACAAAACATTGGTTCGAATTATTGGTAGTTCGAGTAATCAGGTGTAAAACTACAGGTACTGTTGCTAGCAAATGAAAGGAGCACGAAACTTGTTTCGAGTTGTCAGGCGTAAAACTACAGTGTTAGCAAATGAAAGGGACACGGACATTTCGAGTTATTGAGCCGTTCAAGTTATCAAGATTCCTCGGTAGCTTTCAGCGAGACTTCGTGAACTGCAGCGTAACTTTAGGTAATTTTCACTCAGAGCTTACAAATGTCTGAAATATTTTCACAGAAGTGCCACTAGATTTATCTTGTACTTTCATGCATAGGGAATACGCATTATCTTTGCGAAATTTCCGTCTCCTTCTGCACGCAGATTTTTCATAGCGAAGCAACAAGACTCAAAACTTTCACTCTATCAAGTAAATGCTTTAGGGGATTCAGGAGATATTTAGTTGCTTTGGAGAAGAGATAATGTTCTACTGTATAAGCAAAACTTACCTTTGCTGAAGATAGCGTGAAGGGAGAACGATTCAGTTACGCGACAGAGCATGTCGGGAAAATGCACGTGACACGTTAATTGTATGTGGGAGACTGGACAGGAAGGGTGTGTTCTCACTTTTATCCTGGAAGACAAGAAAATTCGGTTTCGCATAGTAGTCCCTTTAAAAGAATCTGGCTCAGATCTAAAACAGATCTTCGAAATCCTTTTGAATAAGTTGAATCCATTCTGGAAAGAATTTCAAAAGTTGAAAATAATTTAAAGGAGAGAAGAGAATTTTAAAGGGGATTATACTTTGTATTTATGATTTTTCTTTGGAAAAGGAATAGAAAATTAAACCTTGCGATAACTGAAAGGATTTTTGAAAAAATAAGACACCAGTTTTCGCTGTGACAATGGATCTCTGAGAAGATCTTGGCGAGGAAGGTAACAAAGCAAGGCTTAGCTAATGGTTCTATTTAACAGACTCACTGCGACGCTTCTCAGGCACGTGATCAGTTCCCGAGTTTCTCTCTTGTTTTCTGGGACCTTGTGCCGATTTTGACGTCCACACCGCTCTGGTTTGCAAAACTTCTCCTTTAGTTATTACGCTGTCATGTTGATGAAGCCGGAATGCCGGCAGAAGATTGATCTGAAGTACAAGAAGCAGATCAAGCAGATCGTCAGCTGCGTCACGAATTTTGTTTACAAAACTCGTTTGCGTAGAGAGGTCTTGACAACTTGTTTCTGATTGGATACTTGCTCAACTTCATTTGTGTCTTTGTATTCCAGGAACTCGACAAGACGGAAGAGGACGAGCCACAAGACACATGTCCGTGCTGTGGCAGTCCGCTGTCTAAACCAAACTGGTCTGTCTTGAATGAAAAATCAATCTGCGTCACTGCTGCCTTATCATGGTTAGATTTGTTACTGCTGCTAGATTTGTTACTGCTATATATTATTGTCGTTCTCTGCTACTGCTGATGCTCATTGTTGTATGGTTATATTGGGCTACTGTTACAGCTGCACAGATGTTGCATGGCTGTGTTGGGCTGCTGTCACAGCTACACAATCTTCTTTGCCGCTCTAACTGTCGCTTTTTTATATTGTTCTAGTCATTTCGGTGACTTACTTTTTTTTAATTGTCACAATTCATTTAGTTTTCATCACAGTGTGATGTTCTGCTGGTCAATCTATCTGGCAGCAGCACGCATTGTGCCGGGCTCGTCAGAAGAAAGCAATTCTACCAGAACACTGCCCTCAGCTCTTTTATGTTTCATTTCAGGGGCGACATTTGACAAAAAAGTATTGGGCCGTATGCTCAAGCTCTCAGTACGACGGTTAGGAGAGAGAGTTGCAGTCTTATTTTATTCGTTGGAATTTTATAAGTGTCAAAACGTTATAACCTTATGGCTTTAGTCACATTTGAATGCATCATCATCAGTATCACACAACTGGCCTTCATTTGACCAAAAATGTTGATTGTGTCAGCAATCTAAACTATTTACTTCTCATCCATGTTGACTGTTCATTATAGATTGAGTGAGATTATTTTAAAATTCCTCGTCCGTTGTAACATTTTATATTAACTGAGAAGTTTCTCCTTATTTCTTGTCTATTTTCTATTTGTCGCGGCCAACATTAAATTATTAACAAGAGCTTCATCTACGATGGACGTGACAACCATATGAACTGAACTACCGACTGATGTGGTAAATTCGTCGTCAGCCCTGTTTGAAACTAGGAGCGCCTTGAAAGCGGATATTTACAAACGCTGTGATAAAGTAGTGCTCATTCAGTTTGAAGTTGGTATTAGTATATTAATTTTATACAGCACCGAAAAAACCCTAATCTTATTTACAGCTGGATTAATCAAGATGCATCATCCATAGAAAGACTAGTTTATCTACAGGACTGCCAAATAAATTAACAAAAGTTTGATAATAATTTCAACACAAAAGAAATTTAAACAACGAAATTTCTCCGAGTTAAAGCTGAAACATGGTTTACTCGCAAACCCATGACAATCATGTTGTTCTAACAAAACTTCTGCTAACTTTTTTCTGGCAACTTAAAGCAGGGCCCAGTTGCTCAAAGCGAAATTACAGATTCAGTATTTATTAAACATAAATACTGGGATATTCATCTCAAACGAGATTCCTTTTTAAAACACGTTTTTCGTCTGCAAAAATCTCTTTAGATGGGTTTTGACCAAAACAGGCAGATCAAGAAGTAATTTGTTAATCCTGGATCAGCTAGGTTTTGAACAATTGGACCCAGAACTGTGATTTGTGTTCGTTGTTTTTGCTGCTTCCTGGATTCAGGAGACACGGTTTGCCCAATGTGCATTGAGACGATCGCAGCTTTCGACGTGAAGCTGATCAAGGACGTCAGTCAGTCAGTCAGTCAGTCAGTCCCTGAAAACAAGTGACGTTGAATAAGACAACCACAACAACAACAACAACAGCTGCTGCTGCTGCAGGAATCTTGGTCAATATGCTGTCGTCCACTTCAAGGCCTGACTCACGGAGCCGTCTATTCTGCTGTGTAAGTAGTATAACTGATAATTGCATAACATTCTACGACCGTTTTAAATGATTTGCTTTGTATTTTTGTGCATTTTCAAGGCGCGAAGCTTACAGTTGGCTGTGCACATTTATATGACTGCCCGGTTCAAAATTGCACTAAACATAAAGGCATTTTAAAACCAAAGGATTTTCCAATAGCCATATTCAGTGGGAAGAAAATGGAAGTATTTCATTGTTTCTTCGTAAAGGATTTGTGTACTTCGCGAGTCTTGGTAGAGATTGAGTAGAGATTGTTGATCAGTTATTAATTACCTTTTTTCCTGACCATTCTGGGACGTGAATCAAAATCACTCTTGCCCTATACAAGAAGAAACAAATTGTACAACTGGTGTAGAATGGCTACTGGTATGGGCGCTGGACAAGTATTTCGTCCTTCGCCCAAACTTTGCTCTCTTTGCCACTGTTGGATGCATTCCAAGCTTTGGCATTTTCGCAAGCTATACAGTTTAACGAATTTCTGGCTGCTACTGTCGATACACTCGACATCAATGTTTGATCTCATGCTCAAAATATTCAAGCACAAACCGTACATTAAAATAGCAGTCTTTGTAAAGAACGTAAAGTTCTTCTTTCTATCATACTAATAGACGGTATAATTCAAAGGGAAAATCTTGATTCCATTCACGTGTCAAATGGCACCGTATTTCTGAAAAGTACTCCATTATTGAGGCGTTAAAATTTCATGTCCGTCTGTGGATAGTACCTATTCGATAAACTGCCGAGTTACTATTTACAATCAGTGGCACATGATTCTTCCAGAGTATATACAGTATCTGACCTATTATAAAATCACTTACCAAAAGGAGCCACATCTTCTCCGATGAGGACAAAAGGAGCCCAGTGACGGGGATGTTGAAACATTTCGGTCTCTCTCGTGGCTTTCATGGCTCTGCTGAGAGCCTCGTTCGCCTTTTCTCCACAACTCAGGTGTTGGTAAAACTTTTCCATGAAGTACATAGTGGCTTTATCGTCAACCGCCCACAGCGTCACGAGAACTGCGCGAGCTCCAGCTCCGAGGAATGCTCGACCAATGCCGATAACTCCTTCTGCTCTGATTTTACCGTGACCGCTGTGACAACAACTCAGGACAACCAGCTTTGCCCTCAAGTGCTTATGTTCCAGGTCGGTGATCGTCAGCATGACATCTTTAAACTTTCTGCTGCCGTTTCCGGGACTTGGCGCAAGCAAGATTTCCCCCCTCTCCATGTCTCCATGAGACGCGATGTGGATTAAATTGGCGCTTTCAATATTATGAAGAAAGTTTTCTTTGGTCGCTTTTTCGGCGATGAGGGGCTCCACTTTAAGCATTTGACCTACCAATTGAACTTCCATGTTTGCATAAGGTAGTCTTGGTACAGTAAATGTTCGTTCGCCTACTATCACTTCACCCACATCAGGGTCTCCCATGATCAAGGGACTTACCTGTCCTTCGGATTCTCGTGGGCGCTCCATGATCATCTTTGCTGTTGCCAGTGAAGGAACAAGTCTGACTTGCAAGGTCTCTGCCACGTAGTGACCATCTCCATCTACAAGAGCAGCAAATGGAACCAAAGGAAGTGGACCATCAGGCACTACAACAACTTGTGACCCTTCCACAAACTGCCGCACAGGACTAATAAGGATCTGGAACAGATTTTTCAAGACACGCTCTAATTTCGATTCTTCACTCGTCATTTCATTGTTCGCGTCTTCAGTTTCTGCTTGATTTGACAACGGCGATGTGACAGCTTCTGCTTTGCTTTGGGTAGTTACAGGGTTGAGGGCCTGAGCGCGACCTGATCTTGGTTGTGGAACAATACTCTCTACAAGATTAGCAGTTGACGGCAATTCCGGTATCTGCTCGTCTGTGGTTGGTTTTGTGTCATCTGGGTACAGAAAAGATAGCGAACGATCTTCACACCTGACGGAGGGACCTGAGTTAAGTGCCTTTGTAGCCATTTCGATCAGCGCCGTTAAATCATGAGGAATGGACTCCTGAGCCGACTGATACTTCAGGGATCGTGTTGAAACACTGATGGGGGTTTCATTCGGTTGTATCATCCACGTGTGAACTTCAGCTGGAGATAACGCAAAGAAAAAGACTGTGTTATTTAGAGACTTGACTACTTGACGCACTCCGTGAATGTCCAAGCACGTGTCTTTGTTTGTCCACTGGAAAGGGTGGCAATTGGTCAGCAGAAGTTCAGCCAAGGCTCTTGATCTTCCTCGATCAGCAATGACAAGAGCTTCTTCCTTTTTCCCCTGAATCAGGAGGATGCAGATAAATAGTTTAAATACTACAATGAAGGTATCTAGAATTGATACTTTATCTTGATCCTGCGTAGGTGCATTCGCAAACAATTTCTCGCAGCACTGTATGCTTTGTCTGCAGTGATTTTCTCCTTGATCGTACTGTCCAAGCGCAAAATATGAATAACCAAGCTTCTGGTAAGCGAGAGCCTCAAATCTCTTTTCTTCAATCTGTTTAGCAACCTTGAGGCACTTTTGATGTTGTTTTATAGCGCTGTGATACTGACCGAGAGAGAGAAAACAGGCACCAAGGCCGCCATAAGCCTTCATTTCGTTTGCTTTGTCTCCAATCTGTTTTGCGATCTTTAGCTGCGCTCCATACTGCTGTAATGCCTTGTCATATTTCCCAAGACTAACATAATAGTGGCCAAGGTTTCCTGTGGCATTTCCTTCGCCAGCCTTGTCTCCGATCTGTTTTGCAATCTCTAAATGAGTTTTAAAAAGTTCCGTAGCCTCGCTGTGCTGAGCGAGCATACAGTGACAGCTACCAAGATGCCCTTTTGCATTTCCTTCCCCGGCCTTGTCTCCAATCTGTGTTGCTATCTTCAGCTCTACTTCGTAATGCTCTTTAGCCTTGCCGTACTGGCCAAGAAACCTATAACATTCGCCAAGGTTTCCCATGACTATTCCTTCACCGGCTTTGTCTCCAATCTGTTTAGCGATTTTGAGAGCCAATTTGTAATGTTCTATGGCTTTGCCAAAGTTACCTAGGGAACAGTGACAGCACCCAAGGTTCCCTATGACGTCTCCTTCGCCAGCCTTGTCTCCAATTTGTCTTGAAATCTTTAACTTCATTTCAAAATGCTCTATAGCCTGACGGTACTGACCGAGAGAATAATGATAGATACCAATATTGCAATGCACTTCTCCTGCTGCCTTGTAATCTCCACTGTCTTTTGCGATTTTCAACAGTATTCCATTAAGCTCTTTAGCCTTGTCGTACCGACCAAGACAAATATAGCATTTACCAAGGTTTGCAGTGGCCGTTGCTTCACCAGCCTTGTCTCCAATTTGTTTCGCGATCTTCAGATGGATTTCAAAATGTTCTATTGCCTTGTCGTACTGACCGAGACACAGATAACAGTTTCCAAGCCTCCCAATGACAATTCCTTCGCCAGCCTTGTCCCCGATCTGTTTTACGAATTTCAGGTGCATTTCTTGATGCTTTATTGCTTTCTCGTATTGGCCAAGACAATTATAACATGTTCCAATGTTTCCTATGGCAGTCTGTTCGCCAGCCTTGTCACCAATTTCCCTTGCAATGCTGAGGTGCTTTTCATGTTGCTCTATTGCCTTGTCGTACTGACCGAGACACCTAAAGCAGTTGCCAAGGTTTGCATTCGCACACCCTACCCCTGCCTTGTTTCCAATCTGCTTGGCTATTTTCAAGTGCATTTCATGATGCTCTATTGCCTTGCCGTATTGCCCGAGACACCTATAGTAGTTTCCAAGGTTTCCTGTCGCATTTCCCTCGCCAGCCTTGTCCCCCATCTGTCTCATGATCTTAAGACAAGTTTCATAATGTTCTTTTGCCTTGCCGTACTGACCGAGACTACAATAGCAATTCCCAAGATTTCCAATGGCACGCCCTTCGCCATACTTGTCTCCAATATGTTTTGCGATCTTAAGGTGCCTTTCAAAAAAATCTTTTGCTTTGCTGTACTCACCAAGACGGAGATAACAGTTGCCAAGGTTTCCAGTGGCAGCTCCTTCGCCAGCCTTGTCTCCAATCTTTTTCGCGATTGTAAGATGCATTTTATTATGCTCTATCGCTTTGCCGAACTGACAAAGAGAGTAACAACAGATCCCAATGCTTTGATAAGCTCTTCCTTGGTCTACCTCATCTCCAATGCATTTAGCGATCTTCAGATGCAATTTGTGATGCTTTATAGCATTTTCGACCTGCCCAATGCTTTCATAAAGACCACCAAGTCGTACATGCAAATATCTTTCCAACGCCTTTTCTCCTATTGCTTGACAAAATGTTACGCATTTTGTGGCAATGTCTATTTCTTTTAAAATTCTTGACTGTTGATTCTCGTCTGTCATTTTTACGAACACTGAGAACTGTATGCTTTACTCTTGCTGCGCATTTTGCCCCTAGTTTACTGTAAAGAAAAAAGAAAGTCAATAGCGCATCTTAGGATGTGTTTCTCTTTAAGAAGCCAAATTCGGATCACAAATTAATCCAAAAACTGATTATCTGTTTCTTTACTGCAGAAACCCAAATAATCCATGATGTGATCCACACTTCAGACGGATTCACTGGACAATCAATTTATCCGGCAAAACCGGACGATCCATTATTAAAGAAACGCACCCTCAGGTTTCCGTTGATGTGTGTGGTTTACTGTTCTGAAATAGTCGCTTGCTTCCCAGAATTTCAACTTCTTGATGCGAGTTCCAGGCATTTGGGATCCAGCAGAGGATCGTACAAAAAGACAGAATTCTGAACTGTTCATGACGTTGCGTTCGTTGCTTGTCGGAATATCGGGTTTCAAGTCAACAGAGAAGTCTCACGAGCGAAGAATGCTCTAAGCACGCACGCACGCACGGTTCTGCTGTGACCGCTGTGTGTGTGTATGTGTGTGTGTGTGTGTGTGTGTGTGTGTGTGTGTGTGTGTGTGTGTGTGTGTGTGTTTTAGTGTAATTTCTTTTTCTTCTTCATAAGAATGTCGCAAAGACATTCAATCTTTGCAAGTAATATGCCTGCATTTGCATAAATTATCACTTCCGCTTTCCACATTCAGTCGTCAACATCAAAGGAAATACGTCTGGAAAGTAGAGGCCAAGAGTGTATCGCCAATAGTAAGGCAAGATTTATAGGGAAAAATCATAATGAGGTATCTGTATAAACGTCTGTGCAGAACTGATAGTGTAACAGACACTGGAAAATTAGAAAAATGTTCGGGAAATTTTCGCAACAGCGTTACTTGTTCGCAGCTCAGTTTATGAGAAATATTATAGCAAGCTAGTACTTGTGAAAACTAATTTTAGACTGCACCGGCGTGGAAAAAAACGTACGATGAATCAACTAGGGTCTCGATTCGTAATATGAAGAACACCATCATTTTGGAAGTCAGGGTCCTCGTTTCGTAATAATACAGTATCGCCTCTAACAATGGTCCTTCTAATTTCGACTATCTGGGCCTCATAGTGTAAAGGAATAGAGTCGAGCTCTGGGGTTTTTCGTGCAACAAGTAACTACTGGTTTTCGTACCTTAAAAGAACGGCCTCGCCTGAAGTAGCAGAAACACAAAGGGATAACTCGTCACGGGGCCGTGCCGTTCGAGTCGAAATCGAAAGTGGGAGACTGGGTAAGCAACGGAAGTGACCGCGGGAAGACTAAAACCGAGTATTGAAAATTAGTTGACCCCTGCCGTTAACTATTAGAAGCAGAAATTGAGCAGTAGCAAAGTATTTTTCACTTCAAAGGGCTCGAATATTACCACGACTTAGGAAAGGTGGTTTTATGTACAGGTGGTCAGTCACTCCAAACCGGCTAATTTAGTAAATTTCTTTACGGCACTGCTTAATCTTTCTGTGAAACTCCCCCTCAGTATCAATAATGAAAAAATAATAGCCTCTTTTTACGGTATATTTTTATTGGTCAATGTACTTACTCCCCAGGGGTGGGTACTGCGCCGCAGAACATTGAGTGTATGACACTGACCCTACTGCCAACTAAACAAAGTCAATTACCTCATTTCAGGCTAAATGTGCTTCAAAAATATTATATAACTACAGCTACTACAGATTAAAGATACATAAGTATTTCCTTTCCCCATACATATCCCTCCTATGGCTCTTAAAACATTTAAAACTCTAAATAACACTTATAAATTCAACACTAAATGGCTAGTTACGACAATCATAAAATCGAGACTTCGATTCATGTTTAGCCCTGTCTTTGCGGAAAGTTCCATGTTCCCGTGACACCCTCCCCCCCCCCCCCCCCCCCCCCCTCTCCCCCGACAAAGTCAAAAAAATCAAATATGTGTCACGCGATGCGACTTTCAAACGCTGCAACGTCACGGGGAAGATTATGATTGGTTTATTTACAGATTTGACGCAGAAGCATGTCGCACGGAGCCGACTGAATCTGCGTGACCCCGCGACTTGTCACATGATTTAAACCGAGTTTACGCGGGTACAATGTTGCATATAAAGATATATATATATATATCTATATATCTATATCTATATGTCTCACAAGAAAGGCGCGGCTCGCTGGGCACGGGGACATGTCGCCTTGTGTGACAGGGTCGCCTTTACAACTCGTCCATGTTCACTTACTTCACTGTAAACAACACATTATGAACTAAGAGGATCCTACCTGTATAATTACTTTTTCCGCTAATAGATCTGTTTTAATCTCCCCATCCTCCCCATCCTCCCCACCAACCCCCTCCCCCCCCCCCCCCCCAAAAAAAAAAAAAAAAAACTACGATGCTACATGCATACATGCAACTAACCCAATGCGTCCTTTGCACTCTGCTTGACTTTGTATACATAGCCCTTGCACATTATCATCGCGATACAGTGTATCTCATGTTAGGGTTTGAAGCAGTCAAGACCAGAAACTAAGGCAAAGGTCAACTAACAACAACTTACATACACCACACTGTAATCACAACATCTTGCGAAATTAATGTCGTTTTCATAGTCTACCAGAACTCGAACTGCACTAAGTTTGATTGCTTTAGAACATGTTGAAAGCTACGGTTTTACAACCTGTACAGAATTGCAACGGTTGTATAATATGATAACCCTGCTGGCGTCCGGCCACTGTTTCCTTAATTACTATAATTTAGCTTAATCTGCAATTCAATTAAAAGCGTCCTTCATCTGAGGGTGTCGTTTCTCACGGCTGCATGGTGCTCACGGTGTCATCTGTCCAATTATCAAAAATAAAAATAATAATAATAAAAAAAAAATTAAGCAATTTGTTTCTTGGCTATACACGAACTGGGAGACATACGTCATTCAAAAAGAATATTGCGATAAGTCAAAAATCAAACGCAATTCAAACTTATTACTTTTCTTATATAACGAGCAGTGGGTCTTATGCATTACGTATAACCATTGCAAGCAACAGCAGGAGAGCATATGAAGCAACTAAGCCGTCTCCAAACCTGAAGCCAAGCTAGGCTCGCTGCAGAATCGGGCAACAAAGCTTGTCATGTTTGATGTGTTGTGTTTTAGCATTTACCTCGAATCATGAGCACCCTGTGATGTTTTTAACGTCAGAAATAGAGAAATATGGTACAATTTGAAGCTTCATCAGTATAAACACGACCTACTAGCAAGTGACTTAAGGTATCAGGAGACGTTTACGAGAGCCCTGTGGTAATTAAAACTGCAATAGCGCGATTTTTTTATTAAATTTGACATAACGTCAGGCGTCGAGTTCCAAACTTTTACAGATTCAATGTACGACCACGACGATAGCATTTTTGTACACTTAGACATGCTGCCGTAGCTTATAAACCGATTCGGGATTTCCGATATTTTTTATTGTTCCGAAAATATCTAATGTTAAAGTCGGGCAATGTGATCACAGTTTCCCTTTTTACAAAATAATTAATATCGATGACATATAGAGTGAAAAGTTTTCCTAACAATAACTGGCAAATGGATTCTGCGCACTGTTACTTACCAAAAGGAGCCACATCTTCTCCAATGAGGACAAAAGGAGCCCAATAACGGGGATGTTGAAACATCTCGGTCTCTTTCATGGCTTTCATGGCCCTGTTGAGTGCCTCGTTTGCCCTTTCTCCACAAATCAGGTGTTGGTAGAACTTTCTCATGAAGTATTTAGTGGCCTCATCGTCAACCGCCCACAGCGTCACGAGAACTGCGCGAGCGCCAGCTCCAAGGAATGCTCGACCGATGCCGATGACTCCCTCTGCTCTGACTTTACCACGACCGCTGTGACAGCAACTCAGGACAACCAGCTTTGCCCTCAAGTGCTTATGTTCCAGGTCGGTGATCGTAAGCATGACATCTTCAAACTTTCTGCTCGGGTTTCCGGGACTTGGGGCGAGCAAGATTTCTCCCTTCTCCATATCTCCATGAGCCGCGATGTGGATCAGATTGGCTCTTTCAACATTTTGAAGAAAACTTTCTTTGGTCGCTCTTTCTGCAATTAGAGGCTTCACGTTAAGAAGCTGACCGACCATTTCAGCTTCCTCCTTGGCAAACGGTAGTCTCTTCACAGGAATAGTCTTTTCACCCTTCTGAACTTGATCAACTTCTGGGTCTCCCACGATCAAGGGACTTGTCTGTCCTTCAGATTCTTGTGGTTGTTCCATGATCATCTTTCCTGTTGCCAGTGAAGGAACAAGTCTAACTTGCAAGGTATCTGCGACGTAGTGACCATCTCCACTTATAAGAGCAGCAAATGGAACCAAAGGAAGTGGACCATCAGGCACGACAACAACTTGTGACCCTTTCACGAGCTGTCGCACAGGATTAAGAAGAATCTGAAATAGATCTTGCAACACACTGTTCAACTCTGATTCTTCCATGTCCTGACGATTCTTGCTTGGTGAGGACTGCGTCATGGCTGCTTGTTTGCGTTGCATACTTGCCGCATTGGGAGTTCGATCACACTGCAAACTCATTTGTGCAACGGGAATTTCTGCAGGGTCAATGGCGGACGGCAAAATGGCTCTTCGCTTGTTTGTCGTTTGTTTTGACTCGTCAGGGTACATAAACGACAGTGAACGATCTTCACATGTGACAATTCCACTTGGACTTAGTAGCTGTGTTGCTTTTCCGATGAGCGAGAGCAGATCCCTCGGGCGAGAAGTGGAAAAATCAGCCAACACGCAGTTTCGGTCTTGTGGGAAAACATTAATGTCATTTCCGTCTCGTTGTATGACCCACGTGCAAAGTCCGTGTTTGAACAGCGCAAAGAAAATGACTGTACTGTCCAGAGCCTTAACCACCTGAAGGATTTCATCAAGTTCCAAACCTTTCGCTTCAGGAACATTAGTTTGTCGTTCAGAATCACGAGCGTTAACTAAAAGCTCAGATAAAGCTCTTGAGCGTCCCCTTTCAGCAATCACGAGAGCTTCTTCTTTCTTCTCTTGACGAAGTAGAATTGCAACCAACTGTCTATAAGTTTTGATAAAAGTATCTACAATAGATACTTTATACTGATCCTGCTGTGGAACATTCTTGAACAACTTCTCGTAGGACTCCAGGCTTTCTTTGTAATATTCTTCTGCTTTGTCGTATTGTCCAAGGCTATAACAACAAATGCCTAGGTTGTTGTATGCGACAGCCTCAGATTTATTGTCTCCCAACTGTTGTGCAAATTTCAATTGCATTTCCAGATATTTCAAAGCCTGCTCGTACTGACCGAGAAACTGATAAGAGTTTCCAAGGTCCCCTATGGCACGTCCTTCGCCAGCCTTGTCTCCAATTTGTTTCGCGATGTTTAGATGCATTTCATAATGCTCTATTGCTTTGTCGTACTGACCGAGAGATAGGTAACAGCTTCCAAGATTTCCATTCGCCCTTCCTTCACCAGCCTTGTCTCCAATTTGTTTCGCAATCTTCAGATGCGTTTCATGATGTTCTTTCGCTTTTACGTACTCACCGAGAGACTGATAACAGAGTCCAAGGTTGCCCATGTTACTTCCTTCACCAGCCTTATCTCCAATATGTTTCGTGATCTTCAGGTGCATTTCATAATGTTCTATTGCCTTGTCGTAGTGACCAAGACACTGATAACAATTTCCAAGGTTTCCTTTGGCACTTCCTTCACCAGCTTTGTCTCCAATTTGTTTCACGATGCTCAGGTGCATTTCATAATGTTCTAATGCTTTGTCGTAGCGACCGAGGCAACGATAACAGTTTCCAAGATTTCCTATGGCACTTCCTTCACTAGCCTTGTCTCCAATTTGTTTCGCGATGTTCAGATGTATTTCAAAATGTTCTATCGCTTTGTCATACTGCCCGAGGGACTGATAACAGAGTCCGAGGTTTCCGTTGTTAATTCCTTCGCTAGGTTTGTCTCCAATTTGTTTTGCGATGTTCAGGTGCAGTTCATAATGCTCTATTGCTTTGTCGTACTGCCCGAGCCGACGATAACAATTTCCAAGGTTTCCTATGGCTATTCCTTCACTGGCTTTGTCTCTAGTTTCTTTAGCGATGTTCAGGTGCATTTCATAATGCTCTATTGCTATGTCGTACCGACCAAGACGACGATAACAGTTTCCAAGGTTTCCTATCGCACGTCCTTCGCTAGCCTTGTTTCCAATTTGTTTCGCGATGTTCAAATGCATTTTATAATGCTCTATTGCCTTGTTGTACTGACCGACACGAAGGTAGCAGTTTCCAAGGTTTCCTATGGCACTTCCTTCACCACCCTTGTCTCCAAGTTGTTTCGCAATGTTCAAATGCATTTCGTAATGTTGGATAGCCTTGTCGTATTCAGCAAGACAGCGATAACAGTTTCCAAGATTCCCTGTGGCACTTCCTTCACCAGCCTTATCCCCAATTTGCTTCGCGACGTTCAGATGCATTTGATAGTGTTCTATTGCCTTGGCGTACTGACCGACACGAAGGTAGCAGTTTCCAAGGTTTCCCATGGCACTTCCTTCAGCCACTTTGTTTCCAATCTCTTTTGCAATGTCTAGGGCCATTTTACAATGCTTTACAGCGTTATCGTATTGACTGAGTAAAACATAACAGTCACCAAGATGATTATGAGCATTTCCTTCGCCTCGCTTGTCTTTCATTTGTTTTGCAATCTTGAGGTATTTTTCATGATGATCTTTTGCCTGCATATTTCGCCCTATGACTTTATAAGAAAGACCAAGGGCTTCATGCGTATTTCCTTCCAAGGCTTTGTTTCCAGTTTCTTCAGCAATTCTTAGTTGTCTGGTGAGCAACTCTATTTTTTCCATTAATTGATGCTGTGCATTTGACATTTTTTCAAATATTGGTCACAAATCTCTGGTACGCCTCGGACAATAAAGTTTGCTATTTCTGCATTTTTCTGAAATTGAAAACAGCACATTTTATAATTAAAACGTTCATGTAGGGTCTTCATATAATAAAAACTACTAGAAATACGATAATCGCAGATATCCCCTTGTCCTGTAGTGGGTTTTCGGGAAGCGGGATTCTTGTCTATTTTACGTTAGGGAATGCGGTACTACAGCATTAGCGTCGTGATTATTACCCTCGCAGAGCTCGGGGATCTAGTTAGAACAAACGGCCAAAAGCACCAGCATGGTTGATAAGACATCGAGGAGCCTCGATAACGACGTTACCCAGACGTAACTAGTACTGACGTCACTAATACTCAGGGACCAGGGCCCAGTTTTTCAAAGCACGATTAGACTAATCCTGGATTAGGTCTAAACTTTCATGTCATTTATACGTATGCCTGCAAATGTGAAGGTTCCGTCCACAACAACTTCCTTTATGCGTTTTTAAGCTGGAACAAGCTTTTTAATCCATCTTCGAGCAAAACTCTGCAGTTTATTGGCAGAGAGGTCGAGAGAAAGAATTCCGTTAATCCTGGATTAGCTTAATCGGCTTTCGAAAAACTGGGCCCAGTTGTTCAAAAGACGGTTAAGTTGATCCTGGATTAGGTCTTAAAACTTCGCTTTCATTTTTGAGCCTGAAAATGAGAAAGTTTCGCTCACAAACCGACTTCCTTCGTATGTTTTGAACTAGAACAAGTTCTTAGTCGCTCGTTCATCAGAACTTTGCAGTTTATTGCATGGCCAAGAAATCGAGAGAAATAATTTGGCTTATCATGGATTAGGTTAATTCAGCTTCGAACCCACCGGGCCCAGTAGTCTACCGTTTTTAGGACCAATATTTGCCCTGGGGACCTGAAACAACTGTTGCCAACTATTGGGCACTTGTCTTGGAGAACATGCAGAACTGACAAGAATATGTCTTGTGAGTATTCATTCAATGCCACAGGACTTTTCTTGTAATCCCATACATAAGGAGTACGAATTTAAAAACGCATCTTTGTGGAAGTCTAAATCATAACTTCCGTCTCAATAGACCCTTTGCATTTGCTCACATGACCCCATGACTGAAAATTCACTACTACAAGAACAAAAACAAAAATAAAAAATATCAAAAGTGCTCAGACTTATCTCTCTCTCTTCCAAGAATGTGGAAGTGAAAGTGCCATGCTGTGCTGTGATTGGCATAAATTACTACTTCCGCTTTCACAATGAACATGAAACATCACAAAAAATATGTAAAGGCACCAATTATTTCAGCATCATAGCGATTGCAGTGTTGGGAATCAAGAGATACTGCGAAACCGCATATTGAATAACGTAGTTTCCAGCGAGATTTGTGCACTGCAACGCCATGCGTCAAAAACAACACATGCACTGTGTATGAGAAAGTGTTCACCAGAGCGTTTCAGTTCGTTTCTTGCAAGTTCATTGTATAAATATAACACAAATTAATCAAAATTGCGGAAATCTGAGTCATAACTTGCCTCACACTGTAAGCAGCGGCAGGTCAGTCAGTTCCACCGGCCTCGTGAACGCAGCAAAATATCGCATACGATTCTTTCATTCAGATGGCCATATCACTGCACTCTCTCACCTTTAAAAGTTACAGTAGCGGTTGCTTTCGGATAACAGTTAACTTTTCAACACTGTTACATCAAGTCAGGCTGCCATGAGCGTAATAGCCCGGCCACTCCACTTCGATCACGACGCCATCTTTTTCTGTTCTTGCCCTGATTACCCATCATGCATCGAAATCCATGAAGTTTATGAAAAAACTGAGCTAACATTAAAGTTTTAAAACGTTCACTGGGGACAGTACACTGTACAGGATTATTTCACTGGATGACTGGACTCACAAATACACAAAAAAATAAAAAATAAAAAAAGGACCACAACCGGTACTCCGACTGTCCAAAGCAAACCTCAAGCCGGTAAAAATCAACAATTTCTAGAAGAAATTAGCATCAACACTATGCAAATGAACAATGTGTAATTCTGCATGAATAGTGCATGTCACAAGGGCTTATGTTTTTCTTTATTAGCTTTGAAGACCTCAGTTAAGAAAAGGAGTTTGTTCCTATTACAATATTATAACTTGCAGTAGCTGGTTTACATCGTTTGATCTACAGTAGAGTACAAGGTATCCATAACTGGCTAAAGAGCTATGTGCTGTACATTGTAAATGCATGTAGGTTTTGTACTGCTAATTCATAGATCAAAAAGAAATGAATGGTAAACAGAATTCAAAGTGACAAATGCCACACTTACAAGGCAGGGCTACCACACTTTGATTTCCTGACAACTTCCTCAGACAAAAGCTGTTTAAAGTATCTGGCCTAGTGAATCATGGCCATAGCTTTCCCTTGGACAAGCTCCCAAGAAAAAGTCATCATGCCCTAAAAATTCCTGGCTGCATTCTGATCAACCACATATAATTCTTGTGAAATTTAACAATGGGTGCAGTAACTTCATAGTTCTTTGTAATGATACAGTGCTGAGATGGCAATTCTAAATGGCCAAAATCATTATTTTTATCTTTTTGTAAAATCTATCCAAAACATGGGTATGACAAACTACTCTTTGACCTGCTGGTGACCCAACACTGAACCCCTTTCCAATGCTGTACAGGTGTCTACATTTGAGTGCATATACCCCACTAAAAGCAATTCAAACTCTGAAGAGACTCAAAAAACAATACTTTCATTCCACATAATACGGTAATACATGCAAACCACTGCTCTTGCAAAACCAGTAATGGCATATATACTGCACTGTATCTTATCTTGAAGCTACAAGGAAACTTTGTCATTCGAGTCTGTACAATAATATCTGAAGGAACTAACATCACAAGCAAGATAATAAACTATAAGGTCTGATTTACAACACTGCAGTACTTAGTATTATTTTGTAATTCTATTTTGATTTGTTCACTGTACAGTTCCATCAATATGCCAGCCCCACGCAAAGATGCAGCATACTCCTTCAAATGTTATTATTGCTTGGTTGTGTTGAAGTTTATTCCATGCTGTGGTTGTGGCCATCACATTCATCCCAGTGGCCCTGTCATATGCTCATATGAACTGTGCAAGCCATCTGAACCCTATGAAAACCACCAAAAAAAACTGTCTTACTTTGACAGATAGCCATTTGAATACTTCTAAATGATACTGTAAGAAGCAAACTAAAACATTGACAGAACATTTCTATCCAAACTTTTAGCATAATATGAATGACTAAGAATTGGTTCAGAAATATAATCCTGTCCTGGGTGAAGAAGCTTTATAAGAAGAAAAATTACCTTAAGTCATTTGATATGCTTTCTGAATAAACCATAAAAAGTACAAAGCCTCAAGTGTAAGCACCAATGATGTGATGCAAACAGGTTATTACACTGGAAGAAGTGCAACATGGCAGAGTATTTTTACGAGTCGCCTGAATGCAATGTGCTCCCATATTGGCACTTGTTTTGGCCTTTATTTGCACTTGAAGATGTACAAGCCATGCAATAAAGTAGCTTGCTGTATGTCTAATTTACCTTCTCCATATCCCTGGCGCTTCAGTACACTGCACATGAATAATTCCATTGGCCTTGCCTGAAGTTCCTTTGCAGAAACTGATCCCTGAAAACACACAATGTACAAACCACTTCAGTTAGGTAAAGTAACATGTACAATAAATAACATTAATTTATTATTCAACATACATTAAACCAGTACTTTTCTATGTACCACAGGCCCCTTTTGTGTCTGTAGAATACAGCAAATTAGGAGAACAGAATAATTCTTTACATGTGGCAAAACAATCTTCCAGAATGGGAACATTTCTGTCCTCCAAGTTGGCTGCATTCCAGTGACCTGAAGGAGGCTCATACAATAATACTACACATCATAATGATCATGAACTAGTCCTAAAGTCTGAACTTCAAGTTAAGTGATACAGTACCTTGCCAGTGGTGAGCCCAAAGAGACCAAAATATTGCCTGATATAGTCCTCACTAGCAGCTCCAGGAATGTCGATTTTGTTGCCCAAAAGAAGAACAGGACACGAAGAAAGTTGCTCATCTCCAAGAAGACTCTGCCGGGTTGGACATAATAAACATTAGCATGTGCCTACTGTACCTGGCAGCAAGTGCCTTCTACTTCACAACACACATAACATCCAAGCAGATTAAGAATATTACCAACCTCCATCTCTGCTTTTGATTCTGGTAGCCTTTCATAGTCTGCACAGTCAATGATGAAGACAATCCCATTGACTGCAGGGAAGTAGTCTTTCCAGATACGCCGAGCTACAGATGGATTACAAACAAACGCTTAATATAGACTGGCCTGCAAACCAAACTTATCCCCATTGAATACTGTATGTATATCATAGCAATACTATATTCTTTGAATATGACAGGTAATGAAACAACTTCACCTAAGTTTATTGTGCATGCTACCAAACATACTACAAGGACATTGTAATACAAGTGACTGAAGATACAGTACCTTGTTTGTGACCACCTAAATCAAATGTTGTGAACCTCATACCACCCATAGACAACTCTTCAGATGCTGCAAGATATGATACAAGCATGCATGTTTAATAATGAAACAGTATCCCAGTTTGCAACAAATTTATTCCATGTATAGAGTTAAGTGACCTTACAGTACAACTTGAATGGAGTTACAACATGTAAATAGTTAAGTGACCTCATAGTACACTGTATAGAGTTAATTAAGTAGCCTTGAGAGTACAACATGTACAAAGTGACTCAAAGTACAGCATGTACAGAGTTAAGTGACCTTACGTACAACATGTAATGAGTTCTACAATGACCTTACAGAACAACAAGTACAGAGTAAATGAGCTTATAGAATAACAAAGTGACCTCACAGTGCAACATGTAACTGGGTTTTAAAGTACCCTTACAATACGTACAGTCAGAGTGTTAAAGTAACATAAAAGTACAACATGTAGAGAATTAAGTGACGGTCACTTACTTGGGTGAAGAGTAGGCACATGCTGAGCCATGCGGTCATCTTTTAACATGTGTAATAAGGTAGTTTTGCCTGCATTGTCTAATCCTAGAAACACTAGTTTACCAGACTTTTTCCACAGACCTGAAAACAAATATATATATCTCACATTCAAAATAATATTAGAATAGGGATAAGTGAAGCAAGGCTGTTGTTTAGTTTTTAAGATTGGTGTATTGTGCAGCCTGCAAACCTCTTTCAAACCATGTCTGTCATATTCTGTTATGTTTTCAACACCAAGAAGAATTTCTTATTTAAATACTGTGGCAATAAGCTCCTTTTATTTCAGAACTTTCTACCTTTAGCAAACAGGACCTATAAGTTAGGTCATGTGACTTTTTGTGGTTTGTGAGCTGCAGTATATGACAATCTTAAACTCTCTAATAATCTCATACTAGTAATCTTTCATTTTTTTTTGTAAATGTTTATTTAGTGCTGTGCACTCATTGCAAGAGTGCACAGATGTTTCACAGCTCTCCTCATTGTACTGGTGAAAACTTTGTAGTACAGTTCATGAAAGAGCAATGTAAAAACTTAATTGCAGTGTATTTGTAGAGTAAATGTGTCAATGGGCTCCAGTGTCACAAATCTTACATAAACATGTTACACTCACATACAGTACCATTCTCAGCCTGTGCCACATCTAAACTGAACACCAGTGTTTAGTTTGGATGCTGTGCAAACTAACCAAGCTACTGTAAGCTGACATAAAGGATCAACTCTCGATGGTCTTAAATGTTATGTCATATCCCTTACCATATCTCTCCAGATTGTACAAAATTGATGTAGTTTAGTTAAATGAACAAATATATAATTATAACACTGGAGAGAGGTACGTTTTTATACAGGTATACATTACAAGTATACAGTACAGATATGTGCATTGACAGTCTATACACAAATGAACCTCAATTCATTTATACACTTACTGATCATAAAAATAAACTGGCAAAATAAGAGTGTAATAATGTGCATGACATAACATATTATTTCCATCACGTGTCAGGTTTTTCTTTCTTCAGTTCATCATAAAATAGAATTCCTACTCAAGGTCAGTCATGCATTTAGTTTCCCACAGAAAACTGGCCAAAACATTGTACAAAGTTCTCAGTTAATATACAAAGTTCAACAACAGTGATGTGTGGCACAATGGTATGGTATTATGATAAAAAATGCATTATCCATTTAGACTTTTGTGAGCCTGAAACTTGAAGGCATACCCACTGCAAGGACAGTGATTCACAAGAATTAAGGGTTGAGTACGTACTTTATCCGAGAAACAGACTGCTACCAGATAACTCTACTCACCTAGTACATTGAGCATGCCAGTCATCCAATCCCACAAGAACATTTTGAAATTACTTTACCTACAGTGAAAGAACAAGGCTTGAGCAAAAGCAGTTCGTTGGGGTATTTTGTAATCACGACTTGCATCATCATACTTTTTCTCAAACACTGTTTCACAGTTCAGGATTCAGCTGCATATACCCTCCTATCTCCGCATCAAACGTTTGACTTATCTCTACACAAGCTTAAGGTTATACGTACGCTCGAAAGTATCTCGGGCTTCAAAGAGAGAAAATGGTGACGTGACATCGTAAGATGTAACCATGAAGACGTGTCAACTTCTCGAAAGAAATTGCACCAAAATCTCCCTCTATTGGTGTATACTTCATAGTTAAATATCCAGTTATCAGCGGAATCATTTTCCCATCAAACACATGTTACACAGAGTTTACATCCTGAAATCTGTGCCGTCGTTAAGTTCGGACAGTGAACAAGACGAAACGAATTTCGCCGGGTGCGATGTCCTGCTCACTTCACGACTCAAAAACGCCATGCAAGACAAAATAGAAGTACTGTTACCTTTAAGAATGATAAAACAGTGTTTTTCCTATCTAACGACTAGGGTTTCAACTGGGAACTTGTAATAAATCCACCAAATTCCCTCACGCTTCCTCCCTCACACGCGTAAAAAATGGCGACCAATGTCCCGGATACAGGCCAGGTCGCGCAACCGCGCCACGTACTCGTTTTGGAGATAGATACTTCATGTATCGTAGGTATTGTGTAACGAGCAATGCTTTGACGTACGAAATATGACGCCGTTTATATGGGGTTTCGTTTTTATATACCAAAAACAGAATAATTTATACAGTGGAACCTCCCTGAGCGACCACCTCCCGTAAGCGACCATCTCTTAAGCGATCACTTACCATATGACCAATTGGTTCCTCAGTCAAATTTTTATTAGTGAACCTCTCGTAAGCGACCACCTCTCGTAGGGGGCTGCGACCACCATTGAGGCTCACCGTTTGAGTTTTTCTATTGTTTTTCTTTTTTTTTTTTTTTTTTTTTTTTTTTTTATACCTCCGGTTATCTCCTCTATGCTCTCAAAAGGCAAATTTCTGAGCGAGGACTAGCTTCCTTGCAGAAACCGGCAGGGTTGCGGATAGGCTTTTGTAGATTGTGCTAGTAAAAGTAGCATATTATGCTGGTAGCACTGTTCTTTTTTTGGCCAAATTATGCTAAAATTATGCTATTTTGTTTTAATTGTGCTCTTTCAAAACCATGGCAAATAAGTCCAAAAATACATTTTCTTTAATCAGAAGCCGTGTATTCTTGTTAGCTATATATATCCTTTTCGTGTCCGTAACTTCTTTTAACAACGATCTTCAAGAAAAAACACATGCAGGGTTTTTTTAGACTTCCGGTTCCCGTCACCCTAGTCCCAGGCCCCCATTTCCGGGCTCAGTAAACTGCAAATACCGCTAAAACATCGAACAACGTCAGCGTATAATTGGCATTTGGGAATCAACGTGCCTGTCAAAACTCAAAAATGATCCGATAATTATCAAAATATGCAAATTATGCAGCAGTGCTACTTTTTTGAAAATGGGAAAAATATTATGCTAGTTTTCTCAAAAATGCTAAAAATTATGCTAGCACAATCTATAAAAGCCTAGTTGCGGATTTCTTAAATGACACAAGTTGTTTTTCACTCACTAAAACTGCATTCATGTTTTGTCACATGTTGTGGCTCAAAGCTGAATCTCACTAAGGCCTCCCATGGTGAGAAATTCCCGTAAGCGACCACCTCCCGTAACGGTATGTAACGCCAGCTTTTATATCCCTATGTAGCCTGCTAATACAGTCGTCTCCGTGGGGAAGCTTGTTTGAGTTCCCCGAGAGGCTCAAACAAATTTCTCGACGGGAGACGGCTGTATTCGCGGCTAATCCCTACGAGTCCTATGGTAAGGAAGACACGGCAACAGGCAACGTTCAAACGCGATGGAGAGGTGGATGTTGCAGCCGTAGCCCATTTTGCAAATTGCATCGAGTTGCATTGACTTGCATCGAATTTGAACATGTTCAAATTTCCATGCGACACAAGTTTTTCCGCCTAAACCAGCGAAGTCAGCGCGTTTAGAAAGGCAAAAAACTAAAAGTAAAAGCCTGCTCATTTATAAGTTCCAGCTGAAGCGAGACATCTGACTTGGGTTCTGATCAGAACCGTAAAAGAAGAAAAATAAGTTCTTAAAAAATTTGCATTGTGCATCGACTTGTATTTGGCCAAGGCTTTAATAAAAAAAAAAAAGAAAAAAGAAAAAAGAAAAAAAAAAAAAAAAAAAAAGAAAGAAAAATAATGATAATGATAATTAGTTTGTCTCGTTTATGTTTTTTTACTTTATTTTTTTTATGCGAAGACAGTGAAAGTGCCTTTTTGGTTTGCGTTCTGGGCCGTTGGCCTTTTTTGGGGTCTAGGTTTAGCCTAATGGGCCTTTTGTGGGTCTAAAAATTGGCTTATTGTCACTTCCCCGTCATACCCTAGCACCCCCCCCCCCCCCCCCCCTTTTGGGGCGTACCCTTTCAAATTCCGCACTCTTTTCTGATTTTACGTCGAGTACTAAAACTCCACGTGCACAATTTTTTTTAGGCTACGATTGTGTATGTATCCTGTAACTCATATGTTATTTAATATGCGAGTCTCAAAGAGAGCACACTCTTTTTATTTATTTATTTATTTATTTATTTATTATCAGGGCAACACTGTGGGCCTCAGTTTCAAGCTTTATGAACAAATCTGCATTTCACTCTTCGTCACTTAATCTCATCTAATCTGGTATCTGCAGCTGGTTTACCTGTCTGCCCCTGACTCACAATTCCACATCTCCAGTCGGTAAGTGCTTTCATCTTTTGTGGTGCCTCGCGAGACTCGCACAATAAGTTAGCCAATAAAATACAGGAAAGGCTAATTTTTGTTTGGCCAAAGAGGAAACTCGTATAAGATTTGGGTTCTTGCATTTCGAAAGGTGTAAGTTACCTGACAGCTTTTGTGAGAGTTAAGGCAACGGAAATCATGCATTGTATTACGCGTGTGTGATTGAGGTACGTCACCTCAGCCAATAGGTAAGCCGACGAATTAATCAAGTACGTATCAATCTTTGGCGATGGGCGCCCGTACTTCACGGCAAGAGGAAGTTCGATCATCCTCAAACCGTTGCAACACTCAGTACCACACTTCAGATACGGCCAACCAAACAAGCGAAGAACAGGCCTCATGTTTCGCTTTTTCGGCTGTGTCAACACTCCGTTCCCTCGCTTTCAGGTGTTCCAGTACCATGACATCTCAACGAAACTCAAAAGCCGGGCTTGGAGTGGTGCAAGATATCACGGTACGTATGTAGCTTTCGCATCTTGCACGCGTGGTCTAGGCCTCTGTTGAATTTGCCGGCGACGGCAATTTACATAATGCTTACGAAAATATATTTTATGTTACAGTTCGGTCCCAAAGTGATATAGAGGGAAATTGTCTATGTGAGGCGCTAAACCTTTTTTTACCGGATAAGCTCACTGTTCTCAGTTTTTCGCAAGGTTCATCACTACTGCAGGTGCTTTATTTGGCGTTTTGACAATAATAATAAGAATCGAACTTTGAAAACAAACCCTCTACTTTCCAGTTTGTCAACACACGCACATTTAGTGTACGTATCGTTCCTGTCGATCTTCGAATAGAATCAGTTTGATTCGCTATCAAAGTAAGGAAAACGTCGATCGGACAATTTGGGAGTAACGACTGAAAGTGGAAGGATTTTAGCGATAAGAGAAAGTCTAGAAAAAAAAGGTGATTAATCAAGGGGTGAATGAACAAAAGATAAAAGTATGAAAACAAAAGGAATAAAGTCATAGCAGGTGTAGCAATATGTACTTTTTGTTTTGCTTCGAGAAATGGTTTCCCAGCTTGTGAAAAGCTTTTTAAAATGTACAAAAATTAAAATCGTATTGTACCGTTGAGAGGTTTAATATGGAAGGTCGCTTTGGCCTATAAACACAAAGCGTACATTTGGCCAGTAATCACCTCACCAATCAGGCACTCATGTGATCTGTGAGTCGCACCGCACGGGGAAAATAAAAATATAAACATGAAGTAATTAAACTAAAAGTTCGACGCCAAACATTAAATCGTAGAAAAAAAAAAAAAAAAAAAAACTGAGCCAAAGCAAGCAAAGCAAATGCCAAGCTGCTAATGTTTATTGAAGATTTTGCACGACCGCTGGTAGAGAAAAAGCGATTTTGCATAGAAAAATCGAACATTTAAAAATTGTATTCGTTTCAATGAAAAACAATGAGCTCCGGTTGGGGCTTCCTGTGTTATTTGATGAGAACTGCTTCTGCCTGTATAACTCATTTGACCGGAATCCCCGTAATTGGCCTTGTAGCGCGCGGGAACAAGGTACGCACCATTCAAGTTCAGATTTTATTCCTAGCATAAGTGAAAAAGTAAAACGTTAAGAATCATGCTTTATTTATTTTTTCTCCGTCTCCTGTATTTCTGGGAGCAACAAAAATCTGAAATTCGCGGCGCAGCCTGGGCATTCTCGCATAAGTGTTGAACCAATCAAATCCGAGGTAAGCACAATAGTTGACCATATTTAGAGAGGGAAACGTCCGCGGAAAGACGCACTTGTTGAAAATTCATTTGCATGGGTTACGATGAGGTATGAAACCTTTTGCGGAAATGAGCATTGAGCTGTTAACAATTGGGCAACTCTGACATGGTCCTTGTGCTGTTTCATACCTTCGTATCCACACTGTTTGTCATTGTGGAGAAACTAAAGTTAGCACTCGGTGGCGCGCCGGAGCGTCGTGTGAAGTTTCCAGAGCGGGCAGAGGTAAACAATGTTTGTGTGAAGAGCAAGAAGAAGCCACGTACACATTCTGTGTCAAGTGTATCGTCACAATGATGACATGGATGATAGCGTCTTTGTTATGTCTCGCTATTGACATGCACGAAGCCAACGTCCACTTTTAACACGCATATGCATTGCGGCTGTTCAAATTTAAGCATCGGAATAGTTTACTCCACTTTGTATTTCGACAGGACACTCTTGCAAGTCTAAGTACAACAGCTGACTTTTGCAAATTTACGACTTTGGCTGAGAGAGCTCTGAAGCTGCTGTTACCTGATGCGGTGAGCAATTATTTAATATATATATATGCCTCCTGGGTCCCCAGTGTGAACCGAAACGTATTTTGTGTGACACCCCATGTTTTCAAGAACTGTCTCTTTGTGTGTGTTTCGAAGTTTGTCCTGCTATTCCCTTGTGTTTTGGTTTTAGTTCATTATAAGCTAGGCGCGCCTGCCAGGCGAACTAGTGGAGCGCCTTTTTATCCCGCTTTTTTTCAATAATCGCCTTTGTACGTGGCGGCGTGGTATTATCTAACTAGTTTTGAGACCTTTGACCCACAAATATCGCGTGGGCTTTCAGATTTTTGTAGTTCTTGAAAGCACTGTCGCCCGCTTATGTGCAGTTGAAGCTTGTCTTTGACTCTGATTTGCAATTCCAAATATCTTGTTGAGGAAATTAGCATGAGAGTGAGAAACAGCTCAAAAACCACACAAACCGCATAATTGAACAATCCGCGCGTTTAAAGCTATTTTATGTACTAATAGATGTCTCCATTTTAACAGCCTTAGTACACTGCTCAAAGTATGCTAACACAAGTTGTACCATAATTTATTTCGTGTTTTTCGTAGTTAATATAATTATGTACTGACAAGGTTTCTTGTTTCCATTTGTTTACAAAGTTTAGGTTTTATTTATGTTACCTCCACTGTAGTTGTGTAGCTATTTCTAATGAAGTGCTCACATTTCATAATGATCTAAAGTGTAACTTATGTTTATTGCACTCCACGTTCCCAAATCTCTCTTCTGCTCAAGTAGAATTTTAAATATGTTGATAAATCATATTAGCCAGCATAAGGTCGGATATTATTTTGGTGATACATGTACACTACAGTGGAACTTCCTGTTAGCGACTACCCTTTCTTCGTCTTTAAGTGGTCGCATATGGTAAATTCACACCATGGGAGGCCTAAGTGAGATTCAGCTTTGAGACACAACCAGTGTCAGATACATGTAAGGGAGTTTTAGTGAGTGAAAAACATCTTGTGTTTTAAGAAATCAACCTTGTGTCCTGCACGTCACAATATATATGTTAGTGTTTTGCCCATTCTGGTTTCTGCAAGGAAGTTAGTCCTTGCTCAGAAATTTGCCCTTTGAAAGCATACAGTTGTCGCTTACCTGAGGTAATAAGCAATAGAAAAACTCAAACGGTGAGCCTCAATGGTCACTTACAAGAGATGGTTTGCTTACGGGAGGTTTCACTAATAGAAATTTGATCTTGTAAGTTCTTGGCAAGATACACCCTGATCTTGCAGGCTCTTGCCAAGATAATATTGGATCTTGTAAGTTCTTGCCAAGAAATACCATGATCTTGCAAGTTCTTGCCAAGATATACCATAACTTCCAAGGTCTTGCCAAGATATGCCATGATCTTGCAGGTTCTTGCCAGGATAATACTGGATCTTGTAAGTTCTTGACAAGATATACCCTGATCTTGCAGGCTCTTGCCAAGATAACACTGGATCTTGTAAGTTCTTGACAAGACATACCATGATCTTGCAAGTTCTTTCCAAGATATACCATGATATCCAAGGTCTTGCCAAGATATGCCATGATCTTGCAGGTTCTTGCCAAGATCTTGCCGTGGTTAAGCAAGATCTTGCAAGAACATCAAGTAAGATCTTGCATCATCCTGCAGGATCTTGCAGAGATCTTGTAGGATCTTATTTGAGATCTTGCCAAGATCTTTCCAAGATCTTGCCAGGATCTTGCCAAGATTCTGGACATGGGTGAGTGACCAATCGGTCAGTTTAAGAGAGGTGGTTGCTTACAACTACCCTTCTAGCAGAGCCTCCGAGTAAACATCGGAGACTTTGCCAACGTCCTCGACTTTCCTTGTTGAGCATGCATGAGCCATTCTTCCAAATTCTTGGATGAGTCAAACCAGTTTCTTTGTCTCAATAAACCAGTCATACGAGTTGGGGCTGCCCTGCATGTGCAGTTCGGTAAACTGCTGACTGTTTTTGTGCCCACTGTGTTTTTTGAAACGAGGCTTCGACAGGCTTGATCACATAGGGCTTGCGCATGCTCAACGGAGGAAGTGGAGCTCGTTGGCAGAGGCTTCTTCTTTTCCAATGGAGTGAGAGTGAAGGAGGTTCTGCTTGCAGGGTACTACGACAGGTGGTCACCTGGGGAGGTAAATTCCACTGTATAATTGAGCAGCCAATATTATGCTGCTGCATCAGAAAAAACTTGAATACATTTCTTTTATTTTTCAGGTGGATGTTTTACTGTTTGTACTGAACCCTGAAACAGCTGATTTAGAAGCTTTTACAAAGACTGGTGTTGACAGCATTGTACTCCCAAGAAAGTCTGGCATTATCAGGTGAGGAGAGCTGGCTTATTAATTATATAATATCGTTTTGAACCATCCCAGGTTTAGAAACTTATATGCAGCTTCCAAATTACCCACCCAGGGGATAGACATACAGGCCAAATTGAATTAAATATTTCTCCAATAATGAGTGCTTTTATATTTCCAAGATAAAAGTGAAGTCCTAGCTCCTCATGAAAGTTCAAACATCCTTACTATGGGGTCCAGACTCTTGGTCAAATTTCCAAGGGTGGGGATCACAAGAGGCCTGGCCTCCCTGCTCGTCAGTAAAGAATATTAGGAACAATGAACATTTCAGTGAACAGAACAACAAACAGTTTGGTGCATGTTCTAGTGACTCTCATAACTTAAGGGAACTTTATCCTGCGTGTTTATAGCTTGCAAAATAAGTTGTATTGTCAATTATTTTTCCCTTCCTCCTCCCCCCCCCCCCCCCCCCGCCAGTTTTTTCCTTCTTGTAATCGATTATACATCATTCTGTGTTTAATTCTCAGTTGACTAGACCAAATTATCATTCACAGAAGAATATTGTTAATGTGTGTGAAAGATATTTCCAGATAGTGCTTCAAGACCCAAAGGAGTACAGTGTAATTCGACCAGTGTGTCTTTCAATATTAAAGTAGTGATACAACCCTACACATGCAAAACATAACCATGTCGTAATATAACTTTGTCTGGAGGGTAAAACATGATTTATTCATGCAGATATTGTCAATACACTAAACACCATGCAACAACTTACTTATTGTTTCTCTCAACTGCAGTAATGTGTTGAATGGTAAAAAAAGGGTGGTAGTTTTTGATGTTGAAGATGATGATCCTGTGGTTGCATTGCTACCATCAACAGCAAGCCATTCAAGAGGTGGACATAAAGGTAGGAGGGACATCAGTGTTGGTACTCTTGTTCAGGATCCTCTCCCCCCCCCCCCCCCCCCCCCCCCTTCCCACTCCAAAACAAATTAAGGGCATGCAATTACTCTAGAAAAGCAACCTTAGTATAGCTGCATTTCTATAATAATTAAATGTCATTCCTATTTATCATAGTGATACTGTCTCCATTACTGGATGAGCAAGATACATTAACATGCTTTATTATGGTAAGAATTATATATTTTTTAGATACAATAACAGATAAATGTATCGACAGTACTGATCTTCACATTTCAATCAGAGTTTATTAAATTAGTATATTATTTTAGACAATATTATTATTATTATTATTATTATATATAATATAATATAATATAATATTATATATAAATATTAATAGTATTCTTCATGTAACTTTTGCTTTGTGAATTTTGTTTTTAATAATATGTAAAATATAAATGAGTGTTTTTTCCCTACCTTTTTAGATTGTATGTGGCTCATCTCAGGATAGTCTAAAACAGCTTGATGTTGCTGAACAACTGGTACATGTATCTACAATGTGGATTTTAATTAATTAATTACTGTCTCTGTTCTTAGCTTTGAATTCATGCTTGTCTCATCTGGATGAGCCCCATTTACCATACCTGCCCTGGAAAAATGCAAGTTCTGAATTAGAGAGAAACCTGGCCAAATATAAAATTCTCTAATATTGGACAATTTGACCAAGTTTCAGAATTGTGTCTAAATGAACATTTCTCTCAATAATGTTGAGGCCCCATGAAATTTATTTGGCAAATTCAGCAGCTACACGACGCTGTACAGGTACCCTAAGTTAACTTCCTACATGTAGACTTGTGTCATTTATATATTATTTGATATACAGATCTTACAGAGTTATGTCCAAATGCTACAGAGAATAAAGTATGAACGTGAGTTTCAAAGACTGCAGACTTTCCTGAAGTTCTTTGGTGAGTAATTTGTGGATTATTTATTGGATCACTCATATCACTTACAAAATATGGTATGCCATAGAATTTTAAGGCATGATTTTGGTTTGTGCAAGCTTTGAAAATAGCTTGATGCTGTGCTTGATGGAATGTCAGTTATGCCCTACACGTTATGTACATGACATCCGTAGCTGTTTGGTAATGAAAGTTAATTTTTACTGAAAAGATATCGGTTTCTGTCCAGAAAGAAATGAAAATAATCCATTCTCAACTTACTTTGCTTAGGATCTTCAATTAAAAGAGCAAAGGACAAGGAAAGTAAAAAGAGGTCTTGGATCTACCATGATCAAGACAAAACTGACTCGGCTATCTTTGACATGTACATACAGTATAAACGCGAATTATCCTGGGGTGCCGGATGTCCCCCAGTATCAATACAATACAGGAAAATAGTGAGTTTAGAGATCAAGTCAGAAAAATATTGCTTCATGCACTGTTCATTGACCAAGACATGAGTTCACTGGCCAACTCAGTCTTTTTCACCATTAGCCTGAAAATTTTAGCACTGGTTTTATGAGAAGTCATAATTTATTATAAATTCTCCACTTTACAGGGAGCTCATGTGAAACTGATGTAGGGTCTTTCTGCAGAAAGTTAGTTTCTTATGTAAGTATTGCGACATGCATATTTGTGGAATAATTATTGTTTACAATCATATTATACAACAGTAATAGTATAGAAGATGCGAGGTTGTTGTTTCGTGATCAACCCATGGACTACACAGTCACGTAGCTCTATTGTTGTCCAGAATTGTGCGTCAATATATTTCCCTGCTGACAGCATCATCTGTCTATTTATGTATGGTACTCACTGTAGTAAGTGTACACACCAGTTGAACTCTTGCTTGGGTTTTGCAGCTGAAACCTTACACCAAGTCTGAGAACTGTGCTGTTCTGATTCTGGATCATGCTGCTGGAGAGCTCTGTAACAGAATAAGTGTACTAAGCTTGTCTTGAGCATTGCTTGTTTCTATTTTAGTTTTGTTTGATTGAATTATTCCTTCTCTATTATCTACTTTTTCCTTATTCTTGGAACTCTTGTATTCTCTTAACATTTCTCTTTTACTCCCATAGATCGAGTCCAGTAGTGAAATGAGAATAGAGGTATGTGGTGGCCTGTACTGTACATTAAGTTGTAATAAATTATGATATTAAGCACAGAGAGTGAAGTGATCTATATTAATCACAACAAACTTGAGAACTACAATCCTGGTCAAAAGTATGTGGGACATCTGAAAAATGCTATTTTTCACCATCACTCCTTGTTCAACAACAAAAGCGGCTTGACCCTCCCCCATACACTGTTGCTTAAAGGAAGTGCACTTTGGGCACACTTATTCAACATTGTATGGGGGGAGGGGATGGGAAGGGTGAAAGTGTCATAATTTTCAGATAAAAGGCTAAGGGCACTTTCCATTTGACCAAAAAACCCGGAAATTCCGGGAAAAATCAAATGGAACCACAAGTTTTCGGTAAGAAAGTTTCGGAAATTGTTGACAACCTCTTGAGGTTGTCCTCTTTTTTCGAAAATTCCGGAATGACCGATGGTCAAATGGAAAGTGCCCTAAGTGTCGCATGGCTTTTGACCAGGATTGTACCCTAAAGCCTGTGTGCAACTCGTCTTACTGTAGGATGTGTTCAACCCTTGATACATGTAGAAGCGCTTTTTTTTTTTTTTTTCATTACAAATAATGAAGACAGTGCTCATGCATGATATTTTGAAGGTAACAAATTTGAACAGATGCAGAGGAAATCTTATAGAGGAAACCAAGCTATAAATTTCCAGTGATGTCATATCCCAGATCTCCGCAACCTGCATCCTTCCCTCTGGCCCATTGAGTTGTACAGTGGCTCTGGGCTGCGAGCTTCTTGGGACTTTCTGTTTCAGTATAACGTCACTGTAATGGCTGTCTTTCTGTAGGTTGCTGACAGTATATTTGAAGAAATTGTGAAGTCTAATACGGTATTGAATGTTAGTGACATTACCGAGGTAAGGTATGGTTGGTTTTATTAATAGAACTGAAGTTTAATTTATGATTGTACAAGTTTCCTATTCTTTTCGATAGTCAAATTCACAATCGTGTACTTTAAAAATAAAAAATAAACAGTAATTTATACTTGTTCAGTGTGTAAATGCATAATGGTTTGGGCGTGCCTATCGTAATCAGTCAAAGATAACATCGTCAACCATATGCCCTTTTGGAAAGCCAACTAATTTGCGCAGAACGTACACAGAAGGCACAGCAAGCAATTTGGGCAGTGAAGAGAAGCCTCTCTACCCAATTTTACATTTTAGATACAGTGAACTCCCTAAGGTGGACACCCTCGGGAATAGATTTAGTGTCCGCCTTAGGGAGGTGTCTGCCTTATAGAGAGTTCAGTTACAGAGAAACAGGTGTAAATCGGCAAGGACCAAATCTGCATGCTGTCCGCCTTAGAGAGGTGTCCGCTTAAGAGAGAGCTGACTGTATTACGTTTTCTTTCGTTTTTTTTTGTTTTTGTTTTTGTTTTTGTTGTTTTTGTTGTTTTGTTTTTTTATTATTATAGGACACAAAGTACAGAGGCGACATACAAAGATTAACAGGTATGACTCCAGAATCTAAAATAGGAAGAAACAAACAAAAACAAAAGCAAATAAAAACAGAAAGCTGAACAAGTTGTATTTCTCATTCTGGTGAACGAACTTAATCCAAGTTGTAACTTTCTCAGGTGAAACTGTGACGGCTATAAGTTTAGCATACAGTACATGTCCCTATCACTATTTAGTCAGTGACATCAGCTTGTTGGTGTGAGCCTGTACTGATTGTTACTGAACACAGTGTGATTCGCTTCATCTCTCTGCAGATTGTCATGTCCAGTCGTTGCTCTGTGTCCCTGTAGTCAGTGTCTCTTCCAGTGAAGTAATAGCGATTGTATGCGTTTGCAACAAGGAGCCTCCCTATAAAAGGTAGAATGCTCAACCCGCCATACAAGCAGGTCGAACAGTCATGACTTTGTAGCCATATGTATCATCTGTTGGCCTCGGTTGGGTACGATGGCTCCCTGACTGCTTTGATCGTTGTTGTTGTTTGCAGATATTCTCAAACTGATGAACAGGACGTGAAGTTCTGCTGTGAGAACATCGCAGCTCAGCTGGAGAACACGTTAGAGTGGGAAAAAGAAATGGTCATCAAACGACAACAAGAGGTGTGTCACTCATTCAAATGTGCTTCGTCTAGCTTCGCTCGTGTATGTGCTGTCACGAGTTTGTCAACGCACACTCACTGGTCGATACTATGCGAGAAGATCGGTGGTAATATGTTGTACTACAGGTCGCTCACTCGGGAGTAACATGCCAGTTCCCCTGCGATGAGTTATGAGAGATTCTGCCCGTCAGATTTCAAAAACTCACTCGTTACTTCATCGCTATTATTTTGAAAGGCAATCTGTTACTAAATATATTATCTTTCTATTTCTCTGTCAGCACCTCTTGAAAGTTGCGAAGAATCTGTTCACCCATGTAGGTGAGACACTAAATGATCTGTAAGTAACGGTAATGCTGTATCGCACGCACGGACAGAACCTAACGGTGTGTTTTTTAATGTACATTTAACCCTTTCACCCCCAAGTTCAGAATGCAGATTCTCCCAACCTTTAAGAGGAAATTTTATGAGTGATGTAGTGAGAATTGACAGGTCAATCACCTATCATCTGAGCAAGGTATCAAAAGCTAAGTTCTCCTTACTGTATAATAAATGTGTGCTGCCGAAACTGAACGAGAAAATTGAACTTGGTCACTATTGGGAGTGAAAGGTTTAATATAGCACTAGTTTCAAATGCGCTGATCAACTCTGAGGCGTAAAGAACCACAGAACCGGGCAATAGGGATCGATCAGGCGCCGTTAACTTCAATAAGGTTAGACCACACTGGTATAAACTAAGCGGGGAAAACAGTGTATTGATTTTAGACTTTGTTCAAGCTGCTTGGTTTTCTATTTGCCGTTTTCTCTTCTAGACGATGTTGGGGTTTTGCTGAATGAAATCATGGATGAAGCTAGGAACCTTACAAATGCTGAAAGGTACAGCTGGAGTTGTTGTTATTGTCGCCGTTTGTTTGTTTTGTTGCTGTTGATGCTGACGCTGCTGCCCACATGATATATTCATTTGTGGTTGACATGTTATTGGACTGCAAAAGTGAAAGCAGTCCCTTCTTTTTGCTAGGATAATTGAACAAGCGCAAAACGAACGTTCACACGGGAAGACCACGCAACGTTTGTATGGCGCTCGCTCGATTATCTTAGTGCAAATAAAGGGTCCTGTTTGGCAGTCTACAATGTAGTAGTTGCTCTGGCTGATTTGATCTCTCTTTTGTTTCCCTACCTTTTTCAGAATACAGATGGAGTAAATTTCCATTTAAGATTTTATTTTTTATTATTGAATTACCACATGGTCGTTTCTAAAGGCAACTAATTGTCTGCTGTTTTCAAACTTTAGATGCTCTCTATTTCTGTGGGACCGAGAGACAAACGAGCTTATCGCTAAAGTCTTTGATGGGGAAATTCCTTCTGCGAGTGAAAGACAGGTGTGTGTGCCGTCACAAACTCATGTATGCTCAGATAAGAGTGTACTGGTTCAAGTTGCGGACACTGTACTTCAAATCCAAGCATGCTCAAGTTTTCTAGATGCCGTAGAAAGTGTTGGTTACGTGTGTGTGTGTGTGATTTGACAGCTTTTATTCGTGTTTTTGGAAACTTTTGATACTGAAGTAGTTTGAACCAATCAAATTTTCAGAAACCCGAGGAGGTTAGAATACCCGTCACGCAGGGCATCGTGGGACATGTAGCCATGACAGGTACAGCAATTCAATGATAATAATTATTTTACAGTAATAATGAGCAATGCAAAAAGAACTAACAAGTGGATTTTGATTTTGATTTGGTTGTGTATTTAACATGTGATTTTGAGCGTAAACCGGTTAGAATATAAAGTAGCGTTGCGTTCAACTTCGTGCGTGGTGCTTCCTAGGATTTACCTCTTGCACTGAAGCGATTGCACGTATGTAACGAATGCGCGATTTTGTCAACAGGCAAACTGTTAAACATCAAAGATGCGTACAGCCATCCGTTATTCTACCGAGGTTTAGATGAGAAGACAGGATTTAGAACAAGGTAGTGACCCGCCTCTGTCACTGAGATTAAAGCACTCTAGCGGGCTTTTTGCTGTAGTTTCAGCCGATAGTTTATAATCAGCTGTGCCCGGTTTTTCGAAAGTCGATTAAGCTAATCCAGGATTAACGAAATTTTTTCTTTCGATCTCTCTGCCAATATACTGCAAGGTTTTCTTTGAAGATGGATTCAAAAGCTTGTTTCAACTTAAAAACGCCCCAAGGAAGTCGTTGTGGACGAAACCTTCTCATTTTCAGGCTTATAAATGACATGAAAGCTTAGACCTAATCCAGGATTAGCCTTGTCGTTCTTTGAAAAACCGGGCCCTGGTGTATCCAGAGACCTATATGTGAAACGTGGATTTTTCATCTCTTTTGTACAGTAGTTTATGTTTTCGAAGTTCCTTATTAAAGTGACCGCTGAGTTTGTTCCCCATTGTTAAGTGCTTCTTCGTTCCTATTTGCAGAAATATTTTGTGTTTCCCTATCAAAGATGAATCAGGTGAGTAAAGTTATGTGGCGAGAACTTGAGTAAATTGTTAGGTCCATGTGTGGGTAGGAAGGTTGGTGCCGGATGCTGTATAAAGTCTGTCTTCTTTTTCGCTTGCCCTGAGAAAACAAAAGCCTGGAGGGTGAGGATGGAGCTTTGCATCGAACGTATAGTATTGTGAAATTTATGCATGTTGTGATTTTCTTTTCCTGTAGGAGTGATTGGTGTTGCACAGTTATGCAACAAAGTCAATGGTAAGTGTTATGGATGACATTTTACAGCATGAATTTGACCTGACACAGCATTTTTTGCCCTTTGTTTAGGCGCATGCTTCACGAAATTTGACGAAGACTTAACACAAGCGTTTGCCATCTACTGCGGCATCAGTATATTTCAGGTAATTCGATCTCGTATCCCAAGCAGTATCATGATTCATCGTGTGATCTCCCAGCTTCCTGAGTGTCAGATCAGACCCTGTGTACAATGGAAAAGTGTCCTGCGTTTCTTTAGTTTCACAGTGTTTTAAATTTAACACTGGTCCATTTTTTTTGGCCTGTTATCACTACTTTGTTTGTCTTGTTTTGTCTGGTTCACTGGATTGTACTTTGTTTTCATGTTTGTTTGTTTGTTTGTTGTTTTAGTCACTTCTTTACAAGAAGTCGGTTGACGCGACTTCCAGATGTCGCCTCGCAAGCGAGCTCATGATTTATCATATGAAGGTCAGTTCTGACGTCACTCAGTGTGCGTTCTCCAAATGCACCTTTCAGCATCTGTATGCTTCAACAACTGTAAGGAATGTGCTCGCTAGCGGTTCTAGCTTTAGTATGTTGCCTCCGCTTTAGCCCGCCTTGCGCCCTGATGTTCTTTGGGTTCGTCACGCAGATTCCTCCACAGGGGTGTCTGCTTGAAAGAGCAGCATTTCCATCTGTCCACTGTATTAAAGAAACCAATCAGCATCCAGTCATTGTGTTATAGATAGCCAGTTATGAGCTGAAAAGATTTGAATGATACCCACGGAATAGAAACGAATAGGAAGTCAAGTCCAGGTTTTTAAAAACTTGTAAACGAGATGTGATTGGTAAATCTCGGTAGCCTGCTCACCCTCAGTCTTCCCTCTTTCAAAATCCAAAATGGCGGCGTTTCGACCGAACGTGTGGTTCACCTGCATCCACTAAAACCGGTCATGGGGAGGAATTTGCGTGACGAGCCCAAAGAAAGCTGAGCAGGAGGTTACCTCTGTTTTTGGCTTTGTTGGAAACCATTCTTATGAGAGTGAGTGCGACAAAACGATCTTTTATCATAAAAGGTTTAAAAGGTTTTGGATCAGAGGCATCGGACATCTCGGGAAAGTGTTCCATTACGTATGCAGTGATTTGAGTTTAGTCTGTCATTTTCTCATGCTTTATGTATACAAATTTCTTCCTCGTGATGTGTAGGTAACAACGTCAGAAGTGGAGAAGCTGTGCTTCACTCCAATCTCTTCAAAAGAGGAGCTTCCTACCGATTTCGACAAGTTCACCTGTGTACCGCGGAACATTGCAGTGGAGAGCATGGCTACTGTGAGTAACATATCGTGCTTTTGTTGTTTTTTTTTGTTGTTTTTTGTTTTTGTTTTTGTCTTTTTTTGTTTTTTGTTTTTGTTTTTGTTTTTGTTTTTTGTTTTGTGGTTTGCAGAACTCAAACGTAAAGCCACCATTCGCAAACACTGGACACAATCTGTTAGGAGTAAATACAAATTAATTGTAATTTGGTAACGCAAGCTAACAAAGTGACGATAGCAGTTTCTTGCATTGATTTCTTCCTCAAAGTCAAACGGGTTGTACTTTACTTTGCTTCGGGTTGGTTGGAAGTGCGTCCTTGCAGCCTCTTTCTTTGGCGGTGTAGTTACACTACATGCAACAGAATTTTCCAAAGGGCTCTGCTGAAGTGTCGTACTTGCTGCGATGTTTTCTTCTGCCTATAGTAACGTTGACTGTTTGAATGTTATTTTTCAGGCCTGTTTATCTATGTTTCATGAACTTGGAATGGTTGAACGGTGGAGAATCCCGCGTGAGGTGCTCGGCAGGTAAAAACAAAGGCCGTTGTCGCCAAACTTAAGTGATGACTTACACATGCTATCTTGCACAATATACCGGTAGTTTGCGTAAGTCATTGTTTTAATGCATGCTTATAAGAACATTTTTGTTCGTACGCAAGTTTTGTGAATACGGTCCTTGATGTTTAATGAAGTCCTGACCGTTCAAGTTACGCAAGAAAAACAGCGAATGAATGATCTGTAAGACACTAAACTCCCACATTATGCGCTTATGTGGCTCGTGCGTTTCCAACGCGCTTACGTCCTAATACTCTTACCCAGGCCTTCACGGGCACTTCCACTGCAGATTTGGTAGCACAATAAATGGGACGGGAGGGTAAAGGGAAGACGTACTGTCGGACTTTCCGGTATCTCCGTAGTTGTGCTGTGGATATTTCAACTCGAATATTTGTTTTTTACCTGTGTGCAGTTTTGTGTTGATGGTGAAGAAGGGATACCGCGACCCTCCGTACCACAACTGGGCACACGCCTTCTCCGCCGCACATTTCTGTTATTTGCTTTTCAAGAATGCAGGAGTTGCCGGTCGCTTGAGGTGAGGCCAGCTGGGTCACTCTGCCATTTCTACTGGCTTTGCTTTTGTTTTACTCAGGGCGATGTCTTTGTTTGATTGTATTTGAAAAAATGTATGTATGGTAGAACCTCCCGTCAGCGACTACCCTTGGCGTTTACGGGAGTTTCTTTTACCATAGGAGGCCTAATACTGTTATTTTCAAAAAGGGAGTTTAAAAAAGGTACAGAAAGACTCCTTTTTTAAAGTAGTTTTCACTCCCACTTTTTAACTCCCTAAATAGGAGTTGATATCACCCTTGTTTTGGATTTCACCCCTTTTTTTTAAATCCCTTTTTTGGAGTTAAAACAACTCCCTGAAAATAACAGTGAATATGAGTTGTAAGAAAGCAACCCTGTGTCTTGTTGCCGTCACATTACATTCGGTTTCTGCAAGGGAGTTACTCCTTTCTGAGAAAATTGCTCTTTGGGTGCACAGAGTGGTCGCTTACTGGGTCAAAAAAAAAAAAAAAAAAAAAAAAAAACTGTAGAAAAACTCAGGTTTTCGCTGTCGCGCACGGGAGGTTTCAGGCTAATAGTAATTTGATGACTGAGAAACCAACGAATTGGTACTTTGGTTACTGGTCGCTTAAGGGAGTTGTCGCTTTCGAGAGGTGGTCTCTTACTGTAATGTATTTGATTTATCCGTCTGTACGTTCTCGAACTATGTGTAAATGTGTTCATATGTACCGATGGATAATGTGTGCCATATATTGCACTGTACATGTAAATTGTTTTTACGAGTAGTGAATATACAGCTGAATGGTGAAACAACTTTCAACTGACCAACTGAGCCGTCTTCTCACTGTTGTTTGTTTTCAATAGAGACATTGAGATGCTGGCCTTGTTCGTGTCCTGCTTGTGTCACGACTTGGACCACAGGGGAACAACGAACTCTTTCCAGGTTTCTTCGGTGAGTGTCACTGGTGTCTTAAATACAAACAGTTGCTAGATCAGAGGTGACAATAACGGTATTGGTTCTTCAGTGTGTGTTCTGTTGACATTGTCTTTTCTCGGTCACAGGAGTCGCCGCTGGCCGCTCTCTACAGCTCTGAAGGCTCGGTCATGGAGGTAAGTTCAACAGATGTTCATTGAAAACTTGAATACCGGGACAATAAGGATGGCAGAACTTTCTTCACTGTTCACCCTCATCACAAAGGACCAAAACCCAACGCCTTTCCTAAAAGACGGTCATGCGATTCAAACATAATTGATTCATTCAATTGTAGTACGCACACAGCTTGTAATTAGCTGAATTCTGACTTGAGTCCTGTGTGCTTCCCTTTCTCTACCATTTATTTGATCATCAATCAAACCTTGAGGGCAGCACTTATTGTTGTGATAGATTTTACTTTTGGAGGCTGCAAACATGCGTTATGAAAATTATCGCTTTTTCCAACAGAGGCATCACTTCGCTCAAGCCATGTGCGTGTTGAACACTGAAGGTTGCAACATTTTCAAGAACCTTGCGCAAAAGGTAAAACGACCTCGTGTAAACCGGATGACCGTGGCGTTTACATTGTTCATCAGATCAAGTTGCTTGTTTGTTTGTGTGTTTGTTTGATTATTTGTGTCAATGTGTGTATTTTTCATTCACAGGACTACCAAGAGGTACTGGACCTGATGAGAAACATCATTCTTGCCACAGACATTGCGCACCATCTGAAGATACTCAAAGACATAAGAGCGATGGCTGAAGGCAAGTGTTAAGTCGACTATCAGTTGCCGCGTTTCTCTTCGTTCAGTTATTTTGTTTGGTGAGATTAAGACACTTGCACTCAGTCAGTGGAAAAAGTAAGAGCAAAGGAGTGCACAGAGACTCTTAGTAGTTGTTGTCTTCGTAGGATTGCCCCAGGTCCAGGATCCTACGACAAGTAAACGAGGAGTCGGAAAGCTTTTCCGTAAAAGTTATCCTCAGTAACTTTGCTGAGCAAACATATTCGCACGTTGTCGCACTGACGTTTGCCTTTGGTAAGCAGTCACAAGGATCAAGACTTGCTGGGCTAACAAGGGATTGAATCACGGAAGTCAGACTTCTGGTTACTGTAAATATGATCGTTTTAGTAATAAGCAGCTCTTTCTATTGCACGTTGCAGGTGGGTACAGTGTGGACCGTGAGGATCACCACTCGTTGCTTATGTTTCTGCTCATGACCGCTAGCGACTTGTCTGACCAGACCAAGACCTGGGAGGCCACGTGTGTTACTGCGGTAAAGTTGCATTTCTCTTCAATCTTTGTTCTTTGGTGTCTTGAATCTCATGAATCTCATGTCTAAAGCGCATCGCTTCACAGTGGTTTTTCCGCGTCCTCGTTTCCAGGCTCTTCCCTGAGGAAAAGAGCCTGGGTACGAAGATGCTTTGTTCGTTGGTTTCTGTGCACCTTGTTTAGGCTGTTGAAAGCACGATTACACTTAAGCCCTGGCTGGGTTCAGTCTAAAAATTGTCGTTAGTAATCTTAAAGCCTGGTTACTGTGAGATTTCTCTCAAATAAAGTTTCTTCGAAAACGTTTATGCTGAAACATCTCTTCAGTTGGTCTTTGAGAACACAGGGTATTTAATTCACCAAAATATTGCGATATAGAATTAGCCAATCCTGGATTAACTTAATCGAGCTTTTAACAACACTGGGCGCAGCACTGCAGTTTAGAACCGATGCATGCTTTGATATTATGCGGGAATTAAACTTGAACCCTTCCCATCTACATGGAATGGATGCACACTTCCTGGCTGATCGCCACTCAAGGTGCATCAATGAGGAACACATCTGTATCGAACACTTTAATACCATGGAATATACTATCGTTTCGTAAATAGTTGACTGGCTGGTAATCCACAGCTTCATTAGTAATGATCATACTTTCGTTTCATTGTCAGGACCTTATTTATACCGAGTTCTTCTCACAAGGCGACTTGGTAAGGACGACATCAATTCAAAGTGCTTTATCTTTGTGTACCTACCCTATAGACGCGCCGCGTCTTATTGCACGAGACAGGAGTTGTAGCGGAAGTTTCCAATTTCAAGTGTGCTCTATGCTTCAGCCCTGGAGGGCGAGTATTTCGTGGTGGTTATGTACTCGATCGGACGATGACACGAAAGTAAAACGACTGAGAATTGAATCAACGTTCATGAATCAGAGTCTTGTCGATGTTTGTTTGTTTTTTGTCGGCCTCGTGATTTCTGTTATTTATATTTTCAGGAAAAAGTGATGGGTTGGACTCCAATGGAGATGATGGACCGGGACAGGGCTTGTATCCCCAAACTGCAAATCGGCTTCCTGGATGGAATCGCGCTGCCAGTGTACAGGTATACAGTAGACAGCATGTTCCTCCTCCAGAACGAGACGGCCGTGGGGTGTAGAGTGGGTGGGTGTGAGAAGAGCTGGGGAGATTGCCCTTCCACCCTGTGCCCAATTTTAGAGTGCAGATTTGCTACCCTCCAGACAAACAGCTCCACATCTGTCTGCAATTTAAATGCTGGTCTACTAAAAGTCCTTGGCTCACAGGTCGAAAACAGTGTGTCCAGTTTGTGTCTTCTGATGTTTTTCCTTATTTTTCAGTATCGTCTTCTGATTATAGAGCCGTCGAGTCTGTTTTAGGAAGATAACTTGTAATAGTGTGGCAAGAAAGCCAAATGATGCATTTAATTTCCCCTTTTGTTGTTGTTGTTGTTGTCGTTGCTCTGCAGATTGCTCCATCAGCTCCTCCCAGAGTGCAAGTGTGTGCAAAGTAGCGTGGAATTGAACCGCGAGTTGTGGCAGCGCGCTCAGGAGAAGGGCCAGTACGTGTACAGACCTCATGTGAATGGCCCAGAAAAATACAACCAGAACAATAACGATGAGCCCCACAGTCCAACAGGCAATGTCTTCACATGACCAGTGTCCACAGCCGTATTGAAACAAGTAGTTCGTTGCAGGCGATGAACCACGTATTCAATGACGGTGGCCTCAAAACTGGAGTTCAGCCGACCTGCGGGAAGCGGGAAGCGTGTTGAAAGTTTTACTTGTTGGCCAGTTAAAGCGAAACCCATCAAGATATTATACTTAAAAAGTGGATTGTGTCAACTGATCGTAATACGCTTGTCGAGAGAAATTCACGCAGTAGTAGCTGTTCGTTTGCAGAATATTTTTTTAATTATTATTGTTTCATAATTTTTAGTTTTACACAAGTCTTTTATGTCGATATGTTAATCAGATTTCTAGTTGTAAATGTTTGCGTTATACGTTGTATATTTTATCATCACCAGGAAGCAGCTACAAAAAAGAAGAAGAAAAAAAAAAAGACATGTCAACTTCTCTCTTGCAACAAGGGATTAATTTATTCTTATCTATTCCATTAAAAATAAGAACAAAAAAGAAAAAAATAGTCGGGACTGTTGGAGCCCAGTTAGAGGGATGTGAAGAATTTTGGTGAAGTTTATGAAAGGGACTTACCTGTAATTTAATGCCCACATCGTTTAAAGGCCAAGACTATTGGAGTCTACGTAGTTTTTACGACTACTTTATTTATATTATCTTCAAATGTCGTCACTATTTAGGCAAAAGTTTGACGAGATACTGTAATCGACTTTTCCGGGCTGCTGTTATTTTCAAAGAGGAATAAAATAGCTCTTAACTGCTTGGCACTCTCTTTTCTCGTTTATTTTGGATGGATTGATATTTATCGATGTTTGTTTCGACAAGTTCAGTTTTTACAGTTTGAAAAGCGTGAAAAGGTGGTCGATGCTATTTCCTCTTATTTCTTGCGCACGGCTGTATGAACAACAACAATAGCCTAACCCCAGTCTACAACCTTTCTGTGCAAATATTCATCGCTTTGATCCGGTTTGAAAATTACTGCAGTGAATGGATTTAATATAGCAAGAAAACAGCGCATAGTTGGACTCCTTGTTTGAAACTGAGCGTGAAGTTTTGGTCGATAATTTGGCTGCACTTATCTTTTGCACCCGGCCGTATGAAATATCTAAAATTGCATATGGACAGCTTCGCCATATACCATGTGACTTTGAATTTAGGCCAAAAATAGACGTTTTCTGTAAAAACGCGATGTCTCTGGCCCATGCCTTTTTTGAAAAATGGGCGATATTTATGAAAACTTCAAAACTGTAACAACCATTTCTTTGCAAATATTCATTGGTTTGATCTGAAAATTACAGTGTAGAGTATATATATATATATATATTTATTATCCAGCAAGGTATTTTTCGGCCTCGCAAAGCAGCAGCAGCAGGCTATCCGGCCGCATCGAGAAAAGTCTGTCAAAGCGGCTCTGTTCGTACAATCAAGATATTAGACATGGTTTTTCTCGAGAAATACGGTTTGTGGAGTTTTATTCTGGCTACCCAGAAAGCAACGAGGTCACTTTAAAATGAGCCAGCGATCCGTTGCACTGTATTGTTGACTACATTAAGTACTTGCTGGAGTGATGGCTGAAATCGAAGTTCAGTCTGTTGATCCTTTGTCAGGTTGGCTTTGACGAATGAAGATTGCTCTTCAATGCATTTCATAACTCATGGTGTCCATGGTTTTCAGTGTACTTTATCTTGTTTGTTTGTAGTCGCTGCTGATGTATTGTGCGAGTTTCTGGAGGTAGCGTTTCATCTGATCTTGTACATGAGGGAAGTCTATCCTGCTGTTGTGTTCGAAAGACGAAAGAAGTACAATGTGCCTGTGCAGGTAAAACTACGAACATAACAGTAACGTAAGGAAGTGCTGTTTCGTTTCCGTATTTAGTAGGTTTGCCAGTTTCCCCTAGTCTATATTAAAAGCTGAATTGTCGTCCACATTTTGGCGGGGAAAATAAAAAAAAAATGAAAATGAACAGCCAGCAAATATGTACATGTCGGGAAGGTTTATCCACATATGGTTTATCCATCTGTTGTACAATGATATTAATACTGTCTCCACATTACTGCAAGTAGGTGATATGGTTTCAAGCCTGCTTTTGTTCCATGATTTAACAGATGTGTTGCCATCCCGAGCTGAATCAGTACATCCTAGATGTCCTGCAGAGGGTGAAGTCTTTGTTAGAGAAGGTCAGTACAATCTTTGCTGTTGTTCAGATATGAAGTGTTCAAACTGCAACTGACCCTGTATACAGTACGCACTGTTCTTCATGAAATATATCCAATCACAGCTTCCCACATTTGCCGGCTTAATGCATCGATCAATTCCAGCTGTTATCATCTCTGCCCTGGGCCGACTCCAGGGTCTTTTTATGTGTGGATACAAATCCCCCATCCCTGGGCAAGGAAAAACTGGCAATTTCACTTTTCTCCCACTCTTTTCGTATTTTAAACCTTTACGGTTCTCGTGCAAATTCTCCTTGGGACAATCAGGTCTGACAAATCCCCAGGTTGCCTGATTGATTGATGTATGTTCATCTACATATGTACTGCATGTTTATTACTGAAGAAGTAGCTCAGTTGGTAGGACACTTGACTCTGATTCAGAAGGTCCCCAGTTCGAAGCTGCATTACTATTACTAATTTCTTATTTTTTCTCATTGCAAATTGATTCTGAAAAGCCTATATGCAGGAGGAATTAATAAAGTATTGTATTGTATTGCATGTATGGCATCCTTCAATGCTAACTTCCTTTGATCTCTTTAGGGCCAAGTTCACAGGATTGCTCTTGGAATTTCCAACAAGGTAAATTTGGCATTAGCAGACCATTTTAGTTTGAAATTACACTGATATACAGTATTACAGAAGGAAAGAAGGGAATAATTTTAACATAGCTTTTTTATGAAGAGTAATGATATTGGAGCAGGCTGGTTATAGAGATTACATAGGACTTGTACACATCAAAATATGAACAGATCGAAGAAAACGACCAAGAGTATAAAAGATGCAAAGGACACCAGACCAATAGGCAATCCTTACTTAATTAAATATCATTTCATTAAATATTAAAATATGAACAAATTTCAATAATGTCTAGTACTGTAGTTGTTACGTTATATATTTCTCTTCCACAGAACTACGAGCCAGTCGAAAGATTTGTTTTTGAGATTGGTAACCCTGAAGACGAGTCAGTGAGGTAAGTTGACTGTTTGCTTTTTGCTTCCTGAGTTCAAAATAGTACCATGATACATCTTTGGCTTTGACAAGTTCGCATGGATGAAATGCAGTGTATATAATGTATAATATTCTTAGAACATGTGAAAAATGTTTTACTATTTTTATTCCGACAGCAAGGACAACTTCTTGTTAAACACTGAGGCAGCGCTAAGGGGATTTCTGTTGAAGATAAATGTGTGCGAGACCATGCTGGGTCCCACCCTACCAGGTACATGTACATCACATGCAGACAAGTAATTTACTTCACTTCTCTTACACTCAGTCAACATGATCAACAGTACTTTTTACAATAACACGTCAGTTTCTTGCTTTGTGATTGGCTAATCTTCATTATCAATAAGAGGACAGACACATAAAATCGAGTGCTGACGACAGTGATTTGGACGAAGAAGGTGAATTCAGCTTCAAATTTATCTCAGTTCTTGCAAAAGCGACATTTGGCATTTGAAGTAGAGAACCAGAAGTGTTCAGAGGCGAATTTCCTTGAGCTTTGTCTTGAAATTGTCGAGAAAACCGCAGCAGAAAAGCGTCTAGTTTCATTTCTTTCCAACTTCTTTGACAAAATTTTATTTTGCACATGCGAAATGCTCACGTCAAGCTGTCACTTTTTGGCCAATGAAATGTCTTGAATTTCAACCTCGACCAATTAGAAAGCGGGAAAAGTTGTTGACAACATTTCGGTCAAATTGAACAAAATCCAGTTTTCTTGCGTGTTTTTCCCGCGTCATCACTTGAGTTTTGTTATTGTAAAAAACAAATTGACGTCAGTTTTTTATGTTTCTGTCCTCTTATTGATCATGAAATGCGTCATAACATTGTCAAAAAGTTGCGGATCCACTCGGCGAAGCGCCTCGTGGATCCACAACTATTTGACAATGTTATGACGCGTTTCATGATCAATAAGAGGACAGACACATAAAAAACTGACGTCAATTTGTTAAGTAGCTGTAACATTCCTTTGTCAATATATATGTTTGCATGTAATAATTTTTGCTCTAACCTGATTTCAAGTTATAGCATTCCAATGTACAGTCTCATCTTGACCTCCCATTTCAATTGCACTGTTGAAAGTATCTAGGTACTGACTATGGCACAGATAATTTACAGCCTCTTCCTGACCTCCCATTTCAATTGCACTGTTGAAAGTATCTACTAGGTACTGACTATGGCACAGATAATTTACAGCCTCTTCCTGACCTCCCATTTCAATTGCAGTCTGTTGAAAGTATCTAGGTACTGACTATGGCACAGATAATTTACAGCCTCTTCCTGACCTCCCATTTCAATTGCACTGTTGAAAGTATCTAGGTACTGACTATGGCACAGATAATTTACAGCCTCTTCCTGACCTCCCATTTCAATTGCACTGTTGAAAGTATCTAGGTACTGACTATGGCACAGATAATTTACAGCCTCATCTTGACCTCCCATTTCAATTGCACTGTTGAAAGTATCTAGGTACTTTATGGCACAGATAATTTACGACTTTGAAATATTTAGTCATTCTCAGATGGAAATGGTACAGCTGCCTATAGCTGAATTGATACAAAATGCTAGTATTGAAAAATGTCCCATGTGAATGTCTTACCATGCCCCATGTAGATATCTAGTGTTTATATATTGACCACAGTGGTTTGTCATTATTTACACTAGACAGCACATTTGCCATTTTGGTTTACACAAAGGAGTCCAGCATGCTTCAGCTTGGTCAGGATCAGAGGGCTCAGGTAATAAATATATGGAATAATGTGTAACTTGCAACACTGACTTAAACATATTAATATTATAATATAGATTCACAGTGAATATTCTGGCAGTTTTCCTCACTTGTGACCTTATAATCTTTTTTGTACAACCTGAATACTGGCTCCTACACTGTTTAGCTGTTTATGTGGCCATTATGGGCCTGTTGTTTATTTCTGATTCCCTTCTTTGTGCAGTGACGTCTCATGTTTTTGCTATTGTTGTTGTTGTACATGTACAGTAGTTGTTGTTGATTTCTTAGCAGCATATTTCCTATTTTCCCATAGTCATCTGATCTTAGGGTCCGAATTCTTCAAATCATATGTTTTTTTTTTCCATGGTTAAAACGAACTTGTTAACTTAAAGGACTTTCCGTGGGTGCATGCAGATACTGCTGCTGTAAGGATGGAGGGTGTGACAATTGTTCCTCTCAAATCAAACACCTCGGGGCTTGTCAAGGTGAGGCATACAAGAGCAGTCAACTTCAATTTTTTCTCTCGGTTTCTAATTTTTCATTTTGCATAAAGCTATCTGATTAAAATATAGATTATTACCACAGTACATCACGAATGGTTTCTTTACAATTCATGGAGAACTTACACTGTGCTTTCAGGATTAAAATGCTCACCTTTTTAGTTTTTCAACTAATTACATTATGTCTACTGTGTTGTTTCTATCTTTAATTTGTAGATGCAACTCTTTGTGGAGCAGTGCAATAAAAAATCTTCTTAGAGCCAGCATCAGTTGTCAACCTGTGGCCAGATGGTGCCCTTTCAATCACATTTACTGTATGCTGTAGCTTGAGGGCCTTTCTCCACCAAAGAGGACACAAAGAGTCCCAGATTACACCAGATGAGAAATGATATCAGAAAGAGTGAGTACAGTATATAGCATAGAAAGTATCAGCAGTCAAAGGACATAGAAACAAGGCACAAGACGCAGCACTAATACAGACACTACACATGCAAAGGTTTCATTACCATTAATTTATTGTTCAGAAAAAGGTGTAAAGCTAATTGTGCAAAACCTTTATTGAAAGGTTTGTAGTACATGTACATACTCTATTTCAACTTAGAGAGATAATTATTATTCCAATAGTCACTCAGTAATGATGAAAACATTGATTTATAAGTGTCTTAGTTATGACCATATAACAAAATATATTCCAGGTCAAAATCAAATAATTTATGGGTACATACAGTATATAGAGAATAATACATGGGCGCGCGGAGATATGAAATTTATCTTCGAGTGTCATGAACACGAGAAGATAAATTTCATATCTCCAAGCGTCTGTGTATTATTCTATTAATTTCATGAACTCTGGTGTGATACAGATATTTCTGCCACTAAGAAATGCAAAAACATGCAAGATCACTGCTTGGCTGATATTAACACACGTAAAAATATCGTATTTTTACATGTGTTCAGCTACGACATTTCTCAGTGGCGGAAATCTCTATATCACACCAGAGTTTATGTAATAAACAATATTTACAATATAGTCATCATGTGTTCACAGACCTTTTCAGATGCAGAGGTATTGTGTAGCAAACATACCATAGTCATTATCCATTTCTGTCCAAATTTACACTAAAAAAGTGATCACTGATCACAAGACCTTAAATTATTTGGGTGGACAAAACTTTAGGTTTCATCTGACAGTTCAAGAATTTGACATTCTTTTTGTAAGTTGCTACAAATTAGTTAAAGCTATCCCTATTTCTTTGCACTTTGACACTGAATTATATAGCTGGAAATAATATGAGAATCAAGTTATTACTTCAATCTCTTGTACCATAAAGCTGTCATTATTCTGTGAGTGAAACCCGCACATTAATATCTGTCTGTCTGTGTTACAAAGTCAGTGTCTTCACTGTTTTCTTTCTGGTACTCTCGGCTCGTCCAATATGCATTTGTTGTATTGGTCTGTGTGTCAGAAGTTGTTTTGCTTCTTTCATTGTGAACCAAGATCTTCGTCTGCCTGAAGAAACAAATGATGATATTGGTTTTAATTTATGTGATGACAATACTTATGATCTCTGTCAATAGACCATTTGTTATGATTATATAATAGTCAGTTTGATCATGATGTACGTTGTACCCACCATTTTTGTAGTCTTCCCATTTTTCCATTTCTTCTGTAACAATCAGAGTGAATATTGTAGTTCTGTTTTTGCTGAGTTCATTCTGAAAGGCAAATAGATTCACCTCAAGTGAATGCAATAAACATAGACATGCAGTAAGTTGTACCTTATTCTGGTAAATGTGCAGCCTGTATTGGCATTCCAACTTGTTTTAGGGCTACTTTACCTTTGGAAGTTACAGTATCTTTAAACTACGGAGAATTAACAAAAACAAACAAAAAAACAAACAAACAAACAAAAAAAAAACAAAAAACAAAAACAAAACACCTTTTTACTTGTTCTAAATCCTTCTCCGATTGAAGCACTAACATGGAATAGCTGAATGAGGCCAGCATCTTTTTGTTCGCCCTTATCTAGTCTACTGTACTAGGAAAGCGTAACTCTTACCTGGAATACACCAATACATCTTCCCAGATGTCCTTTCACTCTAGCCTAACCACAGAACAGTGTTAATCACAAAGGGCAGTTGCTTATAAAAGAGATGAAGCTAAAACTGTAAAATGTATAAAAATTATGTTCGCATGTTTCCTGTACTGTACCTCTTCTAAAACTTCACGTACAGCGGCTTGGTTTGCTGTTTCACCCCACTCCACCCCTCCTGCGGGTACAATCCACTTGTCGGGAAAGCGGTTGCTGGAGATCAGAAGAACCTGAAAAGAGTTGTAAAATTAAAATAATAATAATAATAATAATAAATACATAACCAGGACTAACCTGTTCCTATCGATTATTCTGTTGAAAAATTTTCCTCATTCTTGTACGCTGACGCAGGAAGACATGCTGGAATACATGTAGATGTGGGGGATGCATTTGCGCTCCAGCATACTGTACTGTATATACTGTACTGGCACAGGCCAACAAAACTGTGCCTTCACTTCAGAATATTTTGCTACTCCAGCTGTACCGAAACGAAGTGGAAAGTTACGTTATATGATCGACGTGTATATAATGTAACTTCGACCCGCGCTAAATATCTCAACTCGGAATTTCGGTTTACCGTGCACCGTCGCATTTCTAAGGAGAAGTGCAAGTTCAATAACAACTCTGTATATAAGAAAATTAGTGACAAGCCGAACCTTGAAATCATGAGGCACGCGATGTGAATTATTATGTATAGAGTATGTACATTGTTATGTAGATATATTCATTTTTGTAGGTAGCAAGAGCAGGTCCTTTTACATAACGCACAAGCTGACCAAACAGTAGTGACAAAATTGGCCAAACCAAACGCTTGCTGTTCAGGGCCCGGTTGTTCAAAGAGTGTATAGCGCTATTCGCCGGATAAGTCGCTATCCAGTGGATAGAATTAACCATTAAGCTTAATTCAGTCGAGAGGATAAGGATTTATCCTGTGGATAGCGCTATCCACTCTTTGAACAACCGGGCCCAGGTCATTCCGCGACAATGGAAAGAACGTATATTAAGACGTAAAACAGAACGAACTTACGTACATATTGTATATAAAGTTGCCAAAAACGTTGTCTCGAATTATTACAACTTACTTCTTGTTCCTGGTCTGACTTGAAACACAAACATCCAGCCCTGCTCGTGTATCCGTCGGCGTCATAAGTGCGCATTTTGGAATCTTTTAGCTTCCGCACTTCTCGTGTATAAGGAGGGCTAATATTCTGCATGACGGTCGTCTCCAGGCAGGCATTCTCGACCATTCTTTCTTTCTCTCAAGGATGTCTCAAATTTGAGGTTAACTGGCGAACAGAGGACCACACTATGCATTTCGATTCTTTGCTGTATCGATCACGTTCACTCCGTGACTTGGTTAATAAGTACGCGTGTTGAACATGCTGGGTCACACGTTCGAACGCCACCTGTCACTTTCGGCGCACGTTTAACAAAGAAACGGAAACGGAAACGATCCAAAGTTTGGTTTCCAGTGTCATTTGCATTAAAACTAGAGAGACCCTGGGACGAGAATGTCGGCAAACTTTTCAAGAGCATTTTTATAAAAAAGGTTTCGCGTTTGGCCTCGTTTTGAAACAACATGCGTATGAAGAAACAAGACCACGTTTTTGACATTGCTTCCGTTGGTTAGCGTTCGTCGCCATTATTATCGAGGTAAAATGTTGCGTAGTATGCAAGCTTGGCTTTTTTTTTTTTTGTGAACTAATTCTAGAGCTGAGTATCGAGTTTTACGGGCGTTACATTAAACTTCAGAATCTTGCATATGAAAAATTATTTTGGAAGCTATGCATTCTAGAAAACCAATACGTTTGTATTTTCTAGAATACCTTGAAGATAAGCCTCCATGCAAAGTTCTACAATACGAAGTTTCTATCAATAATGATCAATGTTTGTTTGTGACAACAAGGCCGTGTGTCACGACTGTTACGCTTCTCGCCGCGAGAATGTTTGTGCGCGAATTTGAATGTGTATATTCTGGAATCCTTTGAAAAGCTGATGGAAAACAATTCCAAGCAATACCAAATCAGTTTTAGTCCGTGCAGCAAGGAAAAAGTGTACAACATGGCGGCTCCATACAAAGCCCTATATTAAATTTTGTAGGAGATTAGCTCTCGATAAACTCAAAACGCAATGTGCAATTCCTATAAAGTTTTGCCTGGTGATGTATTTTCAACATAACTATCGATTCGAGATATCAAACTATGTTTGAGTTACATGATTTAGAAGATAATTTTCCGATGCACGATCGTGCAAACCGCCCTAATTGTGTCTAACGGATTTTCGATTAGTAGGCATAAATTGCATAGGATGTTGCTAGTCTTCTGGAATGAGCCGGAAAAAAAAAAAACGCGATGACATACCAACAGGTTTAGTCACGACAGGAAATTTTATACATTATTCGTTGGATTTATATCATTACCTCCCAGGTTTTGTTGTAAGTTTATTGCCCTGCTTGTATTTTGAAAACAGTGCGTGGTGTGAGTGTTTTGTGTATCTTCGTGTATTTTCATCAACGAGTAGTCGAGTTGTATATACAAGGCTACCAACTAGACCAAAGTAATTATTTCACAAATAATGATTGAGATATTTTTAAGCATCAATTCGAAAGTTTAGTTGCTTGTCAATGTCAATCGCCGATAGAGGTCGCGTTTTTATGAGATCAAAATTTATAACGTTTTCGACAAGAAGCATGAATTTGCCAAGCTGTTGAAGGATGTGCGGTTCGCTCATCTTAGCTAGGTTGACCAGAAAGGAATCCCATGAATTTGTCCTTCATATGGTTTAGTTCCGTACTAAGTGTCGTCAGATGTGGCTGCCCAAAAGCCAAGCGCTAAATAGCCCTAGAAATTAACTAAAGCGGTCAAATTTGAACATGTGACCAGATGCATGTGTCATCCACTGTTTATATCATTCATCTGCAACTCACTAAGACCCCCAGGAACTCTGCACGATCCTCACTCGCATGAATTTTGTCTGATTTCCATAAAACCGTACAACCACCAGTTCCTGAGCAGTTTTCCATTGACTCAAGGAAATAATCGTGTGCCCGTTGTTAGCTTTTAGCACGAAAGAATGAGTTCCTGCACGTCTCTGCTTTTTATAGTGAACACAGTCCTGGGCTGTTAAACAAGTCAATGCAGTGACAGAAAAAACAGTGATATTTCGGTTCGACCCATCAAAAGCTTTCATTTAAATGGTTACACTGTTTTGTTTTTTTTTGCTTTTTTTTTGCTTTTTGTTTTTGTTTTTTTTTTTTTTACGAAGTTAAAATTGCATCGTTTTTTAAGGACTCTATAAGTTAAGTGGCCCCTTAAATGAAGTAGTTTGTCAACAAGGTTTTATTTTTTCTCGCTTTAATACCATCGCTGATAAATATTAATTTAAGTGAAATGGTTGTCCACCCAACTCATGCATAAAGTAACTTTTATTTAGTACACTTTCTACTTGGGTTCATTCTGGATTACGAGAGCATTGACTGCTCATCTTATATACTGACAATGATAAAAATATTTTTTACTAGTTTACTGGTGTGACGTTTTGTTTGGGCTTACTGGTATATTTGCTACCGCATTATGCTGGCAACATAAGAGGCATTGTTATTCAGTACCATACTTGGAACTCCATAGCTGTTTGGCTGATTAGCAAAGTGACCTCCTGCTATGGAATTACATCGTATCCGTCACTAAATGCAACACGAAGACGTTTGAAAACGTTGACTGCTTGTATCGCCATATCTGACGCCCATTACATTCCACGATTTATTTATTTTTGTTCGTTTGTTTGTTTGTTTGTTTATCGTTTCGGGACTATTTGTTTACCACAATATGTATACAACGTTGATAGCTTATACTTATACAGGTAGCATGCTAATCATTCGAGAAAGCAAATAATGGCGCCTGACTGAGTGAAATATCAAAGTTCCCTGTGAGTATACCAATAAAGCGTGATGATATGGATGATACTGTGCCCATATAGCTGCATTATCTCACTTTTCGAGTTAAATGAGCTGGCCACTGCCTTTGCATACCTCAGCCCGGCTTGTTTTTGAACAGAATTCAGGGGCCAATTCAATAAACATTTACACGTGTATTTTATATGTTGGACCATTATTCAAACACCACTAAACGGACTCTAATCAAGCAAAAGTCTGGAAAATATTATAGATACCGGTTTCACATGCACAACTGTAACACTTTTTGGCCATGGTATTCGATTGAAGTGTGTTTTAACGTGCAGAGGAATTAGTCCAGCTGGTAAAATACACTTGTAAATGCTTTATTGAATTGGCCCCAGCTCGATATTGGTGTCGATACGTTCTGGCATGCCGATATTTGCAAGTGTTTATCTGTATTATTCCGGTTGCTACCGCAGCCTCTATACAAGTTTAACATAATTCACATGGTTTTGTGAAGTCAGTTTGATGAAGTTTAAAAACGCTATAATCGGCCAAGAACTGCTACAGCAGCTCCCTATATGCATGCTGTTAGTCATAAACCAAATAATGCTGACTTGGCAATATGTTGAAAATATGTCACTGGACTTTAGTCGGTTTAGCTCGCGGGGCACTCAAAAAAATCTTCACAAAGAACGTGATCCAGAGCTTTATGTACGACGTTATTTAAGCTGCCTGTTTGTGCGAATGGTAATTCGTTGTTCGGCTTTCTGTATAATCAATAAATTGAATGCAAAATGGATGCACTTGAATTAACGAGAAAGTCACAGTCCTTAAAGCTGGTCATACTTTTACATTTGCCGTGCACCTCACTTCATTCAAACGGCGGATTTGAGCAAATATGTTCGTAAGAAACATGTTTTATTCAGCTCCGTTTAAATACTTTACCAGCGCCCTTCGACCTGAGGAAAATCCATTTTCTCAAACGTCAGTCACCCTGACAACCTGATGTCTCGCACAGACAGGGCTAGGCGAGGGACTGCGAGGTGGAGATGAGTTGACGTTCACGGTTTCTGTCATTAAGACAAAATCTCCCTTTCTCTGTCGGGGTCCGCCGTTTCTTGGACTGTGCCACTGATATGATGTCCTTGAGCTGACGGAACTTATGCGGTCGCGGAAGTAACGCTGTGATCTGGAAGTGCAGCGTAGAAGAGCCTTGAACGCCTTCGCATAGTGGGCGTCCATTGAGCCATAGCATATAGGGTTGAGAGCGCTTGGTACCCACATCAGCAAGTACAGGTACTTGTAGCCAAATTCAAAGTACCTCCATGACGACACGAGCTCCCTGTTTACTTCAAAAACGAGAAAAAACGTCTGGTAGGGAACATAAAACAGGACAAAGATCAGCACGACGACTGCAAGCATTGTGGTGAATTTCCTTTCCCTGGCCTCCTTCTTCTTCACGGCTGATATGTTGTGATTCCGTGAATACAAGCGTGATAGTTTGAGTCCTTTCAGGTGGACTGTGATGACAATGTAGAGGATTATGATCACTACCACAGGCAGCAAGTTGTTTATCAGGTACATAAATATCGTGTAAATCTGCAAGTAGTATGCTTTCTTCTCTTTGCTGTCAGCTGGAAATACTTCCATGCAGTAGACGAAAGATTTTTCTCGAACGAGGACGCGGGCTCCGAACGAAGGTAAAACGCACAGAAACGCGATGAGCCATGTGAGGGCGATGACGAGAAGCGAGCATTTTTTACCCGGCCTGAGGCGAAACGGAAACACCAGAGCCATGAATCTGTCCGCGGCGATAGCGACGAGAGTGTTTGTGGTGATGACGAAAAACATGGTAAGGCTGGGGTTCACAAGTTTGCACATGATGTGCCCCATGGTCCAAACATGTCCGTTCCACTCGGATATGAGAATATACGGCAAACAGAGCATCGCTCCGATGTCCGAAACGGCTAAATTTGTTATCAAGTAATACGTGAAGGAGCGCAGCCGGTAGTTACGGAAAGGAAGGATGCAAACAGTTAAGTTGCCCAGAATAGCGAGCAAAAAGATGAGACTGTACATCACGAGGCGGAAGGTTCGCGAGCTCTCTGGCTCCTTGATAAAGTGGTCGAGTTCTTCGGGGGTTGTTCCATTGGCAGGGGGAACCGAAGAATTCATTTTCGCTGCTAACTCGTGGTTTTGGTGGCGCTAAGAACCTCAAATCCAAGTGTTCACTTCCAGTTATCTGTGCGCCACTTGAAACGGAAAACTAGAAAGAGAACGGTGGAGTTAATTAGCAGAGTGAATAAGAGGCGTTATCGCTGAATAACATCAGCAAATATGGCTTCAAGGAATGCCGGTGTTTCTTTTGTGCTTTGGTCAAGAGGCCGCGAACGAATAGTTTTTATGTCAAGTGTGAAAGCATGCATGGAATATTATAACCACTAAGCACGAATCCAATATGCTTAAGTGCATTGGGAAAAGATCATGAACTGTCGTATGATATCAACGCAAGACTAAAACTATTAGCTTTAATCACAGCTTAGTGTCTTAATAATTCAGAATGTTTATTTACAGTCCAGAAAGTTTAAGGAATAAGATTAATAGATAAACTGATTTATATCTTAATATACCGGTAAGTGTTGTGGCCTTCTGGTAGCGGGCTGATGAACCCAGTAGGAGAGCAATTATTTTGGTTTACAGTCTAATAATCTTAAGACTTTTTAAACAAAAGCTATGTCATTAGATTAATTAACTTCTTTCGTCTCGGAGTGGTAAACTGCCGAGTTTTTATGTATTCTTGAGCACATTTACAATACAATAACTGTAAACCACAATTTAATAATGAATCTTATTAGAATAACATAACACGGTAATTAGTGAACAAGAACAATGAGCGTGCTTCCAAGAAGGTGATCCTAACATCAAATAATCGAAATAAAGTGACGGATTGACTTTTTGATTGGTACGCCGTTTTCGGCTCATCAATCATATCTGTCAACGCAGTTTATGCGCAGTTTCCTGACGTTAAGCAAATAAGAGAGCGACAGAGAGACAGAGAAACTAATATAGACAAACTGAGAAAGTACTATGAGTTACAGAGCTACTTTACATGGGGCCATAAAAAAAAACTATAAGCAAAGGTTACCTAGTTGTCTGAGAGAAGAGCTTAATGAGAGTCTGTGAATTAGACACCCTTTCGTAGATCGAGAATGAAATAAGTTCCAAACTGTCGGAGTTTTTAGACCTAGCCAGTAATCAGTTAGAACTCGGTCGAGATATAGTTTTTAGTCGTCGACGTTCAGTGAACGTGGGGCATTTTTGGTCTCAGGACTTTAAGCCTTGGCGAAAACCCTTAGCCAACTAAAAAAAGGCGAAAACTCTTAGCCAACTAAATCAGAACGACTCACGTAATCGAAGGGAGATGCTGGCTGTGGTTAACTCAAGTCGGTAGGGAAAAATACTGAAGCATTCTGAAGCCGACGTGCAAGACGATTGACTGATTATTTAGCAAGAATCCAGCCCGTCGCTCAAACAAACAAATAATTATTAAAGGAAGATTCTGGCTGGAATCGATTCGGATCAGGCGGAAAGACACTGGAGAATTTTAAAGGCACACATAAGATTGAATGTCAGCTGACTTGTGAAAATAGAACAAATTGAATCGTTACCATCAGGCAGAACACGTAAAACAAACAGTGCATGCAGGTTTGCGTAGATTGTTATGCGTTGTGCTCACCTCCTTACCCAGCAGAGGTCGGTTTGGAGTCGTTTGTGCCACATGCAGCCCTTGATTACAGACTTCCCGTGCCAACAGCGAAAAGAAGCACTTCCTTCCCGAATGAAATGTCGGAGCTTTTCGATCTCCGACCACTCTCGGATAAGATCAGCTTTTGACATTGGTCACTAAAAATACACGCCGTCTATCAGGGCGTGACGTGCGAACAATTGGTTTTAATAAGATTTGCATCTTGACCAAATATTTTTACTCCTCGCAATAATAATCGTTATCAAATTACTGGGTGCTTCAATATGGAGTAGATAGCAAACGGAAACAAAGAGCAGAGGGACACATGAACTGTTTTGATGCTATTTCGTTCATCAAGAAAATCACATAGCTCACTAAATGGACTGTCTGATTCAGCAGTTTACTGCCCTCATTCAATCGTGGCGTTCACGGCCTGCTGTTGTATGATTATTAAATGCACAAGGCTTTCTTGTTTTCTTTGGGCATTCCAACGTAGTCGCTCCCAGAAATATAGGGTCAGGAATGCTTAGATCATAGTAAAGTTAAGCAGAGCATAAAACATCCAGTATTACTTGTGGTTAATCCACAAAATGCTGAATACGAACGCAATACGATCGTATTTTTGACGAGCTTGTTTTAGGCCTTAGGCGACTCGTGCATAAATAATAGTTGATGGATCGATAAAAGCGTGTACGTTTACAAAATACCGTGCCCACTGCAGGCCGCTTTTGCTGACCATTCTATTATTCCTGATATTCAGTCAACGAACAAGAAGGAAACAAGACCTCGTGGTCTGATAAGGGAGTAATCTTACCTTACTGAGTAAAAACGACCGTCAACAGTTATTGAAAGTTGTAGGGTTGTAGTAAAAGTGGGCATAGCTCGGCTAATATTGCCTTCAGCCATTGTCTTCCAATGAACGAAACACAAACATATATGTGTCAGGTGCTAACCAACAGGGAAGCACAAAGACCAATGGAACATACATCTCGCCACGGTATTGGTCAGAACAATTTTGTTGTTACAGTTATTATGTTAGACTGTGGGACCCTTCTATCGCGTGTGGTATTTCAAGTGTTTTGAAAAGCTTAATTGTTTATGCAGAAACTATTTGTCTTGGGAAAATAAACACGGTGCCATAACTAACTGAGAAACAGTAACCTGAAGCGCACGAAATTCGATCGCAAAGTAAGCATCATTGAATCATTTGAAAATGTCTTTTGCCTGAGTGTGAAGTCGCGTGACCTGCTCAGGCAACCGGAATGCGAAATATTATTAGCAGTGAATCTTATTTGAAGGTATTAAAATGCGGTGTTTTAAGGCGGTAAACTGACAAGCCATAACTCCCTGCGAAAGGCTTGATACCCCGCTGTTCTCGACGGGAGGCCCAACATTCATTTCCTTTCGGTAAACACATGACGTGGAGGTCCTTGCATGCCGTGCGCCGTGTCACGTTTAAAATGACCGTTTGCAATTCAGGAAAAATTGAGATCCCATGCTGGGTGAACGGACAGGACGGAATTTTCATCGAGTGAAATTTTGTGCTTTTAATATACTCTCTTCCTCCTTGATCAGTCTAATTCTACTTTATTCGGTCGCGGGTCGGGTCCCCTTACACTGTACAATCAACAAACACCCACTGTTTTTTCATCAAACTTTACATGTACATCAATGAATCTCGATGAGCTCATAAATATTCTCCAACGGGGAATCCAACTGTGAATATTGTCGTACTCTTATTCAAGGCTTGGAGACTGTTTTTAAAGCAGCTCGGGAGAGTTTAGTAAGGTGGATAAGCTTTCGATAAACAGTCGAATTCTTTCTTTTGCCTGGGGACGTTCCTTTTTTAAAACACGTGGAAGGTCGGAGAGGGCCTGAGTCGAGGTGGCGCAAGAAAGGAATTCCCGCCTCGCATAAACTTGCGGATTAGGATGACCGATGGAAATCATGAAAATGAAAGTAACTGTTGAACATTAGCTCTAAACAAGACCACAGACTTACTGAGCTGAGTTCCATTTGTCAGTAATTCATTTTGCGCAATGTTCCGGACACGCAATGTTCAGAACACCCACCAGGGTCTTAACTAGGTGAATCTGACGTGCACATTTCTAAACGCTTAAGTAGGAGATTAAAGGAGGGACTAAAAGAACAAAATACCCAGTTAAACTACTTACAATATTTTCCAGGGTTGACGCACGGTTCTGAAACACAGCCTGACCAAATCCCAATGAACGCATGCGCGTTTTACGTTCTTGTTCGGCTTTAGATTGTATAGCCTTTTTCTGTCTTTTCTCTTTTTCAGATTTTCAATTATCTCTTCTCTTATCTGCAGTTGGACAATGTAATCTCATTCATAAAGTTCCAGTAAACTAAGCGAAAAACTTGTCCAGCAACTTTGAGTGCTGTGAAGATCACAAATTAGCTGTGCGAGTGGCGTGTTTTCAATCTTGAACCTCCTCCCCGAAACGAGGAACTGTTCAAGAAATAATTCGGTGCTGATTGCTAGTCTATGGTAAAGGAAATGGGTATTTAAAGCCATTTTTGACAATGCTTTTCACCTTCTGAGTCAAAGAACCGAGTTACTTTTAAAGAGCACGGGACTATCAATCTCGTTCAGAGCACTGGGTATCAATTCCTGAGCTACTTGGGTTTCAGTTGAACATACCAATGAAGAGAGACGCACTCAAGTTTGTTAACAAGTCTGTTGCAAGGTTGTGGACTACCCTGCTTTTAAACGTGCATGACAGTAGATTTTACTGTTTATATGACTTCGAATATTGTCCGCCAATTTAGTATTGAGTTGCTCAATGGAAACTTACAAACCAGTCAAAATTAGAGAGCATAAAGCGATCCTGAAGTCGGCGGAAAAAGTCGTAGACTTTTTACAGAAACCATTAATATATACTAGCGACTCAAACGGAACTGATATATTTGAAACGCTCAATCTCACAACCGTGTTATGTTAAACTGCCTTTGTTCATCAAATTGTAACTTTCCTCGTTGTAATACGCATATACATACCAGAATTGCTGGCACTAGCGTCTGCACTATCTGCAAGTGTTTGATCTTCTCTATCACGCTTTTGAGGTATTTGGAAAAGCCAACCCAAGATCAACGTGAACGGCTTCAAAAGGCATCAGTTGTATTTGTAATTTCAAAATCGTTTAATTTTGGAACAAAAAAGGCTTTGTCCTTGAATACCTCCTTTGTGCTTTGTGGATGTGCAGGCAATATAGTGAGCCGTTAAAAAGCATTAATTAAAGACAGCAATTAAATCTGAAGACATGAATGCAATTTGCATACAAAGATGTTTTATCGCTGACTGGTAATATATTTAGTGTATTTCTTTTTGCATGCACAGTTTTCAGGTTTCTTCTTCCAATCTCTTAACTAACACATCTTATGTATAGTATAGTCACACAAGACCCAGATAAAAAAGCTATAATTCAGACTCTAATGGCAACAAGCAAAGAAAAATACGTCGCCCACCCCCCCCCCCCCAAAAAAAAACAAAAACAAAAAGAAAAGAAAAGAAAAACATATCAAAGAAATTTGAACCACAATACTAAGCTCAGAACAATACAAATTTTCTAATCTTTTTGGGATCCATAGAACGTATATTTATTTGGAATAAATACTGTAATTTATTATTATTATTATTATTATTATTATTATTATTATTATTATTATTATTATTATTATTATTATTATTATTATTATTATTATTATTATTATTATTATTATTATTATTATTATTATTATTATTATTATTATTATTATTATTATTATTATTATTATTATTATTATTATTATTATTATTATTATTATTATTATTATTATTATTATTATTATTATTATTATTATTATTATTATTATTATTATTATTATTATTATTATTATTATTATTATTATTATTATTATTATTATTATTATTATTATTATTATTATTATTATTATTATTATTATTATTATTATTATTATTATTATTATTATTATTATTATTATTATTATTATTATTATTATTATTATTATTATTATTATTATTAACCCCTCGAGTTCCAAAGATTGCGTCCCTAGAATTTCGTATCGTATACTTCACATGATAAAGCCGCTTGACCCTTGCCCTTGCTGTTGTTCTCTTTTGAGCGTTAAGTCGTGTATTCGCAATTCATAAAGCTGGTTACTGAGAGGGAAAAACTTGGCTTCGTGTGGCAATAATGAAGTAGAGGTGACGAAAGTTACACAACCTAATTGAGCAAATTGTGTAAAAGCCACAGGCATTCTACCAACACCCTATTTCCACATACTTTATACTTTAGGTCTTGCAGCCAGATAAGCTCAGTTTAATAACTGATACAATATTCTTGGCTTTCGCAATTTTCTAAAACCATATGCCAGATTTTGAGCAAATTTTCTGGTAAACTACAGTAGGCTTCCTGTGGGACTTTTACTCTAGAATTGGCACAGTTTCAGGCAATTGCGTGAATTGTTTTGTTACGTAGTGGCTGCTGCTGCCGCTCAGAGAAATGATAACTGCACTGAATGCAGCACAGTTTCTGCGAAAGATGTTTCAGCCCTAAAAAAAGTACGATTTTCCTATAAATTCGTTTTGTGTTCAGTTCATTATAATTTACGGATAATTACAGTAATGGGGATCGCATGCAGCTGGTAAAGCGATACGCTGTGAGAGCCCCGACTGGGACACGGCGCCTAAAATTTTGTGTTCAGTTCATTATAATTTACGGATAATTGCGGTGATGGGGATCGCATGCAGCTGGTAAAGCGATACGCTGGAGCCCCGACTAGGACACAGCGGCGCTATTAACTAATTGGGTATAAGCTTTTCGGAAGTCTCTAGTAACTTGTGATACCTGGAGACTTCCATTGCTAGAAAGCTTACAGTCGATTTGTTTTGCGTGTCCCAATCCTGTCTCCAGTAACGGAAATTGTTGTGTCTGCTGATCAGTTGCACCTCAGCTACTCTTTTTCGAAAGGATTTATGATTTTGGAAAACAATACTGCCTATAAATTTAGACTACATGAAATCAATCGCATACCACAATGTTGCATATGTAACTTGCATCTCTTTCGGCAAGAATTCCAAAGCTGCTGAGAATCAAAGCGCCATTAAAATAACATTTAGGAGGCCTAAAGTTTAAGGAGATTTGAAATCAATACGTTTTAATTGAGGTAGTCCAAAGGTCTAACTAGATTAGTGCATTACTTAGGTAAATCGTTTAAAATTAGCCGTTAACTTCAGCTGTGCTGTTTTTTACATTACCACGAAAAAACAAGCGCTAAAACGATGATGTTTGTATGGTATTTTATCTGTTGTTTAGACACGTGTGGGCCTTGGGAGTGTTTATTTGTTTGGTTGTTTTTAAAGCAGTGCACAGTTATATCGAGCATGTTCGTGCCACCACTGTCAGTCGAGTCGGGTGAAAAGCACTTTACACCTATGCGTGCTCGTTATATGCGCCTGATAATTTAGTTGTAAATGGGTTTTCAACCCGGTGTTTTTGTAACTGAGGGTAATTATTACTTTAAGGAGTATCTTTCTTTGCAGTGTCATTTTTACTATCCGATCAAAGTGTTTTTTGTATGATAAACTTCATTCTTCTTGTTTCGCAGGGTTAAAATCAGAGTTGCAACGGAATTTTGCCTCTTGGATGCCCAAGGTCAGATGTCGGCACTGTGGCGCATTTATCCGGTAATGTGCTGAAATCTTATTCAACGATCTAATTGTTCTTGTTGGTCGTTATGAAAGGCATGTGTTTTTATTCAAAAATTGCAGTGAATGTCAGCGACACGCCTCTGCAACTATCGATAGGCAGTCTTTACCTGAAATTGTTAGTAACTTGTTTGGAATCTTTCTCCTTCCATTGTGCGCTTTCTTATGGCGATCTTCCCTCTTGACTGCGTTTGCGAGTTCCATCTATTAGTTACTCTTGTGTTGGACTTTGACCAATTAAACAGGAATAAACCTAACAGGAATCGGCGAACTGGACAAGCACAGTCTGCGTTTAGAAAACCGTGGCCAGTTGAATCAACTACAGCCCGCTTTGCGCATGCGTACGATAACTTTTTACCAGATGCCGCACGATATCTATGAATGTGTGGGTTATTTTTTATCTTTTGTGTTTCATTCAAGTATATACCGTTGTTTTAACTCCTATGCGATTTGTCCACCATCATATACTGCAGCCGAAAACTTTAATTCTATTTTAGACCCCGGATCATTGATAAATGTGCCTTCCTGTTATCAGTCTTTCTTTAAGCATTTTGAGGTTCTTCAAAAGATAAATACTTTTTTCTATTTGCAATACCTGAAAAGAAGAGGTAATATTTAAATAACAAAACGCTTGAGAGAATGTTCTTGAGGGTGCTTCATAAAAATGAAACGTTACACTTCAAAAAAGTAAGTTGTGGAAAGATCTTCATGCGATGCGCCTTTGACAGCTGGAAACATCATACAGAAGCCTGGACCATTTCACCGACTTAATTACTGATTGTGGGTTACTTCTGGTAACCACTTTTTAATTGAATTATGCGAAGGATTATGGAAAGGTTAGCTGGGTTATATTTTACGATCTAGGACACTTTTATATGCTGGCGAAATGTATGATAGTACAGCGAACGTGACAAGTCTCTGTCAACTTAGACAACCGGAAGGCACGAGTTTGAAATGTTGAATGCAATCGTTGAGGGTCACGCCCAGGGGTCATGCAACGTATGCCTGAAGCAATTCTCAATTTAATGTGGCCAATCTTTCTCACAAAGCGATATCGAGGTGACTGTAGGCATGTGAAAGAATCGAAGTTGACGATAGTGAAAAAAGCCAGCCATAAAAGTGTGTCTTTACAACACTGAACAATCGCCCAATCTTTCTCACAAAGCGATATCGAGGTGACTGTAGGCATGTGAAAGAATCGAAGTTGACGATAGTGAAAAAAGCCAGCCATAAAAGTGTGTCTTTACAACACTGAACAATCGCCCACGACGCGACACTGGTGCATGAAGTAGCGAGACATCATGGCTGTCGGCGCTTTTTCGGAAAGTCTGTTCATCGAGCTGAAAATCACATAAGCCGCGAAAGTTTACAAAATTGAAAACTCAGAAAGGAGCTGAAAGAGTTAGAAAGACGCGTCAAGTCAGACAAGCTTCGGTCGTTGATGGATGACCTGGGATTACTGCCATGCAATTGGCGTTTCTGCCACTAGAGAAAGTGCTTTTCCAGGGAGCAAAACAAAAATTGAAAGCATTACTTAAAACGTGGCGGTTGGAGCCAAACTCTGACTTGCATGCTGTGTGCACTGCGTGCGAGAGAAGACTATGGCTATGATAATTTCCAGACCCTCGTGGCATTTGCGACGGGGTACCCTAGACTTCCACTTGAACCGCTTAGTGTTTAGAATACCTGAATGGAGTACTTCTCACGTAGACTCCCTGGCTCTTCCGCACTCTGCCAGATGGACTTCACCTGCCAAACAAAAGCAACGAAAAGCCAGGCGATATCAATTAAAGCCCTTAAGAAACTCAATCAAGAACTCTAGATTGATCGATTAAATATGTTTCGTGTTTAGACACGATTTCTGAAATGTTGCCACTGCATTAGCCTTTCACAGAACTTGAAAACCAGTTCAAACATCTCATTTCAACGAGACTTAGAAGGCTTAGTCTGAGCCAATTAAATATGAAATGAACTGCTGCGACATATTCAAGACTGAACTAAATGAAAGTGGATCGTATCATGATGTCAAAGTGCAGTCGAGGAAGAGTAAAAACAAACAAGCACCTTGCTGTGAGCCGGAATTCTCTGTCCAGTTGTGCTTTGTATTATCCCAGGCACTGATCACGGTGGAGAGGCACGTCAGGCTGATAGAAGATTTGGAACCGAATACGAGCTGCGATCAACGACAGTGGCTTTGCCATGTCATGTTGCGGCAAGTGCTGATAACTGGTCACAAGTTTCTAATTTAATTGTGTCTGATTCACCAGTCACGTGCATTTTGTAACTGAATTGTTGGCGATGACATAGTTCCGGGCGACGATGATAACGTAGCATTCTACCGATCAATCCCCATCCTCTCGGACAAGTTATCGTTGCAGTATGATTGTCAGTACCGTATGGCGTGGTGTTCACAGTCACATAAAAGCGGCCATCACAACACGAATTTAAACTTTTTCATCCGAACGTTTGTTAACCTTTCACAAGCTAAATATCTAAACTTTGAAGATTTTTCATAAGCAAGTTTTTCGTTTCTGTCTTTAGTTGTTCGACTTTCTGCTACAGTACGTAACACTGTCGTGGCGGTTAACAAAAGAGCGGCTGAACTAATGTCGACCCAACTCCTGGCCTTCCTGGGAAAAAAAGTCCTTCATATTCATCATGGACTAACTTCCGCCCTTCGGTCGCTGATTCAACGTTTTCCTGCCCAAAAGTACCTCGGTACCCGCTAAAATAAAACTACAGGCCGGCGAAGATGGATTCTTCACATTTGGCCTATCTGTGAAATTTATGTGACCTGTTAAACATGGAATTTCGTGACTCATCAGTTTTCAGGTATATTACACCTTTGTCTTTTCTCAAAGCCGGATACTTTGTTAGAAGGAAAACTTAATGTGATATCGGAGGATATGAATCAGATGATACAAGCAAGAAAACGAGCAGCTTGACAACGATGTTGTGTTAGAGCGGATTCTATGCACAACGCGAATTCTGTTGCCGCTCAACACGAAGTCATAACCGGTCAATACGAAGTCATAACAAATAAACCAGCGACAGGGGAAAAAAACTAAAATCACCAATTGTGTCCTCAGTTTGTAACGCACTCTTCTCTCGGTTCTACGGTCACGCATTAGAACGCTGTTGTTAGAACGAATGTTGATCGGAATCAAAATTGACACGCGATCACATGGAACGATACCTGCAGTTTTTATTCAGTACATGTTTTTATTTATAGTGTCTCACCTTCTGGGCGAGTCTTAGGCCGAAAGACTGTTGTTGGTGACTTACGCGTTTATGACTAGTACTCACTCTGACGAACAGCAAAAAAATACTTGTCATGACAACTTTTTAAATACGGAAAAACGTCCAGACCACATTACCTGACTTTCACTATGCTAAAGAAAGCCAACGCATTTCACTTTTTTCGGAAATGGTTCAACAGGTCAGTATTTGGTGTGTCACAGAAATGACCTCAAATGACGAAAACACGCCTAAATATTCACCTTGGCTCACGTTCCTTGGGTCAGCACCACAGGATTAAGTAAACTGCGGTGGCGAGAAACAGTTTGTTTTAGGCCCAAAATATTGTTGGTCTGGCGTCGATGACTGTATACACGAGTAAAACAGTTAATTCACTGCCGCAAGAATTCAGTCGCGTTTCGAGCAATAGCCCACAATATTTTGTTCAGAAGAGTGCCGTGACGAAGGGGCCAGCGAATTAGGGTGAATCAAGAGGTTTCTTGGGAGATTATGTTGTTCTGAAGAATATAGCTACGAGTAGCGCTAGGCCAATTCAAGGACTCGTGCACTCCACACATCCTATCCTTAATTCGTCGGCTAGGGGCTAAAAGTCAGTATAATTGGTCAGAGCAATGACTAACCTTGAAAGCAGTTTTCTGTTACTTGCGCGAAGTTTTCGCGTTAAATCGTATCCACAGCCCGTCAATTGCTGTCTTTCCTCTTCGATGTTTTCGTTGGTTGAAATCCCCTCGCAGATTTATATCCGCCGTTGGTGCCGGACGCCACTCAAAGACAAAAACAGGCCACAGTCTAAGTTGGTGTTTATAAAAATACAGCGGCCGACTTTTAGAAGGGATAGGCTCTCGGAAGTCCGAGTGTGTGCCACTCCTGCATGTGTATCATCATTTTTGTTTTTCTGTGCGCAATCATCTCTTTGAAGCGATAATAAGCTTGTTATCATCACATGACAATAGCATTTGTCACGATATATGAATCTGTTATCGACCTCACAAAATGAACCGACAATATAGAAAATTAAAGGACTTCTATGTGATATTAGGTGTTCAACTCCTTCCTTGACGTAGGCTGACTTTTATCCAGAAGACTATGTCTCACTTGGTCTGCATAAAAAATCACTTTATAATAAGGAATGCAAACATAAACATCGTCGAGGGCTTATTTCCAAATACCCGAAAGAGCTAAGAATCGATCGCCACGTTAATTTGCGACACGGCTGTTCAAGCGTCAAACGGATTCTAACCGTAGACTGACAATCTACTGTACAATAAGTGCTGGAAATATACTAGATGCCTTTTTTTTATACACAGAATTTAATAGGTCAATCAGTTTGGGCGGCTCGATTATAGCGTCACTTCTGTTGTTTGTGGGATTCGCTGTTCCACTCAACGAAAAAAATAAATGACCTCTTGTGAATTCTATCAAAACAAGGATGTACCCTGAGCTATCTTGCACATGCTTCGGTTGCCCAATTTGTTAGAAACGAGAGCAGAGTTTTAATCTGAGTGTCGATAAGTCATTTGTTCTGAATTAAACAAACATTTCGTGGCATGTACTTACCGGTATAGATGACCACAGTTGGTCTATCAGGGGCCCACCGGATGTTCATAATCCAAAAAAATTATATTCTAGGCTTTGCCGTGGGCTTGGCAAACGCGGAATTGGTTTTTAGTCTTTTGTTCTCTGTACCTGCGTACGAGATCCTAGTCCACGGCGGTACGCTGTGTTGTGTTGCAGGAGATCACAGCGAGACCTCCTCTGCCCAGAGTATGACATAGTTTTGATCATCTTTCAGATCACGCTAGGCGTGCCATGTAATTGCTTAATTGGTTGGCGGGACAGTGCGTCCGCTGTACAGCCGTCGTTGATACGTGTTGAGTCAACAGAGTGCCCTGGAAGATATTCTAAAGTAGCCAAAAAGAGGCTCAGACTTTGTAACATAGAACTTCTTTCTGACGTGTGCTTTTATTTCGTTGGAGTGTTAACCTTAAGGCAAAATAGTGGTTCGTACGTGCTAGAGTGAGGAAGTAAGACGCAGTGAGGCCTCAGTTGGAAACATGTAACGGTATGTGGTAGGTTCAGATGTGCACGCGATGTATAGTAAACAAGTAAAACGCACAGTTTGGTTATTTTATCGACATGGTAACTAATCAAACTAATCCTTGATATACTTGCACGTTCGGGAACAATTAAATATGTCGAAAGGAACCTGCGCCAATGAGAGAGCTCAATTAGTGGATTCTGAATACGAATACGTGAAGAAATACAAATATGACAAGATAAAAAAATAAACAATGCATATCAGTTTGTGCAATGAAAAGTAATGCTCTGGCGTCATGCGCAGACAATTTTTTTAAGATGAGAATGATACCAACTGATACTGCAACACGAGAAAGGACACAACAATAAAATACAGCTGATAATATCGAGAATAAACATGCTGAAAGCTGGAAGTAGTTACGCAGTCGTTGCGGACATGCTTCGGAATTTTATCGTGTTATCAGGAGCAATCTTATATCGCTCAAATCTATTTGTGATGGCGTTCAAATTAATTTTTAAGGGAACCCCGCCGAACAAGCAAGTTACGACAGTGATGATGTCAACCAAAATTTTATGTTATGTTGCTAACTGGGACCTCAAACGACGTCTGAATTTCCCGCCATTTTGAAGGTACGGGTCCAGCCCCATTTTTATCTCTCACACATGAAGATATCGCGCACGATGAAAATACCAGTTTCTAGAACTAGAGAAATCCGGGTATTTTATCGATAACTATATAATAATGTGGTTTTATACATTTTAATAGAAAAAAATTGCAGAAAACATTTGTTGAACTGACCCGGTGTGTTCCTCTTTCGCACATACGTACAACGTTACCACGGAACGAACTCAAGAAATGTTTCCTAAGCCAGTCTCCCTGTTAAATTCAGAAACAAACAAAGCAACCACTTTACGTGCTAACTTTTAATCATTCCTGTTAAAGACATAAGTAATTTTTTTCCTGATTCTAAAAGGACACGAGTGTAAATCAATAGCCTGCGGTGGGTCTATAGGCAGACTGCTGTCACGAGTTCTGGCCAAAGTAATGGAACAGTGTTGACATTCACTCATTCTGGTTACAGTGAAATAATTTATGACTGGTCACAGCTTTCACTGGAGTATAGTGGCTCTAAATATTCTGACTTATCACATATTTTTGTATTCTTGATAAAACGCCTCGGAGATACGAAACCTGGCACGAGTGAATGCGATTAAAATCCTCTACCGTGGCGGGCATTTAATGGCTGAACTGGATTGTGAACTTAGCTGTGAGCAGATCCCACTTGCTTCGACGAAGGCCTAACAGTCGAAACGTCACATCGACCCTTAGCCGACAGTCATTTTGTACGTCTTTATCCATGCCGACGCTGTCCAAGTTTATTTCCCTTAGAGCTAGTTTTCCGTTGTGTCCGTTTTAGTTGTCAGTTTGCAATTAGTCTCAGTTGTCATCTCATTTCACTGCTGACGGAAGTTTCACGTCCGTTTTTCAGTTGTCAGCTAAGCTCCGCCCAGAACCTTCAGCAAAGTACACCCACACACACATTTAAATATGCATTATTCCAGATGGACATTTGCCATTAGTTCCAAAAGTACTATTGTCGCATATGCTCTTGACAATGAATGAATAAACAGCTTCTCTGAAGTAAGTGCCTCTCAGAAAATCACGCTATGTTTTGTGAGAAGCAATGCGACCGTCATCACGTGCTCACCACAGAATATACAACACGAAACTGATAACAGCAGTAACACTAATGTTTACTCAAAAGGCGCGTTCCTGATCTCAGCACTATGTCTTGATGAGATGGTAAAAGTTCCTTTTGTTGATCGGCCGGTGGTTTGCAGACGGTTAGGTATAGTTTGATGACATCTAAAAGTTTTCACCAAACCCTTCCTGTAGTTTTGGCTGAATGTGAAAAGAATAATCGGGTTCACAGCGGTGCTGCTGTAAACGAGATACAAAGCGGGGTATTGAAGCTTTTGTACTATCTTATATCTGCACCAGTCGGACAGGATATTAAGAAGAACGTACACATGGAAGGGCGCCCAGCAGACCACAAACGCTACCATAACCGCCACTGCCAGAACAACAACCTTCCTGGTTTGCTTTTGTCGTTGAATATTCCTCTGTTGGCTGGGCACTGTGTTCTTTTTACTTAGTGAAATGGCTATGATTGTGTACAAGGCGGTCATAACGATCACAGAGGGTACCCATAGACCAGCAAAGAGAGCGAGATTGAAGCTCTTTACGGCGTCCCGGTGGTTGAAGGCTGGACCCCAGTCATACACACAGAAAGTGGAATTGATGGTTTCCTTTAGTTTGTAAGCATAAAGGTGAGGGGATTGTACCACAAGCGCTATTATCCACGTGAAGAAAATACACCAGGCTCGCAGTCTCCGAGTTAACTTACGTACTTCAAGTGGGAAGACCACAGCAAGAAATCTTTCAATCGCAATTAGTACCAAGCTTATGATGGAAACAACCGAAGAAATGTCTTGGATAAAGTGGACAAACTTGCACAGGAAATTTCCAAACGGACCGCCGATGAGCCATTGACTTGACAAAAGTTCTGTCACCATGACCCGAGGCCACATGACAAGGGGAAATAGCATATCTGACAACGCCATATTAACGATGAAGAAATTTACATTGGTCCTCAATGTGCGTACTTTACAGAAAACTAGCCCCACAAGAAAGTTTCCTACCAGAGCCACCGCCATTATAATGGACAAAATGACGGCTCTTCTCATCCGAGTGACTGGAGAAACTTCTTCTTCGACGGGTGGACAAGACATCTTTTTTCACGAGACGACTGTAGGCCGCGCTCCGATGACAGGTAGTTTCATATATTTCGTATTTAGACTTCTCACCTGTTTATAATTTGTGTTTTTGCCCGCTGTTTGTTCGGCTGTACAACTCCCCACGTGGTGTGATTGACACATGAAATGAGTTACACGTCCTGTGTACATTTATCAGATCTTAATGTCCGGCAAACGCTATCCAAAACAAACAAAGCATCAACCTGGGGCTCTGGAAATGCTTTCACAAATAATTAAGTAGCTCGGGATACTTCTTTTCCAGCTTCCAGAAATTCTTTCTTCTTAATGTTTCGATGTACTTTTTTTTCCTTATATGTAATTGCTTTCAAATTTTGCCACCTGCCAAGTTTATATTTTTCCCATTCTAAAAATTAATTATTTGCTCAGTTCCCAAGTCAATTTATTAGAGTTTTCAAGGTTAACTTAAAACTATGTTATACCTCGCCAGTCTTTGTGAAAATGTATGAAGGATAGTTGTTTTCGGATATCCACTTCTCAGTTCAATATTATATTCTTTGTGTGAAAGTGTAATTTCCATTTTCCTTTCGTCAGCAGCAAGTAATGTCTATTTATTTTCGTAATTTCACGCATACGCTAATTGAGAAAATATCGTGCCATTTTGTTTGGTGACGTATGTTGGGAATTGTTGTGATCTGATTGGTCAAAACTTTGTTTTTATAAAGATTTGCGTCAAAAATGAGAGTGCACTTTCTGACTAAAAATAGGACATCAAAATTAAAAAAGGACTCATATACTATATTGAAGACAAGCGTCAGTAAAGTCTGACCTTGTTCCTTGCCCACGCTTCTCCGTGTTTTATTGAAAATACTGCAGTCGAACCTCCACTAAGCGGCCGCCCTTCTTGCACGAAGTGATCGCTTAACAGAGGTGGTCGGAGAAAGTCACCACAGGTCGGAGGCCTTATGAAATTTAATTGATAAGTGAATCGAGCAAAACCAAGTTGCGGCTAAAACATTATCAGAGCACTTGTAGTGTCTATAAAGACTCACGTTTAACCAGACACATTTTTAAACAAGAATTGTCAACTTTGTATGAAATACTGCATCAAAATATACTAGTTTAAAATGTGAAATGCATGTGAGAGGTGGTCGGTCGTGGCGCTCGATTGTAACTAGAAAAATAATTGGAAAGTTGGCCTCGCCTTAAATGTGCATACGTTTTAAAGCCACTTATTGTGGTCATGATCCTGCTACAGTCATATGCGTGATAGCGTCGTGCAAGATAAGCACTTAGAGAAAAAGTTGAGTAAACAGGATATTAAGATTAAAGTGATGTGTTGGTTATCTTTTTGAATCGAGTCGTGTTGGCGTCACATGATTGCCCTCTAAGAACGATGCACCTGATCATTTTAAAGGTGCAAACCCAAATCGTCTTTACATGAAATGATCAAGCTAATCATTTCAGCACGACTTTGAAACGGCATGTTTCAGAAAAGCACATGAAAATTAAAACATCTTGAAGTCGTGTTGAAAACGCGCGAGTCATTCATTAGCCAGACTGCACTATAGCGTGATACGCGATTTGATCCTCACTCTAACTAGACTGGGCTTGCCAGTGAGCTCGCGGCGTGAGTTGGGTTGAGACCAGAATATATCAAAGCAGCGGTGCCGCTCAAAGCTCGCCCATTCTTGTTGGTCAATAGGGTTCACATGGTTTTTGTTTAAAATTTTATTTTGCTTTTATAGTTAGTGAGGCATTATTCATATAACAGAATCTGCTCAAAATTGTGCAGAAAGCACTCTTTAGTTGAACCCAGAAACTTCCAAAGAAGAATCTTTTTGTACATTGGACACCTAGATTAGGTTCACTATGTTTCAACTGTTCCATTGGTGACAAATAATTGTGTTCAAAGCCAGGATTGCAGTCATGATGCTGTAAATAGTGCAGTACAAAATAATATAAATCAAAATGATAATACTGTTTGTGCAGTTAGTTGCTCAAACAAGAAAGATTGTGATTCTTCAGCTGTTGAGGAATGAAAAGCTTATTTGAGAGATTATAAAAAAAAAGCAAAGAATGGATCAACAATATCTTGCTAAAGATAAGCTAATGAGAATGCACATGAAACAGAAAAAGTAATCCCAAAGTAAAACAAAAAGAAGATAAAGCTAAGAAAATATACAGAGAAGCAAACCCAGATTATGTGAAAGAAAAAGAGAGACAGGCCAAAAAAGGAAAAGGACCCAGATTTTGTTAAAGAAAAAGAGACAAGCCAAAAAAATACAAAGGCAAAAAAATCCACAATTAGTGAGACTAAAAGAAAAACAGACGAAGCAAAAACAAAGAGTAAACAAATTAAAAACCATTGAGGGTCTTATTAAGCAACTTCATGAAAATATTAAATGTGGACCTGAGTTATGTGTACTTGCTGTGATCAACTTTGGTACAAAGCTGGTGTGATTAGATGTCATGAACATTCATTCAACTCAGATCTTAATGCATCAATCAAACTTTGTATCACTGGGGAAGAAAGTGTGAACAATTCTGAATGGATTTGTAGAACTTGTCATCAAAACATCAAAGCTGGTAAGATGCCAAGTTGTGCAAAGGCCAATAAAATGACATTCCCACATAAGCCACATAAAGCCTTAATTTTTATGTTTCGTATTTGGCCGCTGCTTACACAGATAAACATATTTGCGAACCTTAATCTTGCTCTTATTTACAAGCTTTACGTGCCTCGTTAGACAGTGATTGGCACGGGTTTCATGCCTTTTACAACATTCGGCAAGAGCAGACGACTTGGGAACAAATTTACTTATGTAGCGACGTACCTTACGCCGCACGTGTTTCCTCTTTCGCAAAAGCTTTCGAACTTTGCGTAATGGAATACGCGACGGTTCTTTTCTCTCGCTTCCGATTAGTTTTACCCTTCCACGTAAAATGTTAACGCGACCTTCCGTCAAGCACTTCACGTTCAGATGTTTCTACCGCAACACAATCCTTGCCATTCGATCTGGCGACGTGATAGCTTGTGTCAATCACAGCTGTAGAAGCACCCTCATTTAACGCCTGGTCTTTGTTTACAAAACAGCACAATGTCTGTAATCACAGCACAATCCCTACATTCGTAGAAACACCCAGGCCTAATGGCCAAACAAACTTCGAATGCTTGACAACCATGACAAACAAGAAATTCCACATGAAGCTTCGACGTCTTCTGTTTGAACGAACTGCGTAACACGACCATGCCCAAATTTGGAAACTGACAAGTTCCTTCTTTGGAAATTCCTTATTTGGAAGTCCATTGTTGACACAGAAGCCTGGAAGGACAGCGTGACAACTTCAAGCTCGCCTTCACTTCGTGAGGCGAGCTTAAAAATGGCAAGTAGGGGACAAGAGCGGAACTCCCAAGAGAGACTTCCAATTTCTCACCATAAAAATATCACACAGTATAGAGAACTTGCCTTTTGACACCTTGCTCTTTTGACACCTTGATCTTTTGACACCTTGATTAAACTAAAAATTATTATTACAACACTCATACACTTGCTTCTTAAAGGTTGAGCGACCCTGCATCTTGAGAATGCGTGACATATCTTTTTATGCACAATCGATTTTGACAGTTTGACCTTAACTCATATTTCTAATCAGAGGCCACGATTAATCCAGCCTTCGCTTCACTACTTATGTGTTTTCTTTTCTTAACTCAATACGTTTCTTCTATCAGGCTTTCGAGTATTCGTGCTCTGTAACAAATATAAAATTGAAAGCGAGGAATGTCACACGAGAGATGTTTACAATATTGCGCTTTTGTTCACAGTGTGTTCAGTCCATTTGTGACTGCAAACTCAATCCTCAGAATTATTTAGGTGTATTTTTCATTTCTGGTATTTAATGAACATTGCGAAACAAAGACTACATGATCGAATGAAAGAAACACTTCAACAGGCAATGTACGATACGCAGAAGAATTTTATGAGGCAACAGATGTCATGTACAGAGTAAAGCATAAAGCGTCATTGTTTTACGGCTAAAGCTCACCGTAGCTTTGGTTTCTGTTTTCGCTCTGTTATCTTCCCAAAAGTATTTCGTGTCGCCACAGAAAGTTTCGTCGGGACTAAATACTTATCGGCGACAGAGATATTTGCAATACCCCAGAAGTACCATCAAACATTTGTTTGCGGCTATTCTCAAAGCTTGTGCGGTGAACGCGAGCCAAAATCTTTTCCTAAAATCCAGTTTATCCGTGCCTATTCCACAGAGCCAAATGGCGTTGAATTTGAATGGGATGCAGTTTACTTTTTCGCTTCACTACTTATGTGTTTTCTTTTATTAACTCAATACGTTTCTTTCTATCAGGCTTTCGAGTATTCGTGCTCTGTAACAAATATAAAATTGACAGCGAGGAATGTCACACGAGAGATGTTTACAATATTATTGCGCTTTTGTTCACAGTGTGTTCAGTCCATTTGTGACTGCAAACTCAATCCTCAGAATTATTTCGGTGTATTTTTCATTTCTGGTATTCACTGACCATTGCGAAACAAAGGCTACATGATCGAATGAAAGAAACACTTCAACAGGCAATGTACGATACGCAGAAGAATTTTATGAGGCAACAGATGTCATGTACAGAGTAAAGCATAAAGCGTCATTGTTTTACGGCTAAAGCTCACCGTAGCTTTGGTTTCTGCTTTCGCCCTGTTATCTTCCCAAAAGTATTTCGTGTCGCCACAGAAAGTTTCGTCGGGACTAAATATTTATCGGCGACAGCGGTGCCATCAAATATTTGTTTACGGCTATTCTCAAAGCTTGTGCGGTGAACGCGAGCCAAAATCGTTCCCGAAAATCCAGTTTATCCGTGCCTATTCCACAGAGCCAAATGGTGTTGAGTTTGGATGGGATGCAGTTAACTTTTACACACAAGTAACGAGCAATTCACTGGCCACATCTCGAGTTGTTCAGCGAAGTCAATTACGTCATCGCCCAGCACGTGATAATATGAACCAATCACCGTGTGCTGATCCTCGACCCACAAAAAGGAAAAAAAAATAAATAAAAATTCCCATTTTTAAGCTCTCGTGGGCCCCAGGCCCCCGCGAGCAATAACCTTTACATTAAACATGGAATACTGTAGGCACTTAATTCTGTCTCTCTGTGGCTAACCTCTGTTCCTTATATTATCTATTTTGTCATCACGTACACGTTTCCGAGTGTCACATCGAGGTAATAGTTTTCTCACTATAGAAGAGATTATTTTAGAGATTGTTGACAGAGAGAACAACACGAACATTTTGGAACTTGTTTGCATTATTTATCAAGACGGGTTGTATTCTTTTTTTATACACATTTGGGATTAACCATCATCTGCATTATCCACCAACTGCAGTTTCACAAGGGGTAGTGACGCAGGCTTTGACCAGGGCTTCGTCTTTCAAGAAAGATGACAGCTATAAGGACACCAAACATTTGTGTTAGTGATCAAGAGAGAAAAGATAACTATAATAAAAAATATAGTTTTCTTTTCGTGGAAAACGTACATAGAAGAGTAGCGTTTCAAAGGGAGCACATTTTCTGGCCAATTGATGACTGACAAAGCTCTTTATACGTCGATGTATTACTTTGAAATCAGTGTGCTTGCCAGCTTTTCTTTTTTTTTTTTTTTTCTGTTTGTGCGTTTGATTTTGGTGAAAATATACTGCAGCATCGGCTTAATTCCACTATAAACAAGATACAGACAATAGCCTGATCATATAACGTCAATTGAGCACGAATTTCACGTCAAGTTTTAAGGTTTATCGCAATCGGTAAAATTCCTTGTGTACTATTTTACATTTCACACTTTTACATTTCAAATTTCATGCAAATCACTAATCCTCGCGCATTTGACGAGGACTATACTGATTATGCGACGAGTGAGTAAGTATACGTGAGGCGTCGGCAAGACAATGGTGTCTATAATACTAATATATTGCACAAACTTACGATTTCTTCTTCAGTCATGTTCTTTCTTTTCCCTTTTCGTCCTAAAATTTTTCTAGTATAAGCTTCGTTGTAGGAGATTTCACACATGACTACCAACACAGCAACGACAATCGCAAGCGTTCTCAAGTCCATGCTTCGCGTCCGTGGGCTTGCAGCGTGACACTACCCAACTTCGAAACCTCCGCTCAGATTTCGAACCCAGCCTTTCTATTTCATCATAAAACAAGGACGACAGAGATATTTAAAGTTGCCAATAATTGAGTGAAGATATTTCTGTATATAAAACTGTTATTACTGACTCGTGGAACGTGACCGGGTCAATATCATGGCGCCTCGTTTAGTAGGAATTGCGATAAGTCGCCCTCTTCCTTCAGAAGTGGAATTTAAATATTTTACATTTCCTGCTGTTTATTTGCTTTCTATTTACTCTCGCGAAACTCACTGATTCTGATTCGTTATCTTTAATGGTCAGGAGAAGGAGTATTTGATATTCCATTTCAATCCCGACGTTCTTAATTCCCACAAAAAGGAAGAGTGCACGATATATGTACTCAAATAATCTATGAAAAAGCTCAAAATAAGACAGATAAAGTACCTGTAAGACTATATCATAAAATCAGTCAGAATATTGCGTCCTGATTTATGGCGCCAAAGCCATCAGTAATTTTTGCCACAATCAATATGTTCTCTCTTCTATCTAGCCCGTCGACATGGCCGAGTGGCGGGAGGATTTTAGCACAACACAACTAGCCGCGACATGTTTGACTGTTTGGTCCATCAGTTCACCAGTCATTTCACCGATTGTGTTAATCCGAGAAAGTCGTCCCTCTCTCGCCAAGGTGATCGGCGAACGGCCACGAACTTTTATTTCCGCTATACCGACGCTTCTCTTTAGCGTGCCGCCGTTAAAACTTATTGTTAATCACGACATAGCATGCATAGATCAACTTTGACAGGAGAAATCCGTCGTGGTAAGAAAACGGCGCAGAGGTGGCAAACTAAACATTTCGTGAAAATCACTTCGGTTATGTGACTGTCTGTTGCCCTCCTTTATATTATGGATGTTAGCGTTTGTATTAGTTTTCCAGGTTAGGTTTCAAAATACTGTCTTGCTGATGCTTTATGACTAAGCAGTCTTGTAAAGTCCATTTTTTCCAGACGATATACTTTTAATATCGGATATTGTGTGCTTTGTACTGCGTCACTTTTACCGCTAATGACTCAGATCTTTATTTTATTTTTGCAACGTATTAACAATCTCAAAGCAAGGCAGGCAGGCTTTATTTTCTTGTTATCACGTCGTTATGTTTCATTCTGATCTACAGTTGCACTTCAGTAGGGTCGCCGCAGCACACACGTAGCCCCGGACACCTCCAGAACGAAATGGTAGCTGAAAAAAAAAATCACATCTTCGTTTAGTGAAGATTTAAAAATTCTTTGTTCCCTTTGGCAAGTATCAAGACTCAATAATATGTTTGTCAAAGCTGTTTACGTGTTCGTTACTGTAAGTACTGGTATGGTAAGATTGCGTTTTTAAATCTTCCAAAATCAAATCCTTCAATGTATGAATTATGTGGATGCTTGCCAGGCCAGCCGTCTTGCCTGTTGAGATTACTTATAAATCCTCTTTCCAAAATATTTGCATAGATTTTCTAAACCTTTACTAACCAAGTGCATACATGCATGAGTTAAGTCTATACCAGATTTTTTTAAATTTTATCTCGAGATTCGTGTGGCCAAGACTGGAGGGCTACTACCTCATGTTTTTCAGTGCACAGATCGACCGATATTGTCATGTCTTTCTCAGTTTAAAACTTCTCACTTTTTCTCGTTGTCTACCAGTCTCTTACAACTATATCCATAAATTTTCGGGCAGGGCCATATAAACGTCGATCACCAGCCACAACTTACAGTGAGTCTTTCTGAAGACTACTCTCACCCGACGATCACACTTTAAACGAGCAAATGGGTCATCAAAGTGTTTTCAAAACTGTTACAATGCACCCCCTCCCACAAATACACAACATGACTAAAACCTGATTTCCATATGATCGCTTCAATCGCCCGAATTGCCCCGACCGCCCCGATCGCCGGAATCGCTGCGACCGCCCAGGGGTTTCCATATGATGATTATCTCCATCGTCTGAGGTGGTTTCCATTACAAACATTTCTATCGCCCCGATCGTCTGAGATAGAACCGGGGCGATCCTTGCGACGACAATTTATTCGATCGCCGGAATCGCCGGTGACTGTGTTTCCAATAATTGCTTCGATTGCCCTTGATCGTCCCACTAGTTCTGCGGACGACCGGAGCGATCCAGGCAATCATATGGAAACCAGGCTTAAAGCACTAATATTTTGTTTCGGAAAGCATATGGTTAGGTGGTTTAACTGCATACTTTGAATCAGTTTTTAAGGTCGGCGTCTCACGAAAGTGAGAAGCACGACCTTGTTGCGGCCACGACACCGTCAGTCCGTCAGTCAGTCCGTCATCTGTGTCAACAATAGACTTCCAAATTAGGAAGTTTATTCCAAATTTGGGCACGATCACGCATGATGAAATACATTTCAAGAGATCGATTAACTTTAAAGGCACGGAATTATACGACCTTTTAATCACGGCTTTTGGTGAAAGTATGAATGCGGAAGATGCTCCAAAGGTTTATACTTGCTCTTGGCCGATACCTCGAGTGTTTCAGCATCGCCCGATTTTCCTGATAAACTCTGTGTGAAAACAACATTTCATACTGGCGTAACGGTACGGACTTTATATCGATCGTGTAGTTATTATTTTGTGTGAATGTTTCAGTCGGTTGACCGTACACAGGAACCCGGCGTTCATCTCTATCGACACTCATTGTGCAGTGGACGCGCGCGATTTAGTTGTTTACATTCCTCAGTTTAAATTTGCCTGGATAACTTACCGCAAGACTTGAAGTATATTGTGTATGCCGAAGCCCTTGAACGAAAGGTTACTTTGGTGTTCTTCGTTGATAATGATTTACAATATTATTAAGAGTTCGCTCGAACGAACTATGCAAGAAAATAACACATTCTTGTACGTATGTACGTATTCGGTCATCCGGTTAATATTTATCTGTTTCATCGGATTACCGAGACCGTAAATATGTGAACCTTCTATGACAGGTCATTTATGTGACTATAATAAACTTCACTCAAAAAGCATTTTGTATTCGTCGTCATTTGAAACCCGAGTTAATGATTACCGTGAATATGTATACCGCTTGGAAGGAAGTTACGCCGCTCAAAATGATTTAAACACCGGTAAAGCGGGCAAGGGTTTGTGCACTTTAGAATATATCCTGTCAATGTTCGCTTTGAGTTGAGGGGATTGCACTTTGAGGTTTACGAGAAGTTATTTGACTCTCTGAGCTGAGCCGATTGCTCATTAAATATGCATGTTACGCTTGATTGAGTGCAAGCGTGTTGCCCTCACAGTAGTAAAGCGTGACGTCTTATTTTGCAAAATTTTCCATTCGAATCTCTAAACATACACAGCTGCTGCACAAACGTGTGCAAAGTTTCAAATCGCTAGCCCTACTGACAGCAACCAGTTTGCTCCATACTGAACTCTCTTATTTAGCATCAGTTCTAAATCAAAGGAATCATTAACACCAAATAGGAGGGTTTAGTATTGAGCAATTTGAACTTCAATAGCCCACATCTCAGTTGTTCAATGCGCGAAAGAGCTAATTTTTTGTGTGACCGTTTTTAGACAGGGCATTCCACAGAATTGTCTAAAATCCATATTCCGATATTTTTTGTGACATCACTTTACCACTATATTCACTCAAGGCAATCTCTACTTTAGAGCAGTTAAGACACAAGCCTGTTGTACGGACTAGACCACAACCAAAGTCTGCCAATCAAAAAGATAGCCGACCTTATAGCGGCATCGCTGCTTTGATTTATTTCGTACATGAATAGTAAAGTAGGGAATGAGAAATATACGTAATTCAGTATAATTTCAACGTAAAAAAAAAAAGGAAAAAAAGAAAACCTTGACGAGAAAAATTTAACTAAGTAAAGAGAAGAGCCAGCTGCTTTGTGAAGCACATTTGCGATTTCGAGCATTCGTGTTCAATATCCGGAACGTGCAAACGTCAGAGATTCGTTATCACCTGCTTCTTGAAGTTCGTTTGAAGTTTCCCGCATGACATGGAAAGGACCAAGTCATGAGAGATGTTGTCAATTCATGCGCAACCAACACTAGTACCGAGTGAGTTTACACGCAGAGCGAGCTAATATAAATGGCTAACATAGAATTATTCGATTTTCTGGCTTCTTCTCGCATGTTTTTATGAGGTCTTACCTCGTCACGTTTCTCTGGTCAAATCAAACTTCGAAAATGTAAAAAACATTAACTCAACTCAACAACAACGGAAGGCACTAGCTACTGTAACAAAGTACTCATCGAGAGAGCTTCCGTGGGTCAGGATTACTCAGGTTTGATTCGACAGTGTTGAAGGTACACGTCTTCTTGTTTGGTTTTAGTTTGCCAATGAAATGATTAATACGGTACTGTATGTGTAGTTTAGGATAAGTGAGCTTTAAAACAAAAATGCTCGAAAACCGGCTAAGAAAACAGGGCATTGTATTTAGTAAACTTGTGCATTTGATGTAAACGGCAAACACACACTGATGTCGCTGTTTGTTTAGTTTAGCCATGCATTCAAACTGTAATAGTTCACATGGGTGATCAGTTTGATGGTGACTCCTTTTCTTCGCACATGGCTAAATTCACAGAAAGGTTTTGTGCTTATAAAACATGTTTCTAATCCTCCAAGCCTTTAAATCAAACCATTAACAGCTGTTTAAAAAATATCGTTTTCTACAATCGGGTACAATTTTTACTTCCTTGATCACCGGATTACACCCTGCCCAGGTACTGCAAGTGCAACTCTACAAAGGGCAAGGGAACTAACATGCTGCTGATCTCATAGCGCATCATGAACAGACTAAAATGCACACATTGCACTTTATACCGACTATACAGAACTTGCGATAATCAGAAAAAATAATAGCATTTTTAAGGCGAAGTGTGAAATGGCACGACGTCGGCCGAACGTGGCACAGTTCATCGAACGACAAGTGCACAAACTTACATTTTCTCTTTCGAGTATGTGGTTCCTTTTCCGCCCTCCTGGAAGCATGTTAATGTAAGCATCGCCGCAGCAAAGTTGACACATGAACACCAAGGCGAAGAACAAAGCAAGCTCCCTAGGATTCATTTTACTCTTCTTTCACGCGTTATTGGCTGGCTACGGAGATCTGTTACTGTGCTAAGTTGTCAGTTCAATTTATACAACTTAAGCAAATTAAGTTATGTCTAATTTTCAGGATAACGTTTACCCGGAAAACAGACAAAGGTGTTTTTCCACTTTTGTTTTATTAACGGTGTGACTTTTGAAAACTTGTCAGTTTGATTCTTTGCAAGCTGCCGGATTTAGCATTGCCGACCGGCAACAACAAAAAGGCATGTGATTGTGGAATTTAAAGTTAAAGGTCTCACACCAAAGAAATTTCTTACAATACATAAATCGAGGTTCCAAAGTTGGGCTATTACCTGTGGAAATTATTGTTTTATTTTATTTTATTTTTTTGTTTTTTGTTTTTTGTTTTTTGTTTTAGTTGCAGAATTAAGTAAATAAGGAAAAGTCATAAAAGTATCAGACAACGTTTGTTAACAAAGTAAGTCGATGGTGGAAATTCTGCTTGGCGGATGTTTGCCTTCATTTTCAAGTGGATTGGGGTGACTGAGGGCTAATTAATGTTTGCTTTGACGAAACCATTTCCTACAAACCGTCACAAGGAATATAAAACTGTGTAAACATTTAATATAAAGAAATTACTAAATCAGATGATATTAAATAAGACCCGTACTTGTTAGCCTTCATTGGTTTTTTTTCGCATAATATGCAAAAGAAAGGGTTGCCAATAATGGCGATTTTGAAAGTCTTGGTATTGCTGACACAAGGGTCTTTTTTGCAGTGATAGTTTTTTGAAATTTCTTAACATTTGCAACGATGAGGTTACCTGTCTTACACGCATATATGTTACGTATAACATCGTAGAAAGCAGTACAATGTATTCTTTTAATTAATTTGTGTGCCACGCTTCGAACAGTCAGAATATTCTTTGCGCACAGTTCGTCTGAGCTTGCAGCAGTGAACCCACACTTAGGAATGTACATTACATTTTGCAACGCGCACTGCACGGAGGAAAAAAGTACGTGACAAGCAAAGCAAATCCCAAAGGTTCCGCCGTCTAAAATAACATGCAGGTGTCCGGGTTGTTCAAAGCCCGGTTAAGCTAAACCTAGGGTTCACCAAGATCTTTCTTTCGCATATTTGGTCAACAAACTGCAGAGTTTGATCAAAGACTAGCTAAAAAGTTGGTTCTTGCTCAAAACATAGCGATGGAATCGTTTTGTGAGCAAACGCTTGTATTTGTAGGCCTAAAAATGACAAGAAAGTTTAGCCAGCCTTCACCCGGGGTTAGCCTAACCCAGCTTGTTTCGCTCCGGACCGAGACGCTGTCCTTCTCTTTTCGGAAAAACATATAGTACCGCAGCATAGACTGAATCGTTTTAGTGGAAGAGGCTTAAAAATTGTGTGAGCATGACTAATGCTCCATGCAGCTTTTTCTTCAAATACTGGCGGACTCGCAGTTCTATATTTTCGTGTGGCGTTTTCAGTGTTTTTCATTTCATCCATACCAATTGAAAAGCATTCTAGATCCTGTGTTGAACGTTACACTTTGTATCTTCTCGTGTAAAGAGCAGCGGATGTTATTTGAACGCGCCATATGGGATTTCACTGATAACTATAACCAATGCACTAGTTTGGTTTCCAAAATATTATCATTCAATATTTATTTTCACAATTTGTACAGAATAGAAAACTTCTCCTGAATTAAACGTTGAAACAGGTCTGGCATTAGCTGCTGTAACAAAAAAAAAAAAAAAAAAAAAAAAAAAAACTGAAATAGACGTACTTAATCTCTAGCTTTGATGCAGGTTTCAGATGCATTTATTATATAGACACGAGTGTTTTACTGGCAAATATACCGTGCGTAAAATCCATACGAAACTACATCCGGGAACCAAGTGGCGTATTTTCCATAATTATCCTCACTAGTGAGGATATCGTTGGCATCATTTCTCGCTTTTGCACGGTTGTTTGTGCAATTTCTCGTAAAACACTTGTGTCTAATATAATAAAAAGAAAATTACACGGCGGCTTGAAGATATGGATTTTATTTTCCCGTGGTAAAAACAATATTTTACTCACTCGCGAAGCGCTCGTTCTTAAAATATTGTTTTTACCACTCGAAAATAAAATTCATATCTTCGCGCCGCCGTGTAATATCCTCTATGTACCATGGAGAGAAAAATACGTTTGAACTTATTACAATAATAGTATTACTAAGTCACTCTGTAATGCTTCCAACATAAGCGCGACCGTGCAACGTGTGATATTTTCAAATATTTTTAAACATCGACTTTTTTCCTGACTTTCTGCCGATAAGTTTCCCCGGCTATATCGACATCAAATAACCACGTTCATAATCATGCTGAGATATTTTGGCTAGCCACCTGGCGGGTAGAGTAAAGAACTGCTCCCTTTCACTCCCAAGAGTGATCAACTTCAATTTTCTCCTTCAGTTTCTCGCCAAATATATATTCAGTAAAGGAGATTTTGACTCTCGATATAACTTGCTCGATAAAAGCTGTTTAAGTTATCAATTCTCACTCTATCACTCCTACATTGTCTTCTTTTAAAAACGGTTGGGAGAAACTGGTATTTTGAGCTTGGGAGTGAAAGGGTTAAAAGCACTGACTGTAGAACCCCGCTATTTTGAACTCGGTAATCTCTAACTCCTCGCTATCTCGAACAGAATCCGATATCCCTTGGAAATGAACTTGGTAGAATTTCCCTTGGTAGAACCCCGCTATCTCGAACTATTCTTGCTTCCCTTGAGAGTTTGACATAGCGGAGTTCTACAATATGTTGAAGCTTTAAAAACATGCATGCTGGATGACGTCACACATGCTAGACGATTTCAATTTCTTCTCCAAAATACTTTGTAAATGATTTTGTAAGGAACTAGTAGAAATTATACCTTAAACGACAGACGAACGATGTATTTCGAGGTGTTTCAAAGCGAGCAGAGAGAAGTGCGTGATCTCTTTGATAAGGAAGCACTTAAATTTATAAGTTCCCCACTCTCTTTCTGTCTGAGTGTAAACATCTACCAATATGTGTCTAAATTAAAAGATAAAAGATAATTTGTGAAAACATATCGCTAAAAACTGGAAGTGCACACTCGCTCAAGAACGATAGCTTAAGAATGAAGAGATATTATACACAGCTCAGCAAAAAAAGGCCAAGTCATTGCTGAAATCGATTTAGAATGATAATGTTAACAAACATGAAAATTATAATATTCTGCTTATGCAATAGAAATACTAACCTATACAATCGCACGCAAAAGGCCACGAGACACTTAATGAGTTTGGGGAACATTTTTGACGTTATATGAGCTGGCTCTCCTTTACTGACACCCATCTCCCCGGGTTGATGTTGTTCTTTGGTGTGCAGGAAGGACTTTAATCAATATGCGTTCGTGGCCACATGTTTAGATGGTTCAGAATATTGCCTGACACGATCAAGGTTCCCATTTGAAGCGTAAACGTACATTTTTCCCGAATTAGCTGTGGGCTGTTCGCTGTTCGCAGCCAATCAATCTAATGGTGCATCTGGACATTGTGTTGGTTTCCAACAAGAACATCGGTAACAAGCACAATCGGTTATTTAAAAGCCAAACAAAATTTTTAACTTTTAACGAAACTGTTAGACCAAAGGAAACACACACGTTTTTGTCAAACGACTCAATGAAATGGAACCTTTGCTGTCGCCTAAGATGTCGGCGCGCAAATGGATTATGCCGGAGGGCCCCTGATCGTTGAAGCTAAAGTTCTGTTTCGAGTGTGCGACTTTTGTGCAGATGAATTCGAGGAGAATGCGGGGGCGTTCCTCTTGTCCGTTTGGTTGAGGAATTGTGCATGCTCCCAAATCCACTGGAACTGAAGATGTTCCTGAGACCTCGTCGAAAATTTTGGCTGAATATAAAATAAAGACCAGGACTGAGGGAACTGTTTAAATAAGCCAAGAACAGAACACAGAAAAATACAGTTTCTAAGCCGCAGAGGGATATTCCATTAGGAATCCAGTAAAATAATGTCATGTAGGCAGTAATGTTAAAAGGAAGCCAACAACAAGCAAACAGTACGACAACAGACACAAGCATCTTCAATACGCTTTTGTTTTGATGTACCATTCTCGTTTTGTCCTTTATGGATTGGTTCCCAGGGAATTGTTGCCGCTTCAGTTTCATTGCGATAGCAGAATACAAAATAGTTACCAAAGTCAGCGGTAAAAAGAACAAAAAGATAGATATGGTCAGAAAGTAAACTTGGCTTGCTTTTAGGTTGTCAAACCTTGGAGCCCAACTGCTGGTGCAAAACATTTTGTCGCCCTGTGAGTGAAGTTTGTAAATGTAGAAATAAGGGCAATGAAAGAGAACTGCTAACACCCAAGTTGACACTACAACTGCCCTCCGAAGTGTTCCCGTGAATAAGGCTTTCTTCATGGGATAAACCAACCCGTAGAATCTATCAACTGCAATGGCGACCATGCTGAGAATGGACACTGCTGTCGCGACATCTTGGATAAAAGGCAAAAACCGACACAGCATCTCCCCGGGCAATCCTGAAACGAACCAACGGTCACGCTGCGAAAATGTCCAAACGACGTTTTTGGGCATTGTAAACGCGGCAAAGAAGATATCCGATAAGGCCATGCTTAGGATGAGATAGTTCTTCGCAGTCCTCATTGATCGATTCTTGTAGATGACGAAAATTACAAATGAATTGCCAATAAAGGACATCAGCATCAATACACAAAAGCCTGCCGTCTTTCCAGTTTTCGCAGCCGTGGATTCTTCGAGGCCGCAGGTTCCGCTTTGAGGAGGGTTTGTGGCATTCATCGCTTTTTTTGTCGTGACGGTCAGGTTCGTGTTCTCTTGGAACATTGATCTTCTGCTTTTTTAAGCGCTTTAAAATCAGCTGGATCAGTTAAGATAAGAGTATGACAGGCACTCTGTCAAAAAATAATGCGAAACTGTTTCCCTTGTCTTTTCGTATGATTGCGTGCGCAAGGCAATTATAGTTACTATGGTTTCTGCTCAAAACATATTTGAATCTTCTTTTATTTTTTTTGGCAGTTGTTGCAAATTGAGGGGGAAATGTCAATAACTGATCGCCACCCAAGGTTCGAAAACGATTTTTTTTTTTTTTGTCGCAAAGGGACAGCAGCCTTGATATTGTCCCTTTAAATTTCAATACTTTGTGGCCTTTTTTTTAAAACTAACTTGGCAGTTCGAGTTTATAACCCTATTCCTGACATTTAAATTGGCGGCGGTGCCTTGGAAGCATTGATGATAACATAAACTAATAAAGCCCTCTTGACAGTTACTTGTCCTTTTATTAAAAAGTGTGCCTGAATTTCTAATGTGCTTCAGCAAAGTGTTTGTATAAACAGCGGCTATTCTTATGACCGTTTTTTTAGCTCGAGAAGGGAATTGATTATGATGCAGTACCTGTGTACTAGCCGATTCAAGTTTCTTATTATCAGCCTAAACTGGCGTACTCGGCAGATGCCGCGAGAGTCGAACTAATTAGCCATTAGTTAATAAAATTTTCACAAACTACAAAAGTAAAAAGAGATAATGTTATACACAGGAATACTCGAACCTAAAATCGGTCGTAGGATTATAGGAGGATAAGCGGTCGAAGTCCTAAACCACATGGATAATCTGTCTGTCTAAATGATTTTGGCAAACTGTCCGTTTGCAGATTTATTTTCATTCGGTCTATTTACATTCCTTCTTGTGATCTGCGACTGCAAATTAGGAATTCCAAATTTTTAATCTATATGCGCCTTATTCCCAGACTGCGGGCAAATAAGCTTGTGCTTGCGAAGTACATGTAAAGAAGGCTTTAAGGTGATGTTAACGACGGTTTTTCGTACAACATTATTTTTCTATACTACTTGTCCAGCAATCTTCTAAACTATCCACTAATAACAATCTTTTAGCACAAAATTATGCCTTTAGCGAAGGTTTGCCATGTTGTTGTGGTAGGAGCCAAAGCGCAGCCGCTAGCTTCAAAATTGCAGGGTCGGCGCGAAAATCCGTCGTTAAAATTCGTCTCGTGTAGCATAACCTTTAGTCTTTTCTACATTAACATGGAATGGATAAACGAATGCGAAATGTGTTCAAAAACAATAGAAAGATTCATGTCTGGGCTATGTATTTCAAAGTCTGAACTTTGGGTTTTCAAATACAGTGCATTTTAACTTGGCAAAATAAATATGAAGACTGTTGCAGCAAATTTTCACCATGCATAGCCTGAATGACTACAGGGCTTGTGTTCAAATTCGGCTATTACTTTGCTTGGAACTGACCTAAAACTCAATAAACATTTGAATGAACGAGTCATAATCTAATCTCCTAATTTTAAGCAAGTAATTGATCGAGGATGCATGTATGTACCTCTGTTCCCAGAACAACATTGTTTGAGGGAGTGATTATAAATTCAGCTACAGGCTGATCCGCCAGCGAATGTGTCCTTTTATTTTCACAGGTTAGTTAAGGGCTCGTTCGGAAGTGTTTGTATGGATGGTAAGTGGAGCCCTATGTTTTGTTTTGTTGTTGCTTTGTCTGTTTAAGTGTGGAACTTTATGCCATATTTCCTGTAAAGGGAATGATATGCATTCTGACCAGTGGCTACAATTCTTTAAATCTGGGACTGGTTTTTGATGCGCCTGTTTGTGTATAGCTTGTGTTCACAAAATATATAAAACAATCAGAATTTTGATTGATGGCAAATTAATGTGTTTTCTAATTATTTTGTTTAATATCAGTTGTCAGATTGTCAATTCGAATTTTAAATAAAATATGCTCGAAGGAAAAACAATCATGTCAAATCTTCTCTCTAACTTGATGCTTTGCTGTGCCTTTCAGTCCCCTTTTTCATCAAAAAATACCATTAATTATTCAAATCAGCCCTGCAATTCCCGAAAGCCCGCTTATATTGATGAGATATGACTGCCTTGACTGCCTTGATGTTCTCTCTGAATCACCTTTTTTTGCCATTTTTAACTCTTAGAACTTAAACCAACGATGCCTGATTTTAGCTTAAAGGTGTTTATACATTAATTCATCATTCCACTGACTTTATCAGTCATCACTGACGCTTTCTTGTCTCACCTGCTTTTGCGTGCCATCCAGTGAAAGGTCCTGTAATTTCATCAGATTTTAAAACAAATGTGTTAAGATTCGTTTGTTTTAGCTCATAATTAGACAATCAAATATGTGCACTGATTATAATAATCACCACCCACGCAAACCGCTATACAATTAAGATATACCAATCCTGATCAATCTAAAAATGATTACTAGAAACAAAAGAGTTTCTAGTTTCGAGACGAATGAAAATAAGAACCTTAAAAAATTAAATAAACTCAGAATGAAAACAGGGAAACACAGTAAATAATACTGAATGACAATGAGTTATCGTCCCACTCGATTAACGAAAAATGAGCGCCATTAAAATCAATTTAATGCCATGTCAGATATTTATCGCACAATTATAAGAAAGCTTATGAATATAATTGCTACTTCTTTGAGTTATCGACCGACTCGATTAACGAAAAATGAGCGCCATTAAAATTTAATGCCATGTCAGATATTTATCGCACAATTATAAGAAAGTTTGTTATTAGTCTTTTGTTACTCGGGTTTTCGGTTCTATTAAATAGACGGACTTTGTGGTTTTTCATCGTCATTTACAGTAGCTGGGTCGGCCGGGTAACTTGTTGTTTGTCCACGCGTGCAGGTTCGTAAAAATTCTTTACTTTGCTTTATGCTGTATATCGGCATTTGGCATATCGACATCAATTTTTAGTTGATTCAATTCATTGCGGGTACATTTAAAATGTACCTCGTGAATTGACATTTAGTCGTTGACATTGGGGTGTAGCCCAGCTATTCAGCATTATCAGTATTCAAGCAAAAAAGTCGGACAGAAGTTAAATTTGGTCAATGGTGTATTGTGTCTGTGATAAATTGTGATTCAAATAGCCGGGTTTCAATTTATTGAGCCAACACTAATTTGTTCAACGCGGAAGCTTGGAAAGATCTTTCAAAGGTAACCGGTCTAATTTTTTCGAACATGTTTGCTTTCACTCGGCAGCTCAAACGTCAGCTTGTGACAAAAGATAGGACCGGATCTTAGCTAGTAATTCTTTTAATCGAAACGATTTGATGCACCAGTTAGACACTGGTAAGTTGCTAGTCCTCTCTTGCGTCTCTCTACTTCGTTTTATACAGATTTACAGTAGTAACATACATTCTACAAGTACTTAAAACAGAAACATTTCAGTGAATTCATGCAAGCTCTATACACCAATCATTTACGGGCTGCCCATAACAATTCTCATTCTTTTCCGGTTGCTTCATTAAGTATTGATCGAGTTTTAAAATTTCCTGGCTGTGGTTACTCTAGTTGCAGTCAATAAATAACCTCAAAGCATTTCTATATGGTGATTTTTAAACTTGGAATTTTTGCTAATCCTTTCACGCCGGTTGAACTTAACTGGAAATTACAGCTAAGAATTTCATTGAAAAAGAAAACACTCGAGTTTAATTCTATCAAGAAACAGCTTTCACACAGCAGCTGCTAACTGCTGTTTATGAATAAAAACTAGGCGAATTCTGTAATTGATGGCATCGCCAAAATTATGGGTTCGAGGTGTTTCAAAATGATTGAGGAATATTCATTTTCTAAGTAAAATCCTGTCCGGTGGAATAACGCATTACTCTTGTTTGAAGCAGATGAAAACTGAAAAATAAAGAAGAATTAGGAATAGACCAAAGATGTGGCACCACCAAAATTATGGGCTCGAAGTGTTAAATGAGGAATATTCATTTTCTTAGAAAATGTTGTCGGCTGGAATAACGCACAGATCTTGTTTGAAGCAGATGAAAACTGAAAAAATAAATTGAAGAATTGGGAATAGGCAAAGAAATGGCGTCAGCAAACTTATGGGTTCGAGGTGTTAAGTGAGGAATATTCACATTTACCTAAGACAAATCCTGTCTTGAATAATACATTAAAACCTTGTTTGTAAGCAGATATATAAAAAAAGAATGCCATGGATTAAGAATTGGCCCAAGAAAAACGAAAATAAAATGGTAAATGCTTCAACCAATTTAGTGTTCGATGTTAAATGAAGCTTCTGTAAACTATGCTGCGAAAATGAATTGAAGTTGGAAAAAGGCAGAAATAAAATAATGTGGATGCTTACTTAAATCAATAAAAGTTTGGTTCAACCACAAACTAAAGGTGTTAAATGGCTCAATATTCACATTTGCTGAACGCAGATGCTATTTTGAACAACAAACAAACACCTTCGACCAATATCCTACAACTTTAGACGTAGTTTAATTAATGAACATGTATAGCTGTCAAGAGCCCTTGATGGTTTTGTTGTGTCATAAACACTTCTGAAACGCCTTGTCAGTTGGCTTGTCAAAAACGCGTGTGAAACTACAATTGGTAGTCATCGAGGGTTCCAGTATTGTAAGCATATGAAAATTTAATGGTCCACGGGGCCGTGTTGGACTGACACAATGGAGGGAATGTAATCTATCAGGAAACAGAAAAGAAATTGATTGTAGCGTAAGCCGAAGGCCAGGTGCCGTTCAGCAAGTCCATGCCCATTTGTGTGTTTGGCGGGAGTTCTCGCAGGCACCTGACGTGGGTACACACTCGAGTGCGAAAACTGTTTTAAAGCTAACAGCATAGCCCGGACGAAGCACACTTTAATAGTATCTGACTCTTGATTTTCAGGTGCATGAAAGGATAACAACCGATAAAACTGTAAAAGTCTTCCTTCGCCACACACATCCATCAAATTGTCGGTTAACGGACGAAGCCATGAATAACACGACTTCTCCATCGCCAAGTTGTCTCACTGAAGAATCCATGGCTGCGAAGATTGGGAAAACGGCAGGTTTTTGTGTATTAACACTAATGTCCTTTATTGGCAATTCGTTTGTAATTTTGGTGATCTACAAGAATCGATCGATGAGGACTACGACAAACTATTTCATCCTAAGCATGGCCCTATCGGACATCCTCTTTGCCGCGTTTACAATGCCCGAAAACGTCGTCGAGACATTTTCGCAGCGTGACCGTTGGTTCGTTTCGGGATTGCCCGGGGAGATGCTGTGTCGGTTTGTGCCTTTTATCCAAGATGTTACGACAGCAGTGTCCATTCTCAGCATGGTCGCCATTGCAGTTGATAGATTCTACGGGTTGGTTTATCCCATGAAGAAAGCCTTATTCACAGGAACACTTCGGAGGGCAGTTGTAGTGTCAACTTGGGTGTTAGCAGTTCTCTTTCATTGCCCTTATTTCTATATTTACAAACTTCACTCACAGGGCGACAAAATGTTTTGCACCAGCAGTTGGGCTCCAAGGTTTGACAACCTAAAAGCAAGCCAAGTTTACTTTCTGACCATATCTATCTTTTTGTTCTTTTTACCGCTGATTTTGGTGACTGTTTTGTATTCTGTTATCATAATTAAATTCAAGCGGCAACAATTCCCAGGAAACCAATCCTTAAGGAACGAAAAGCGAATGGCCCAGCGGAACAAGAGCGTATTGAAGATGCTTGTGACTGTTGTTGTAGTATTTGCTGTTTGTTGGCTTCCTTTTAACATTACTGTCTACATCTCATTGTTTTACTGGATTCCTAATGGAATATCCCTCTGCGGCTTAGAAACTGTATTTTTCTGTGTTCCGTTCTTGGCTTATTTAAACAGTTCCCTCAGTCCTGGTCTTTATTTTATATTCAGCCAAAATTTTCGACGAGGTCTCGGAAATATCTTCAGTTCCAATGGAAAGGAGTACAATGCCTCCCTCAGGCGAACACGATTTTCGCCCCTGCCTTCACCTCATATGCGTGTACGTAAAAATCTAAAACTTGAATCAGGCGTCTAGATTTTTTATTTCATAATGTTGCAAATGTGACTCATAATCATAATCGAAGCTCAAATTCCGAGAATATTGAAGTGCTCCAATCACTGAGAAACTAGTAATAATTAGTTCTGCTCCTAAATATTTAGCGCATTTTACCTCTTTCAGAGTTGGATCTGACAATAAAAAAAAAAGAAAAGAAAAAGAAACAATATATAGGGCCATACTAGATTTTGCTTGTGTTTGAGAAAATCTCCAGAAATTTACTTATATAAGGTTGCCAGGACAACTGAAGTTCGTTAAGTGAAATAATCATGTAAAAAATATTTGTAAATTTGGCGTAGCCCAGAAAATCACATTAAAATTTAGTTACTGCCCAACAACGTTCGTGTTTTTGATACTAAGATGGGAGTTTCATTTATGCCGAGCAATAATATCCCAAACCCATTGTACATATTTGATGACAATATATGCACGTGTAATGCGTATAACGAACAATGTCGTTCGGTGCTGGTCGAGTGGTGTTTTTGTGCAACTTAAACGTTGTTGTTAAAATTTACAGAATATATTTGTTTTAAAGCTTACAAAGGTTATATTTCACTGCCCAAAAATAGAAACTCTTAAGGAAGGCTGGTTAATCACGTTCTTTGCTTTATCCGACAGACTTATCTAAATAAATTCGCCTCAAATGTCAAATTTGTCACTTTACTGTAAATCAGCAAATCAGAAGCGACTTTTGTTTCAACAATGGAATATTAGCAATTCAAAAAACTGATGTCGGTCTTCTTTGCATATAGCAGCTCCATCACTTTAGTAGCAACAACAGCGGTTCATTCTTTTTATTCTTTTCTATTTTTTCTTGAAAAAATCTGTGGTCATCTTTTTTATACGACATCAAGAACAAATTTAAAAAATAACAACTTCACAAATAATGTGAAACCTGGACCTCAAGAGAAACTTCAATCGCAAATTCAGCCATCCAATTTAAAAACATGTTTTAATATCCCTTTGTAAGATTTTGTTTACTTATATTTTGTGAAATATTATAACGTAGTGATATTTCAAAGTTCTGAGCTAATTATTCATACATGGTCGATGAACTTATAGCCTGCGTGTTGCCAAGCAGCATTAAAATAGGGCTTTTTTAAATTTTGTTTGCAGGTTTGTTTTTAAAATTAGTTGATTTTGATATGCCAAATTATTAAATCGACTAGAATAAGCTAGAATAATCAATTAAGATTCAGCTGAGAAATAAACATTTTAACGGCTACAGAGCCCCAAAGTTAATCAGTAAATTATATGCAAGGCATTTATTGAAAGATAGTGAAATTTACCGAATAAAACAATTTAAACTGTAGGCCTTGGACACTGTAAAATAATTATCAAAATTATTATCGCCAAACATTGAATTTAATCTTGTTAAAAATCTTCCCTAACATTTTCTTCGAGTGTTTTTGACGCCATTTGCACTAATTGTAAAATAACTATTAGATTTATCATCGCCAAACATTAAATTTAATCTTGTTGGAAGTCTTCCCTCCCATTTTCTTCTAGTGTTTTTTTTTTTGACAATTTGCACTTAGTCTAAACTTTAAAGAAAATATTGTGGATATTTACAACATTGCAAATGTGAACTGCAGCTTTATAAATCACTACTAAACTTCGAAGTCGTCGTCTTGCTCTGGATGCTTAGTTAATTATTAACTATTCAGTTTAGTGGGACCGAGCCTTTAGTGAGATGAAGGTTACTCTAGCGAATGGATAATCTAAGTACTATCGATGGGTGTAATATAGTATATATGTATACCATTTAATTTTTGCATGAATGATCCAAAACTTAATTACTTTTGTTCCGTATCCCAAAACAAATATGTTTATTCAGCAGTAAATAGTGAAACAGGTAATTAGTTGTAAGCACGCCATGCAAACCGCAAACTATGGTAATGTGCGTCAGGGGCAAAAAAGGAAAACTTGTCGCCATTTCAAACTTGAAGATCTTCTTTCTGTCATGACGGAAATCTCAACGAAAGTCGTTTTTATTCTCACAAATCAGTTAAAAACTGCAAATCTAAGGAAGATATTTTAATATCACCAAAACAGCAGGGCTAGTCTTACTCGGCAGGCGTGTTTATTAAGCGAGACTCGTAAAACATTATGAACTGTAAAACTAAAGTGATTGCTTCTGTCCTTTGATTCGCCGCCGTTTGACTATTGAGTTCTATAAGATACGAAAGAGCTGAGAGAAAAAGTAAAGAAATGAAGACCTGTTTTGCTGTTTACATACACTATTATCTATTTAATCGTACTTACAAGCCCAACAGTGGATTTGTAAAATGATATTGGAGGTAAAAGAAAAAAAGCGAATACTATTTTACAAATGAAGGCAAAAACTCTCCAATAAAGGGAAAGGATGACTAAAAAGACTAAAACTTGTTCGCAGCTGTGACCGATGAACTCTCACGCAGTGTGTACATAGTTCTTGTTATTTGTCTCAAAATTGTTTCCGTCACATGCCCTGCAACAAGGGTTCCCATCTTTTGTCTCTGAAGTTTTCCACGGCCTAATGTCCTAGTGCTTTCGTTTTTATCTAAAATCAACACTGAGCAATTTCCTTTACCACACCCTCCCTCCCCCCCCCCCCCCCCCCCCACCTTCATCATAGACCATAAATCCATAAATATCCCGTGTGTTGTGATTGAATACTTTTTTGTTCAATCAGTTTCAAAACGACGCCTAAAGTCTGAGCATTTGGCAGAAAGATCAAAGAGACATGAAAATCTGAACTACAATTTTGCTTTATTGATTGCTGTTTCTTTGTGTTCCAATAATGTGTCGGGCCCACTGCTGATCGCCGAAGAAGTGCAGCTGTTTAGGACAAAATATTTCTTCAGAGTGTTGACCTGTATAAAAAAATATGACACAGATCAATACGATTTATAAATGTACTCGAAACAGCAGGACAATACCGTTACAAAGAAAATATAGGGAAGGTAAATTTTAAGAGAAACATAAACAAGCTATTCCATGACAAAATCTGCAGTATTTATGCTTTTATTTCACAGAGAACGATGCGAGTGAACTAAGTAATTCTAGGCATACTATCTAAATTGCACACAAGCTGACCTGCTGCCTATTTTCACTTAATAATAATAAACTCTATTTAACTGCCTATGGCCTTAGAATTATGGTGGTATTACAAATAACAACAAATAAGAAGGGGTCAAAATACTATATACTAAAAATTTTAAACAGATATTCATAAGTCACCTAGACTTGAACCAAAATAAGGGTAAAAATATTAAAAACTATCTATATAATAATTATACATTCAACTTACCACTATTACTGAAAATTTAACCTTAAATAGAATCTAGTCTACTCATGTACCAGCTTACCAGCTGTTTTTCTCCTCAAGGTTATTTCAGATACAGTAACTCCTTTAAGCTTTCTTGGTCAGCGAGGTCTTGTCTGTAAGCTGAATCTTGTGTTCGTTTTCCTGGACATCCGTGTCGGATGCACCCAGGGGGTTGGGTATCATCGCTTTTTATTCTTCGGGTTCCTATTTTCTTGACATCGAGGCTAGCAGCTTGGCTCCCATGCTCAACAATAATAGCAAATAGACAGAGGAAAACTAAGACACTTTTATGCACCATCTTTACCGATGAAGATACTAGCCTTACAGGACCGTGAGGAATTAAAGAAACTGTGCTTCATGATGTTTCATTTCCCCTGTTTTATAGACGGCTGTTCATTCAGTACACGTCAGCACAAAGTGAGTCGTTCTTCCGAAAAATAGAGTTATCGATTGTCAACCAAAGGATGTTTAACCAGTCCGAGGTGAACAATCTTTTAGCTGCCAAAACTATCAAATTAAAAGCTTGAAATTTCCGACACCAATTAGCTGGCGTATGTCCCAAGAGCCCGCGCTGTTTTTTTACATTTGATCACTTCTATTTCGGTTTTAGTTGTGTGTTCATGTATTATCACTGATAGACAGGGAATTTCTATCGTAAGTGATACAAGTGCTGCCGCACATTCTCAGCATAAGTTACAGACGGCTTTGAGCTCAGCGTATAGCGACGTCTCATTATCATAGATTATTATTTTATCAAGCAAAGCAGGAAAGGAAAACACATCTCAATTTAAATGCGCAGAACACTTCAAACCAGGAAACAGTTTTAAGGAGAATAAGTCGGTAGTTTCTTTAATATCCTTGTTTCCGTGCGGATGCTGTCATGCATGTGATTATGGTCTCATCAAATATCCGTTTATTCAGGGCGCTGGTTTAGTTCGAATCAAAGGAAAAGAATCTGTTTAGCATCTAATTGAAAATAGAACCTACCCAATGGATAAGACTTTTATAAATTGCCGTATTAGTTGTTGATGGGAATGCTCGTAATATGTAATTGTGAAAGCTCTCATTGGCTCGCGCTCTCTGAAGGGCTGAACAACGTGGTGTTTCTGATTGTACACACAAGTGCAGTTCTTGCTGAAGATATATAAGTTAAGAAATATAAGAAATATAACTCTCTGTTTGTGTGGAAATGTTAACGTCGAATTTCAAAAAGGGAAAAAGAACCATATAGCCCGGCTATCAATCTTCGGTATTAACAACGCACTCTTGTTGGGTAGTGAATTGGCTTGCATAGCACTTCTAACATAATAAAATAATTAAAATAAAAACTAGTTATTATTATAATTGTTTGACGTATTCCGAGTCTGGAAGCTTAAAAAAACAACAAAAGCTTTGGAAATTGAGGCTTGTTCCTGGATACCTTCATCCTATTCGCCATGTTTTATTGAATCAAAGTTAAAATTATGCTTACATCGATGGGTAACGTTATACGCATTTTTTGTTGTCAAACTGGGTTGTCATTATTGCCACATTAAACTCGGCTCTTCAGTAGCAAGTTCTAAAACCATTCACTGATAAGTTATCTGAATGAGCAAAACCAAGTGAACCAGCTTTCAAACAAAAAAAATACATCAAAAGGATTGTAAACCACATTATATTTCAAACATAACAATGAGCAGATGCACAGCAAAAAAAAAAAAAAAACTCAATCATAATCATTAAGTTGTTTGCGCTTGCTGTGTTTCTGACAATCGCATCTTGGTTGCACGCCTCCGTTGTGTAGAATAGTATGGACTTTAATGAGACAGCGGGATATTCTTAACGAGGTAGTTAATTTGGCTAACAAGCTGATCTGTGTGGTAATCTGGATCAACATAAATATTGTGATTAATCCTACAAGCGGTTTTGACGGACAATCTAAAAAGAAGGCTCCGCACTAATTTACGCTCCCGTTTTTCTTTCATCAAGAAGGAGATGGCGTGGATCGAACCACTGCGCGGGCCATTTGAAAAATGAGTATATTTGAAGGGTATAGCAATACTTAGTCGACAAATGTCGTGTGGGAGCCGCGATGTAGTGTTGTCGGAAGGTCGGAGTATTAGACAAAGTAGTGTTACTGCTGTTGGAGTGGTGTGGTGTATATCATTGAATTATCCTTTTATACTTTCAGAGTTAGCCCTTCATCTTTCATATCTGTGTGTCCAAATAAACATAAAATGCTGAAAGGCTAGAGCTCCGCTTACGACAACTACATGAAATTCACTCATCGAGAGTACACAATAACTCATTTGAGTGTCGCCTAAAGTGGAGCGAACTCATTGCAGTTACTCTAAGTTGTCCTTCCTTCCCTTACTGTTTCTATACGGCAACAAGTGATTTTATGAATAGCAGATTTTAGTGCATGCGCAATATGCACTACTTGTCATTCCCCTATAAAGATGGCGTCCAAACTGTTTTGATATACAAAATGAACATTCAATAGCAGTCTGGGCTAAATATGATATGATACTTCTGATTTCCACCCACCTGTGAATACCCTGTCGTTTTTTTTTTTTTTACCTCCCAGACATTGCTTCGTGGCTTGAAGCTGTCTTATTTTGTGAAACTATTTTGTCGAAACCTTGAATCTAGTATTCGTTTTACCGGACATCCACCTCAGAGACACGGAGGATACTGTACATTATGTCTTATTCCGGGTGCGACAATTCTCTTCCAAACGCATCCTTCTCTGCCACAGAGACCCAAGCGGTCGTCTCTTAGGATTGCAGCTTAGTTTCCATGCTCAACAATGATGACAAACAGATATAGAAACACCAAGATGCTCTAGTACTCCATCTTTGCTTTAAGCTGGACTTTTAAGGCTTCTGGAGGGGATTCAAATGACTTTATTACAAATAGTCACATGGTTTTATAGGCAGCCGCTTCGTTCCGTACACATGGCGTGGGGAAATGGCGACTTCTACTTCTAAATGAAAAAAAAATGTTGATACTAGATTTTATATCGTATTAGACTCCTTGACTTCTGTGGTCGACAATCTGCAGCTTTGCGTCAAGAGTAAAATCTAAAAAATCTTACTTTGAAGCGTGTCACACCTGTAGTCTGGTATAATTATGGGTTTTTGAGAAATATGTCCTTTTGTTCTAAAATAAAATATTATAACAAGTTTATCACATTTAAATAGTGAAGACCTTAATGGATGCTTCAGCGTTGATTTAAAAACTTCATTAATCCGTGGAATGCCTTTCAGGACAGGAGTTTAAAAGATGTCTTTCGTTCCGTGTTCTACCGGCCATTTTTTTCAATAACGTTCTGTTATATAATTTGGTTCTACCTGATTCTAACTGATTTTACCACTCCTTGACTATTCTGACACTGCGCGGGGTGAACTGTCGTAAGGATATTTGCCAGGAACTCCAACGCCTACAAAACCGAGCAGCACGTACCATATTGAAACGCTCTTCGTCGACAAACACTTTTACGTTTCTGAAATGGTCAATTTTATACAGAATGGTACACAAGTGCATCCTTGTGTACAAATGCCTACATAACTTGTTACCGGAATATCTGAGCCATTATTTGAACAGAAATTGTGGTGTCAATAAGTACAGCACAAGGCAAAGGCAGAACTTGCACTTACCCAAACCCAAATCCAAACGCGAACTGGGCAAGAGAACATTTAGATTCTTGCTCTTTCGTCTAAAATGATGAAGTTTTGCTGCGGATCAACGAAATAAATGATTTGCAAGAAAAGAACAAAAAATAGGCCCATAAAGAGATTAAACGAGTCAATCTTTATTTAACTATCCTTGGTGAAACGCTACATGTAATAGAATTCTGGGCTGGTTGCGTCGCTTCTCATCTTATTCACTGAGGTCGGTCCGTCTGTCTGTCTCGGGGAGTCATTTTTTTCCAAGTGAGCCGCAGGCGTCTGAAAACGCCTTGCAAATGATAGTTATAGCAGCTTGGTCAGCGCTCCTGTGATACCCAATGTGGGCGTTATCGGATTCCTGAGTAAAGAAAAGCGGCTCAGATTTAACCAAAAGAATCGACAAAATGATTATTCTTTATCTCTGGTTGACTTTGTCGTCAGTAACAGGGAAAGATAGACCGATTTAAAATACTTTTCTTTGAGAATGATTTCAAGATAATCAGTAATCTCATCTTCACTCAGATTGATTCCAAGCCAATCTTGCATATTTTGTTCCCTTGATGAATTGCATGTTTGCTACACACGGTTTTCAGGCCAACCCTTGCCTTTACTGATATGCTTTAGGCTTTGCAGACTGAAACGAAAAATGAATCCAGAATGCGTTAGTGTTACTTAAGTGTTCCGCTGTTTCTCACCAGTTTTTGAATGATCATTTCTCTGCGACCCCAGGGACTAGTTGCAACGGCCCCAACTTCATTTCGTGTCAAAGCTAACAAAACCGTGCAGAGGAAAATAGCGAACTTGGTCAATTCCATCTTTTCGTTGTCGTAACCGATGATTGCTTTACTTTCAAAGATTTGTTTCTTGAATGAGCGCGGATTTAAATACCACCACCTATTTGCGTCTGCGTTTTTGATAGGCCAATGATAGATCGTAGCGGAAATATATGATAAACGAGGCTTGATTGCTTTTAATGGCTTTGCAAATAATACAGTCCTCTGATTGACCAAAACCAAAAACGTGTCGAAATCTTTTTTCTTTGGATGAAAGGGCTACTTTACTGTCATCAACAAAACAAATAAGGCTTTCGTTTTAATTTTCTTTGTTTTGTTTTGTTTTGTTTTGATTTTTTTGCTTTGCTTTCTGTAGGTTATAGCTTGAAGTAAACCTAACTTTGAGCACTGCGTTGTGTTATTCAAAGCTTTCGTTGTACAAGTGACCTAAGTTCACATATTTGCTGCTGTCTTAGTTCGTTGTGTAATATTCTTGGTATTTGATCATCGCTTGATGCGGAAGGATTGATATTTTACACACTCAGTGACCCGCTACTGTTCTTTGCACTGAACTAACTAAACCTAATTTGACGAATGGCTAAAACTTACGGGAAGCCTCCGCCCTATCTTTTCCCCTTAATCAGTAAATCCTTCACTCATAACCTTGAATAATTTTACAAACATTAGAAACAGGCATCTTTCTTCCTCCTACCCTGGTTTCCCGCTTCCGCCTTCGTCCGACTTCGGGACCAAAGGATCCGCTTATCGCGCTGATTTCAATCAAATTTATCACAGTCATTATCACAAGGAAGACAGCTATCTTGGAGAACTCCATTTCTTTACCGTGTTACTGCATGCATGCAAACTACTACAGGCCTGCATGCGTGCCTTGATTTAAAGTGCTCACTAATTGACCTTGGCGGAAACGTTCAAGAGTGTACGTGGGCCGGTGCTATAAATACTGCTTTGATACTGCGGGATAGATCACACCAGTGAGTGAACTACACATGCACTATAATTACATATGTTTGTTTTTGAAATGGGAAAAGACAATATTTTGCATTTAGTGAATCTACCTTCTAATTTCAAGTACAGCTTGAATTGCGAACAACATTGAAAAAAAAAAGACTCATCTGCAAGGAGCTTAGCTGATTTTGCATTTAACTGTGTCATGTGCAATAGACTCGCACTGAAGTAAACTAAAAGTCAGACAATCCTAACGTCATATTCTACAGGGCCCGGTTGTTCGGAAGCCGATCAAGCCAATCCAGGATTAACAAAATTCTTTCTCTCGACCTCTCTACCAATAAACTGTAGGTTTTGTTCGAAGATGGATCAAAAGCTTGTTCCAGTTTTAAACGTTATCAAGGAAGTCGTTGTGGACAAAACCATCACATTTTCAGGCTTATAAACCGCGACAAGAAAGTTTAGACCTACTACAGGATTACCTAATCGTGCTTTGAAAAAACGGGCCCTGAAAGATATGTTTGAAACGATGCGTGCAATATGAGACTTGTTACACTAAATTTACACGAACATAATCAGTTAAAGGAGATTATAGTCCCTGTAATCCATGACCAGCTTTTGGCGGCCTTCATTAGATGTGAAATTTACGTTTGTTGGTGTTCGTAAGCCGCGGGAAAGACAGGAACAGTACTGGTGCAGATAGCTCCCAAGGTTTTCACTCTGAAGATTTAAAGGTTTTCCGCTGTAAATTCGAGGAATGCACGCCAAAAGTCTGTACCAGAAAAAGAAGCACTATTTATTGATAGAACCGACTCATGATTTATGATGATTTTCCTTAAGTTTGAATATGTAAGATGATCATCTATGAGTAATACCGAAAATAGTCAAGAAGCGTAATGGAAGATATGAGTGTTTTTGGTTGCCTTCCTATTAGCTTAAAATGCACAATAGTACGTGCGTTGTCATTGCAAAAGAGTTATAGATATAGAAAGGAATTTTTGTCCTCCTGTTTCTTGGAGAGTTTTGGGAATTATATTTCGGTGTTACAGTGAAAGATTCCTGGCATCAAGAGATCTATTATATCAATGGCATTCACATAATTATCCCGTGGTCACTTACGAGAGCCCATTCTCATAAGCAACCAGCTCTAGTTACGACCATTCTTTTTAATTTCCGAGTTGGTCACTTACGAAAGCTTCGACTGTAATTTATTTCTTTTTGATTTTTGTAGTACTTATGAGAACTAGTTTTAAAGTGCGTCGACGTAGAGATAAAACGTACAATAAATCAAGTAAACTTGATGTGAAAAAGGTACTTAGCTCCGTTAAAGAAGTCTTTGTCGGAGAATAGAGGGGGGAGGGGAGAGACTAAGGTTTTGCTGCAGATCAATGAAATACAATGATTTGCAAGAAGTGAACCAAGAAATAGGCCAACATAGAGATTAAACGCGTCAATCTTTATTTTAAATAATTATCCTTGGTGAAACGCAACATGTAATGAAATTCTGGTGTTGGTTCCGTCGCTTCTCATCTTATTCACTGGGGTCGGTCCGTCTGTCTGTCTCGGGGAGTCATTTTTTTCCAAGTGAGACGCAGGCATCTGAAAACGCCTTGCAAATGATAGTTATAGCAGCTTGGTCAGCGTTCCTGTGATACCCAATGTGGGCGTTATCGGATTCCTGAGTAAAGAAAAGCGGCTCAGGTCGACAAGATGAATATTCCTTATCTCTGGTCGACTTTGTCGTCAGTAACAGAGAGAGATAGAGCGATTTAAAATACCGTTCTTTAAGAATTATTTCAACATAATCAATAATCCCATCTTCACTCATATTGATTTCCAAGCCCAGCATCTTACGTTTGTTCCCTCGATAAATTGCATGTTTGCTACACACGGTTTTCAGACCATTGCCTTTACTGATATGCTTTAGGCTTTGCGGACTGAAACTGAAAATGAATCCAGACTGCGTCAGTGTTATGTACCGCTGTTTCTCACCAGTTTTTTAATCATTTCTCTGCGACCCCAGGGACTAGTTGCAACGGCCCCAACTTCATTTCGTGTCAAAGCTAACAAAACCGTGCAGAGGAGAATAGCGAACTTGGTCAATTCCATCTTTTCGTTGTCGTAGCCGATGATTGCTTTACTTTTAAAGGTTTGTTTCTTGAATGTCGATCGCTGATTTAAATACCACCACCTATTTGTGTCTGCGTTTTTGATAGGCCAATGATAGATCGTAGCGGAAATATATAATAAACGAGGCCTGATTGCTTTTAATGGCTTTGCAAATACTGCAGTCCTCTGATTGACCAAAACCAAAAACGTTTCGATATCTTTTTTCTTTGGATGAAAGGGCTACATTACTGTCATCGACAAAACAAGTAAGGCTTCCATTTTTTTTTTTTTTTGTTGCTTTGCTTTGCTTTGCTTTGCCTTGCTTTGCTCTCTGTAGGTTATAGTTTGAAGTAAAACTAGGTTTGAGCAATGCTTTCTGATATTCAAAGCTTTCGTTGTACAAGTGACCTGAGTTCACATGTCTGTTGCTGTCTTAGTTCGCTGTGTAATATGTAGTTTTTTGCTCGTTCGTTCTTAGTATTTGATCATTGACTTGATGCGGAAAGATTGATATTTTACACACTCAGTGACCCGCTACTGTTCTTTGCACTGAACTAACTGTTTCTCTAAACCTAATTTGACGAATGGCTAAAACTTACGGGAAGCCTTGATCAGTAAAATCCTTCACTCATGGAGTTGAATAACTTTACAAACATTAGAAACAGACATCTTTCTTCCTCTTACCCTGGTTTCCCGCTTCCGCCTTCGTCCGACTTCGGGACCCCACGTTGAGCTTATCGCGCTGATTTCAATCAAATTTATCACAGTCATTATCACAAGGAAGACAGCTATCTTGAAGAACTCCATTTCTTTACCGTTACTGCATGCAAACTACTACAGGCCTGCGTGCCTTGATTTAAAGTGCTCACTAATTGACCTTGGCGGAAACGTTCTAGAGTGTACGTGGGATGGCCTATCATTGATTACTGTTTTGATACTGCGGGATAGAACGCATCAGTAAGTGAACTACACCTGCACTATAATTATATATGTTTGAGACAATATTCTGCATTTAGTGGATCTACCTTCTAATTTCAAATACAACTTGAATTCCTTTGCGAACAACATTGAAGGCTCATCTGCAAAGAAACTAGCCGACTTTGCATTGAACTGTGTCATATGCAATAGACTCGCTCTGAAGTAAACTAAAAGTCAGACAATCCTAACGTCATAATCTACAGGGCCCGGTTGTTCGAAGCCGATTAAGCTAATCCAGGATTAACAAAATTCTTTCTCTCGACCTCTCTGCCAATAAAGTGCAGGGTTTTGTTCGAAGATGGGTCAAAAACTTGTTCCTGCTTAAAACGTTGTCAAGGAAGCCGTTGTGGACAAAACCATCACATTTTCAGGCTTATAAACCGCGAAAAGAAAGTTTGGATTAGTCTAATCGTGCTTTGAAAAAACGGGCCCTGAAAGATATGTTTGAAATGATGCGTACAATGTTACACTAAATTTACACCTCGAACATAATCAGTTACAGGAGATTATAGTCGCTGTAATCCATGACCAGCTGGGGCAACCTTCATTAGATGTAAAATTTACGTTTGTTGGTGTTTCGTAAGCCGCGGGAAGGGGAGGAGCAGTTATACTGGTGCAAATAGCTCCCAAAGTTTTCACTCTAAAGATTAAGTCTCTGTATCATGAAGTTCGAGTTTTGTGTTTGTCATAACTTCACCTAGTAATATCATTACTTCCATAGAAAATACATATCTTGCGTGTTTAATTTTAGCTTCATAAGTTTCCGAATGCAGTCTTTTTTACTTTGTTGAGTTTTCTTAAAACGGTTTCATGTGTATTTAAGATCGTGAGAACAATTAGGATTAATTATGGCCACAACTTCCTTCACGAGTTTTGTAATAGAAAAGTTGCACCTGCAAATATAGTCACGTTTGTTAATGGAGTGAAATAATCGTAGCCTAAAAAGAAAACTACCATTCACCAAATTTAAGAAAACAAAAGCAATAAATTGGTTTTCAAAATGTATTTTTCACTTGATGACTACGCATATAATTATCACAAGAAACACAAATTCGTCTTTATTTCATAGAAAGGTGACCAATATGTGTCATTAGGCAAAGAAAAGGAGAGGCATATGAATATTTTTTACGATTACAAAAAGTGATGGTCAAATTTCATATACATTTGTCTTGTAAAAGGAACGTAATATAACTGTGGAGTGTACCAATTCCCAAATGTATCGAGTTATGCTTTTTGTACATCAGTGATTTTTGAGAATTAATTGCAGCTACGTTCACTATATCTGCAAGAAAAATACAGCTGATAAATTAACTTTAGTTTTTCAATGCATGCAATTCTTTGTACACTTTGACTTGACTGAGCCGCCAAAGAAACAACCTTGTATTGTCCTTTTGTGTGTTGTTTCGTCTGAAATAGAATTCATTGTCTTAGGTAATTTCCGTTGAGTTCTGGGTATAGAAATTGCAACCTTTTCACAACGTGCACTAATAAACAAGCGTGGGAAAGCCTATTGCCCTGTATTACTCTAAAACATTAATTGTAGCTTTTATTCAGTGCCACACATGTATTAGAAAATCATTACTTTTCGTGTAATGTTTCAAGTAGGCCTCACGGTATAATTTCATTGTTCGGATATTTGAAGTTTCAATAAAAGCTTACACCCGTGTGTTATACAGTTCACTGTTGGACAATAGCTATTGCCATTTACCTTACTAAGTCTGCGCATCCGGTACTCCGCTTCTTTTTTCTTTGAAAGCTTTTTGACAACAACTTATTCAGGCGTTCAACTTTGAACGCCAATCTAAGTGTCCTGCTTATACTTATTTCTATTTTAAAGATGGATTACAGGATAAGCCTTGAGTTCATGTTTTTAGATAAGTAAAACGTTTTTTTCTTATTCCAAAAGGAGATCTGAAGCAAGCAACTGAAACCAGAAATAATATTTGATTCCTCTTAAAGATTCTATCCCTTGTATGTTTTTTTTTTCCTTTTGTTACGGCAAATAATGGACGGGAAGTTACAGGGTGGTCTCAACAATGGGCTAAAGTTGATGCATGGTTATAGGAACAAGTGTCTGGGGTTTGTTTTGTAGCTTCAAATTATATTTATGCAAAACTAAAAATCATTAGAGAATTTGGCAAAATGGAAATGTCGGAAGCATTATGGTAATTATTTTATCAAGCCTGTATAAAATGAGAAACCTGTAACTATTGAACTCTCATCGGTACAGTCTAAAAATCATGAATTGTGAAAGGAAGTTGTTCGTTCTGGCTTTAGCGTTAGGCATTTTTATTGCCTGCGCCCGACAAACTGATGCCCTTTTTGGAGCTCATGGCGGTATGGAAAGATATGGCAAAAGACGAGCTCTGCAACCGGTAAGTAACAGGACTATATCTGGGGTGAGCATGCAGTCAACAACATCTATCCCTAGCTTCATATACAGGCAGTAAACGCTTTGGCTCATTGCAGGGGTCCAGTGAGGGATTAGGTCATAAACCTATGGCTGTGAACAACTTTATACTTTTTGATTTTACAAAGGGCAGTTATAGCCAAGCTAGATGAATGTTTTTTGTTTTGTTTTGTTTTTTGTTTTGTGAAACCAGTACTGGTGCAGAACAGTACTGGTGCAGATAGCTCCCAAGGTTTTCACTCTGAAGATTTAAAGGTTTTCCGCTGTAAATTCGAGGAATGCACGCCAAAAGTCTGTACCAGAAAAAGAAGCACTATTTATTGATAGAACCGACTCATGATTTATGATGATTTCCTTAAGTTTGAATATGTAAGATGATCATCTATGAGTAATACCGAAAATAGTCAAGAAGCGTAATGGAAGATATGAGTGTTTTTGGTTGCCTTCCTATTAGCTTAAAATGCACAATAATACGTGCGTTGACATTGCAAAAGAGTTATAGATATAGAAAGGAATTTTTGTCCTCCTGTTTCTTGGAGAGTTTTGGGAATTATATTTCGGTGTTACAGTGAAAGATTCCTGGCATCAAGAGATCTATTATATCAATGGCATTCACATAATTATCCCGTGGTCACTTACGAGAGCCCATTCTCATAAGCAACCAGCTCTAGTTACGACCATTCTTTTTAATTTCCGAGTTGGTCACTTACGAAAGCTTCGACTGTAATTTATTTCTTTTTGATTTTTGTAGTACTTATGAGAACTAGTTTTAAAGTGCGTCGACGTAGAGATAAAACATACAATAAATCAAGTAAACTTGATGTGAAAAAGGTACTTAGCTCCGTTAAAGAAGTCTTTGTCGGAGAATAGAGGGGGGAGGGGAGAGACTAAGGTTTTGCTGCAGATCAATGAAATACAATGATTTGCAAGAAGTGAACCAAGAAATAGGCCAACATAGAGATTAAACGCGTCAATCTTTATTTTAAATAATTATCCTTGGTGAAACGCAACATGTAATGAAATTCTGGTGTTGGTTCCGTCGCTTCTCATCTTATTCACTGGGGTCGGTCCGTCTGTCTGTCTCGGGGAGTCATTTTTTTCCAAGTGAGACGCAGGCATCTGAAAACGCCTTGCAAATGATAGTTATAGCAGCTTGGTCAGCGTTCCTGTGATACCCAATGTGGGCGTTATCGGATTCCTGAGTAAAGAAAAGCGGCTCAGGTCGACAAGATGAATATTCCTTATCTCTGGTCGACTTTGTCGTCAGTAACAGAGAGAGATAGAGCGATTTAAAATACCGTTCTTTAAGAATTATTTCAACATAATCAATAATCCCATCTTCACTCATATTGATTTCCAAGCCCAGCATCTTACGTTTGTTCCCTCGATAAATTGCATGTTTGCTACACACGGTTTTCAGACCATTGCCTTTACTGATATGCTTTAGGCTTTGCGGACTGAAACTGAAAATGAATCCAGACTGCGTCAGTGTTATGTACCGCTGTTTCTCACCAGTTTTTTAATCATTTCTCTGCGACCCCAGGGACTAGTTGCAACGGCCCCAACTTCATTTCGTGTCAAAGCTAACAAAACCGTGCAGAGGAGAATAGCGAACTTGGTCAATTCCATCTTTTCGTTGTCGTAGCCGATGATTGCTTTACTTTTAAAGGTTTGTTTCTTGAATGTCGATCGCTGATTTAAATACCACCACCTATTTGTGTCTGCGTTTTTGATAGGCCAATGATAGATCGTAGCGGAAATATATAATAAACGAGGCCTGATTGCTTTTAATGGCTTTGCAAATACTGCAGTCCTCTGATTGACCAAAACCAAAAACGTTTCGATATCTTTTTTCTTTGGATGAAAGGGCTACATTACTGTCATCGACAAAACAAGTAAGGCTTCCATTTTTTTTTTTTTTTTTGTTGCTTTGCTTTGCTTTGCTTTGCCTTGCTTTGCTCTCTGTAGGTTATAGTTTGAAGTAAAACTAGGTTTGAGCAATGCTTTCTGATATTCAAAGCTTTCGTTGTACAAGTGACCTGAGTTCACATGTCTGTTGCTGTCTTAGTTCGCTGTGTAATATGTAGTTTTTTGCTCGTTCGTTCTTAGTATTTGATCATTGACTTGATGCGGAAAGATTGATATTTTACACACTCAGTGACCCGCTACTGTTCTTTGCACTGAACTAACTGTTTCTCTAAACCTAATTTGACGAATGGCTAAAACTTACGGGAAGCCTTGATCAGTAAAATCCTTCACTCATGGAGTTGAATAACTTTACAAACATTAGAAACAGACATCTTTCTTCCTCTTACCCTGGTTTCCCGCTTCCGCCTTCGTCCGACTTCGGGAACCCACGTTGAGCTTATCGCGCTAATTTCAATCAAATTTATCACAGTCATTATCACAAGGAAGACAGCTATCTTGAAGAACTCCATTTCTTTACCGTTACTGCATGCAAACTACTACAGGCCTGCGTGCCTTGATTTAAAGTGCTCACTAATTGACCTTGGCGGAAACGTTCTAGAGTGTACGTGGGATGGCCTATCATTGATTACTGTTTTGATACTGCGGGATAGAACGCATCAGTAAGTGAACTACACCTGCACTATAATTATATATGTTTGAGACAATATTCTGCATTTAGTGGATCTACCTTCTAATTTCAAATACAACTTGAATTCCTTTGCGAACAACATTGAAGGCTCATCTGCAAAGAAACTAGCCGACTTTGCATTGAACTGTGTCATATGCAATAGACTCGCCCTGAAGTAAACTAAAAGTCAGACAATCCTAACGTCATAATCTACAGGGCCCGGTTGTTCGAAGCCGATTAAGCTAATCCAGGATTAACAAAATTCTTTCTCTCGACCTCTCTGCCAATAAAGTGCAGGGTTTTGTTCGAAGATGGGTCAAAAACTTGTTCCTGCTTAAAACGTTGTCAAGGAAGCCGTTGTGGACAAAACCATCACATTTTCTGGCTTATAAACCGCGAAAAGAAAGTTTGGATTAGTCTAATCGTGCTTTGAAAAAACGGGCCCTGAAAGATAATGTTTGAAATGATGCGTACAATGTTACACTAAATTTACACCTCGAACATAATCAGTTACAGGAGATTATAGTCGCTGTAATCCATGACCAGCTGGGGCAACCTTCATTAGATGTGAAATTTACGTTTGTTGGTGTTTCGTAAGCCGCGGGAAGGGGAGGAGCAGTTATACTGGTGCAAATAGCTCCCAAAGTTTTCACTCTAAAGATTAAGTCTCTGTATCATGAAGTTCGAGTTTTGTGTTTGTCATAACTTCACCTAGTAATATCATTACTTCCATAGAAAATACATATCTTGCGTGTTTAATTTTAGCTTCATAAGTTTCCGAATGCAGTCTTTTTTACTTTGTTGAGTTTTCTTAAAACGGTTTCATGTGTATTTAAGATCGTGAGAACAATTAGGATTAATTATGGCCACAACTTCCTTCACGAGTTTTGTAATAGAAAAGTTGCACCTGCAAATATAGTCACGTTTGTTAATGGAGTGAAATAATCGTAGCCTAAAAAGAAAACTACCATTCACCAAATTTAAGAAAACAAAAGCAATAAATTGGTTTTCAAAATGTATTTTTCACTTGATGGCTACGCATATAATTATCACAAGAAACACAAATTCGTCTTTATTTCATAGAAAGGTGACCAATATGTGTCATTAGGCAAAGAAAAGGAGAGACATATGAATATTTTTTACGATTACAAAAAGTGATGGTCAAATTTCATATACATTTGTCTTGTAAAAGGAACGTAATATAACTGTGGAGTGTACCAATTCCCAAATGTATCGAGTTATGCTTTTTGTACATCAGTGATTTTTGAGAATTAATTGCAGCTACGTTCACTATATCTGCAAGAAAAATACAGCTGATAAATTAACTTTAGTTTTTCAATGCATGCAATTCTTTGTACACTTTGACTTGACTGAGCCGCCTAAGAAACAACCTTGTATTGTCCTTTTGTGTGTTGTTTCGTCTGAAATAGAATTCATTGTCTTAGGTAATTTCCGTTGAGTTCTGGGTATAGAAATTGCAACCTTTTCACAACGTGCACTAATAAACAAGCGTGGGAAAGCCTATTGCCCTGTATTACTCTAAAACATTAATTGTAGCTTTTATTCAGTGCCACACATGTATTAGAAAATCATTACTTTTCGTGTAATGTTTCAAGTAGGCCTCACGGTATAATTTCATTGTTCGGATATTTGAAGTTTCAATAAAAGCTTACACCCGTGTGTTATACAGTTCACTGTTGGACAATAGCTATTGCCATTTACCTTACTAAGTCTGCGCATCCGGTACTCCGCTTCTTTTTTCTTTGAAAGCTTTTTGACAACAACTTATTCAGGCGTTCAACTTTGAACGCCAATCTAAGTGTCCTGCTTATACTTATTTCTATTTTAAAGATGGATTACAGGATAAGCCTTGAGTTCATGTTTTTAGATAAGTAAAACGTTTTTTTCTTATTCCAAAAGGAGATCTGAAGCAAGCAACTGAAACCAGAAATAATATTTGATTCCTCTTAAAGATTCTATCCCTTGTATGTTTTTTTTTTCCTTTTGTTACGGCAAATAATGGACGGGAAGTCACAGGGTGGTCTCAACAATGGGCTAAAGTTGATGCATGGTTATAGGAACAAGTGTCTGGGGTTTGTTTTGTAGCTTCAAATTATATTTATGCAAAACTAAAAATCATTAGAGAATTTGGCAAAATGGAAATGTCGGAAGCATTATGATAATTATTTTATCAAGCCTGTATAAAATGAGAAACCTGTAACTATTGAACTCTCATCGGTACAGTCTAAAAATCATGAATTGTGAAAGGAAGTTGTTCGTTCTGGCTTTAGCGTTAGGCATTTTTATTGCCTGCGCCCGACAAACTGATGCCCTTTTTGGAGCTCATGGCGGTATGGAAAGATATGGCAAAAGACGAGCTCTGCAACCGGTAAGTAACAGGACTATATCTGGGGTGAGCATGCAGTCAACAACATCTATCCCTAGCTTCATATACAGGCAGTAAACGCTTTGGCTCATTGCAGGGGTCCAGTGAGGGATTAGGTCATAAACCTATGGCTGTGAACAACTTTATACTTTTTGATTTTACAAAGGGCAGTTATAGCCAAGCTAGATGAATGTTTTTTGTTTTGTTTTGTTTTTTGTTTTGTGAAACCCTTTCGTCTGAATTATTTCCCTGGCTTCCGAAATTGAACGAAATGACCTTGACACCGCGTCAGCCGTTTGGCGCTTGTTGAAATTCTGAAAATTAGGCAAGTTCGACGAATGGCTTCGTCAAAAGTATAAGATCCCGAGCTTTAAACTTTGAATTATATGGAAGTTTTGTGTCTTTTCTTTATACAGTAGAGTTTAAAATCTCCTTTCCTTTAATATTCGCGAAATGCGGCGAGACCGAATGGTTGACCTACCCAAGGCTGTGTTTTACAAGGACCACTTCTGGCCATTTTCAGAATGGATTTAGCAAAAAGTGGGAAACTTTATTCCAAAGCAAGGCACATTAAAGTTTAAGGTTCCATCTACAACTTTCTGCAAGAAAACCTTTTGGCCTCACTCTCCTTCAGTGTGCGGTGAGCTTCCGAAGTTCACTCACTTCGCCGTTTTTGCCGTAAATTCGCCTGCTAGTAGAATGCCACAATTGTCGATTTTAATTGCTGTAAATTCTCCCAACCAAGCCTCATAATGTTTTAAGCAACTGATAAGGCCAGCAGAGCGGATATTTGGTAGATTTGTGTGAGTTTTGAGCCATAAAACATCTGCGAGAGCCACCCGACTCACCCGACGTGCTAAAGGTCACGCACCACACAATTTGCCAGTACAGAAGATTTGTTCTGTGCAAAAATACGCAAAAAATGTTTTGTTTTTGTTTTTTTCGTTTTCGTTTTTTTCTTACACAAGTATCATCTCTCGAAAGTGCAAAGTGGAAAAACTATATCCTGCGAGCAGTGGTCAAGCGTAGGAGAAACCGCTACTCCCAGGGTAAAATAACTAATTGTTTCTTTGATGCAATTAACTTTAAGTTGCAAATTTTGTGTGAGAGAGAAAAAGCCGTTTGACTTCTTTCGATCTAAAAATAGACAGGACTTAGGCCTGGTTTATACGTCGCACAATCGTCGCATTTAATTCACACGAATTTAATTCATATTAACTTCGTCGATCAGACGACGTAAATGTCGCTCCGATTCATACGACGGATTTAATGCAGACGAATTAAAACCCCATGTGTGAATCCTCCTTCATTCTCAATGTTATCGGCTAAAATAATTCGTGTAATTTATGCATTTCATCCGATGCGTCGTTGCTGCGACGTCTAAATCGAACACGCATTTCAGACGTTGTATCCGTGTGGCCATGACGGATAATGCGTGTTGGACGAATTTAATTCCTCAGACGAATACAATTCGATTTAGACTCCCATATATTTCCTATATAGGGATGTTCCGCCCGATAGGGTATCATTTTCAGGGTCTTCTGTATTAAACAGGGTATCAAATTTTACATTTTCGTGTCTTAAACAGGGTTATTATATACATACTGAGACATACTCACGAAAAAGCCATATCGTAAAATTTCGTACGCAAATGAGTTCTAGCCAATGAGAGGCCGCGAACGACGCTTTTCACACGTGAAAAAATTCGTTCGTCCAATCACAAGCTGCGAACGACGATTTTTCACTACTTTTAAAGGGTTTCCCGGTCCCATCATAAATGTCTCAGTATGTATATAATAAACAGAAAACATCATGGAAAGTGCTTTGTACAGTTTTTATTCACTCGTTGTTTCGTATCATAAAACTCACTCGCTCGCAAAGCCTCGCTCGTTCGTTTTATGATACTTCACAACTCGTGAATAAAAACCGTACGCGCGCACTTTCCATGAAGTAATCTCTATTTATTTTCTGAAGATTTTCTCCTCTTCCCCTTCCCTCAACCACATTTTTGCTCTCGTCATTTTCGCGCGATTTCTTCGTATGCTCCAGTGGAAACGCCTGCAACGCAGGCTAACTTATCTAAACTTAGTCTTGAACAGGGTATCAAATTAGAGCACTTTGTCTTAGACAGGGTAGCAAAATTTCCATTTTTGTGTCTTGAATAGGGTCAGGGTTTTATAGAGTCAGCGGAACACCCCTAGACTCGCCGTGATTTTATTCGGCTCAGTTCAGAGCCGCTTTGATTTAATTCGGCTGAGTTCAGAGTCGCTGTGTTTTAAATCGGCTGAGTTCAGAGTCGCTGTGTTTTAAATCAGCTGAGTTAAGACCCGCTGTGATTTAATTAAACTGAGTTCAGAGCTGTGATTTAATTCAACTGAGTTCAGAGCCGCTGTGATTTAATTCAACTGAGTTCAGAGCCGCTGTGATTTAATTCGGCTCAGTTCAGAGTCGCTGTGATTTAATTCAACTGAGTTCAGAGCCGCTGTTATTTAATTCGGTTGAGTTCAGAGCCGCTGTGTTCAACTCAGTTCAGACCCGCTGTAATTTAATTCAACTGAGTTCAGAGTCGCTGTGATTTATTCGATTTGCCATTAATCAGTGAGTGACATCTTTCAAAATCACATGATCAGGGGCGGAACAGGGTTCTGAATAGAATTACTACAGGCTCTCCCCACCTCCTCCCTCCCTCGCCCCAGCCCTCTCGCGCCTCCGCCCCAGTTCGTCGCGCCTTTTCTCTGCGCCTTTTTCCAGTATCTGAGAGCCTGGAACAGGCTATGCGACGTATAAACCAGGCCTTATTGAATTTGACACTCACTTGTCAATCAAGTAACAGAAATTATTCATAACAAGTATCACAGTCACGAGAGTGTGTTTCTTTGAAAAAGAGTGCAGCAGAAATCACTAATGATGTATTTCCGGTTGTATATCCTCCAAGTGAGTGTTTGTTTATTAAATTTCGCCGTTGGCGGCGACTGGCAAATTGTGTGGTGCATGACCTTTAGCACGTAGGGTGAGTCGGGTGGCTCTCGCAGATGTTTTATGGCTCAAAACTCACACAAATCTACCAAATACCCGCTCTTCTGGCCTTATCAGTTGCTTAAAACATTATGAGGCTTGGTTGGGAGAACTTACAGCAATTAAAATCGACAGTTGTGGCATTCTACTAGCAGGCGAATTTACGGCAAAAACGGCGAAGTGAGTGAACTTCGGAAGCTCACCGCACACTGAAGGAGAGTGAGGCCAAAAGGTTTTCTTGCAGAAAGTTGTAGATGGAAGCTTAAACTTTAATTTGATGTGCCTTGCTTTGGAATAAAGTTTCCCACTTTTTGCTAAATCCATTATGAAAATTGTCATAAGTGGTCCTTGTAAAACACAGCCTTGGGTAGGTCAACCATTCGGTCTCGCATTTCGCGAATATTAAAGGAGAGGAGATTTTTAACTTTACTGTATAAAGAAAAGACACAAAACTTCCATATAATTCAAAGTTTAAAGCTCGGGATCTTATACTTTCGACTAAGCGCTTCGTCGAACTTGCCTAATTTTCAGAATTTCAACAAGCGCCAAACCGCTGACGCGGTGTCAAGGTCATTTCGTTGAATTTCGGAAGCCAGAGAAATAATTCAGACGAAAGGGTTTCACTTTTATAAGTTACATGACAATGTTGACTTGTAGGGAGAAAATTAGCGAAGTCCATTTTTGACCCGAAAATCGGCAGGTGGTTTTTACAGAGACTGCCTCTTAATTCTGACACCGATGCAGACCCAGGATGCCCTGTGGCTTTACGTTAATTGCTTGTGACGACACAAGCTTTAAACACGGACCCTGACTACAAAAGGACCGTTGGACAGGCCAAGCTGTCACTCATTTCGCTCCAGACCTCGAGCCGTGAACATCACCACCAATGCGCTCTTACATTTCAGTGATAACAGCAGAAGAGAGAGAGAGATAACTAAAGCGTATAACTAAACACATTATACACAATACTTTCTGAAATTTTATTTTATTACTTTGAGCTCGAGACTATTTATTAGGAATGTCAATTGTACTACTATTTTAATTTAGGTTTAGGATAACACGTAAAGAAGTGAAATCGACAATATGAGCACGAGCGCAATGCGAATTTTCCGCCTAGACCAACGGGTCTTTGGCTCAACCAGAAATGCGCAGGATCAAAGGTCCTTGCTTGCACGGTTTTTGATTACAGCGATAGACACAACATTTACACAGAATAAAGAAAGTGTTTCTCGTTACCTGCCGCTAGGGAGGGCAAATCTCGGTTAGTGTGAACGCGGCATCAACTCTTCCGTTGGCCGAAGGAAGGAACACGACGACTAGACAAATGTCCCCGCTCTTGCTGCTCAAAAGAATCTAAAAGCCGTTCCAACATCCTAACGTTTCCCAGTGGCGTTCGGCCAGTTATCGAAAGCACATTCTTCGCATGTTGAATACGAGTCTTCAATCCTTTGAGGCGATCCTCCATGTACGGGATTCCACTTCTAGTTGGATGGTAAAATCGCAGTCGAGGAGCTCGGGAGGTCGTTAATTTTGGCTTTTTGGTACACGAATGATCCATGATAACCAGCTACGCAAAAATTGGAAAGCTAAGCGACCGCTCAATTGAAGGTGGAAGAGAACAACGACAATTGCAACTTCTGCCATCAATGGAGCAGTGTATAATAATAACCCCCACAGAGCATGCTAGGATGAGAAAGATCGCGTTCAGCTGCTCTGCAGGCTCAAAAGACAAGGAGAGGGGAGACTGTGGCAAAGTAATGATGGGCCGAGGTTGACAGTGACGGTTAACGAGCGCGAAATTCAAACGTTCGTCAAAAAAACAGCCAAAATCGTCCAAAAGCAAGTAAATAAACGCAATAGACTACTTTATACACAACAATTGTCCACAACTGAATATTCTCTTAATTATTCTCTTGATAAAGGGAGAGTTTTACCGAAATATGTATATTTGGTTTGCTGCTCACTCATGTCCGCCATTTTATTTTTCAAAATTGTGACGTCACGGGAAAGGGGGAGGAGCTATCCCTTTTATAGCGAGGGTCCTTGTAGTGGAGAGATTTTTTTTTTTTTTTTCTGGGTTACAAATTTGCATGCGGTGATTGGTTCATATTATCATGTGATTTGGGATGACGTTGCATTGAGATCAAGTGACTTGGCGGGCGAGCAGTTTCGCCATTTTGAAGACAGCAAGTTGCTTGCCTTAGTTGGCTCTGTGGATTATTTTAGGGGCCGCTCATCTTACTTACAAACGCATGCGCCGGCTGCGGTAGACCCACACTAAATTTCATTGGGCGGTTTTGGCTTGGGTCGGTCCGTTCAGCCTTAAAAGCCATATTGAAAGCCATGAAAGCAAATGCAATGAACTTATCAATGAACTGCATAACTATGCACAACTGTACAGAAATGTACGAAGAATCTGATATCCAGAACCTTGAGAACGTGAAGGAACAAGCTGAACGATGGCGCTCGAGATACAAAGACGAGAACCTGTGTAAAGACGGCAAAGCAACTTTGATTCTTGACAAGCGCTTGATAGCGGATTATATATGGAACTGTTTAGTATGAAGGTGAACTTGAAGGTACTTTGTATTCTCTTACTTTGTATTATTCTTGCTGATACAAGTAAAGCGTCAGAAAATCTGAATTTTGTTTGGGATCAAAATTTCACTCTGCTGTGCATTTATGTTGTTGCTGCGACATTTTGGCTCGGTGCCATGAAGGTCAAACAATCAGTGGAACAGATGGCGTTACTATTTGAAAATTGGGAAATGGCTGAGGAAAAAGTGACCGTTGGTAGATCTCGCTTCGCTAGAAAAAAAATCCGGTCCTTCAGTTGTTGATCCAAACAAAACGATCATTGCACCGTACAGTCATAGCAGCTCTTATATTTAACCACACAAATTTTATTTGTTTATTGGAGGATTTAGTTGAAATTATGAATGCTGGAAACAATCTCTATTCCACTCTTTCGCAATCATCGGATGACTACTTTTAGTTACTGACAGATCTACCTGGAACAGTTACAATATATGAAACTCAGTATGAGCTGCAATACAGTGAAAGTTACGTGGGTAATTTGTTCGGAACTTGCATTCCCATTGAAGGCTTTGCTTACTGCTGTATCCCATCCGAACTGAACATCGGTTGGCTTTCTGGATGCACGGAAGCCATACTTTAAGAGCGATTTTGGCTTGCATTGTTTTTAAGCGTCGGAAGACTTGAAAATAGCCGTACACAAATGCTTGATGTGTTACCAGCGGGACCCCCGTAAAGTACGAAGGGTTGTGTTTTGCAAATGCTCGATTATAGATACCGCTTCAACCAATGTATCTGTGTTCTGAGCAATATTTGTGTGAAAGAACATTGAATAAGTAGTAGAAGACGTGTCGAAACTTGATAAAACTTGAACTTTTCCCCGTGGGCAGAGCGTCTCCCTTTGTCGGAAACTCTGCGGCTTTGTGTAACGCGCGGCGTATACGAACAGTCGGCGTTTAGCTTCGTTTTGCGTGCAGTAAAGGTACGGTTCTTTGTTTATTGTCTGAGGATACTGAATTACTAATAGGTTTGAGGCAAATATCACGCGAGATACAAGATCTGTCAATGAAATGTCACGAGCATACTATCATAGAACGGGGAATCCCGAATCATCAGCTACTTAGCTTTCACTCACGCCGCTTTAACAAAAGCAGGAAAGACCGGCAGGCGATTACATCGAGAATATTTGTCACTGAATACCTCGAAGTCTTCAAAAGCTCAAGGTTGATATCCGACTATCCGAGCCGTAATGTTCGCTCCACAAGCGTGATGCACGCCTTTGTTGTCACGGTATTCAAACGTCTGCAGCTTCCGATAGAGATTAATTTCGTATCGACCCAGAATTTTGCGTTAAAGCTTAATGCATAGCAGTCTTGAACATATTAGTGATCAGACTTGTACATGTAGGATGCGTAACGTCTAAGATGGCTTTTTCATACGAAGTAATTTCATCATGGGAAGTGTCATGTTTTAATGTGCTGCAGAGATAAGTCTAAAAGCTTTCAATTACAGCTACTTGAACATTATGCACACGCTGGGAAGATGAGATAAGGCTATTACGCTGTCTTACAGCTGCTTAAGATGTCGGGTATTCCCCAGTCAATCCCATTACAAAATGACAACACAGTTCCTCCACAAAACATGTCAGCTGAAAATTCACTCAACAAGGTTGCCAGGTTGTATAGCAAGCGTCACACAAGTACTGTCACGTGCATCGGAAAGCAAGTTCAAAATGCTCCCGGCAAAAAACGATCACTCAAGGCAAAAGCAAATCACTCATTGAAAATATTATTCCGTATGAAACATCATACCCGGCATGAGTCGGGAGCTATGAAAACTGGGTTGTTGCAAACGAAGAATATTCCTATTGGGCCTTCGATAATTGTTTTCTCTCAGTTATTATAATACACTTTTTCGTGAATATCTGTTTGACCGAAATTAGAAGAAAAGAGGGCAAGGAAAATAAAGGGAGCTCTTGGATCCGTCATGTGCAAAAACTGACTCGGCTATAATATCTTTTGCATATAAACGCACGACAAAAGTTCCTCTCCCGGGACCCCGCGTGTCTCTATTCATTGTACTAATGACGTCACAAGCGCACTGGCCACGGTCCTGTCTTGTTTGAAGAGATATTACCTTGAATGTAAAAAAAAAAAAAAAAAAAAAAAAATCACTACCCCGGGAAGGGAACATACAAACGGATATTAACTGGTATGAGCACTCGTTCGACTCACAGGCTTTCTAAGACTTACTTGTTGAAATTTACTGAGTTTCTTGAACGGCATGAATTACGCAATCTTTGTGCTTGCTTTCCCAGTTTTCTTTGTTGGTTAACAAAAATAACGCATAGGAATGTTTACACCGAGCATGTTTTTTCCGTGTATCTGTTATGCTTCAAGTTGCCATTGTAGCAACATGCTTGCGTTCAACATTTAACGGCGAAACTTGACTTTCTATTAAATTTTCCACCCTTTTCCTCAAATAATATAAGCTGGTTTTGCTTTTGATAAACCAGTAACCTTGGAGCTGAGTAAATGTAGTTAATCCTAAAACTGTTTCTTTAGGACCCAATGCTAGCCAGACAGAAAGTGTGCGAAGCCGCTCGACTGTTGCACTGCAGTGAAGATCAAGACAACCGTTTTATTTACGACGCGAAAGACAACGATTCCGAAAAGTACAAGGATCAACCAAGGTTTACTAGATGAGCCATGGATTAGCTTATCAGCCTTTCTTCAGATCTCATGAGTTCAGATTGAGACTTCTCTGACTCACTGGAAACACCCGCGTGAGCAACCATGACTTGTACACTGTGGAGTGACAAATTTCGCAACGATCCCAATAAATATTTAAGATGACAAGCTACTTAGTTTTGTTTTTTACTTTGTTAAGACCGTCAACTTTCTGTGAAGCAATATCCTGGACACTCACATTACCTTATTGACAATAGCTACCCTTCCCTAGCTGCAGATCCTTGCGCGTGCACGCAGCAGACACCCATGCACAAACTTGCGACACAACGTGACAAACATGTGCCCGACTTACTTCAACTCAAGTCAAGAGCGAACAACAGGATCTTGCTGTTTGTAACACAATACCAGCCGTCAGTGTACAACTTAAAAGAAATTTTAATGAAACACTGGCTATAGAAAACCAACCTTTATTGAAAACGATATTCACGGAACCTCCTATAATATCTTCTGAGAGAGGCAAATCTCTTAAAGACATGCTCGTCAGAGCAAAAATATAAAGGCTCCAAAAATATATTCACGACTGGAGCGTCACCCCCCTCTTTTAAACAATAAAACAAAAATGTACTTGTACTGGAACGCACCGTGTACTCAGGGCAATAAAACGCACCGTGTACTGTAATAGAACGCACCGTGTACTGCTTGATAGTTTAAAATAGTATTGCCGCAATCTTTGCTTTTAGCCGCGCTCGCACTGTCGCAGTGTCTTTTATTTTTGTTAGTATGGCGTTCTAGTTCAAAAGCTAAAACCACCGGCGTGTATCATATGACATTTTTGTAATAAATAGTGTTGAAGACGCTCAATTCACGAAATTTATTTCATAAATGTTTTGACCACACGTTGACAACTGTAACAGCGGCCCGAAAATAAACCAGTATCAGCTCTATTTTGTAACATTTAGTCAGAAGAAGAATAGAGCGTCTGGTGAAAGAAATTTAGCATTTAATTATGCGAGCTTTTATGATACCGCCTCTGGGTTTTTAGTGAATAAATATTTGATATTTCGTTATTAACTGATCACCACAGTAAAACGTTTTAAGACATTATACGCAATCAATGTCGTGTTCCAGGCACTTCCGCGGTGTTCCGTATACGTTTCAGTGACTACCGGCTTACTTTGCCGTTCATTTGCATATGCGTTTTTTTCGATTTCTTTTATTTTTTCCTGGTAACCGTTGATGAATTATTTACATTTTCTCCTGCCAGCAGCTAGATCTTTACATGAAATGTATACACTGTCATTATTATAACTCCAAAAATGGAGTTAAAAATAAAGGTAAAATACGACTCCATTCTTCGGGTTGTTTTAATAACTCCACCTAGACCGAGAGTTAGATTAACTCCACCGGGGAGTTAAAATGATTCCTAAAGTATGTTAGAGTTGGTATAACTCCCACATATGGAGCAGGCTGCTATACAAACACGAAAAGAAGACAAAGAAGAAAAGACTAAAACGAAACTAACTGTAAAACGTTTCTTGCAATTCAGTTGAGTTCCTTCTCTCTCACGTTGACTTTTTCCTTGAAACCAACATGATGACCACCTAAGGGTAGGGCGAAAGGGAATAATTGTGCATAGAAAAGAAAAGAGGCAGCAATTGAAATTCAAACAATATATTGTTTAATATACTGCTTTGAAAAATAACTGTTCAAACTTCAAGAATGTCAAGCACGTTCTGTCGGAAGGTAGTGTAGCCGCTATGCCGACTTCCGCTGCGTATTTGTTTTGTCGGGACAGCCTATGTAATAAAGTTTCTAAAACTAAGATATTCCTGAACACAAAACCTCAACCGCGCCGTTAAATATTCCCACATTTTATACCGCCGTTCAAAAGTTTCCAAGAAGTTTCCGTGATGGCGTGTGGTAGCTTGATACATTTGGTTCTTGTGGTTGTTTTTCTGTCGTCGGTTACGGTCAGTGAACCTCTCTCTGGTTCGGCTGGAAGAATAGATGTACCATTACAACGAGGTCGAATACACTCCGGGCGCATGAGGAAAGTGTTACGCTTCATTAATGGATGTAAAACAAAGCCAAGATCAACGAGAATGAAAAAGGTGTGATACACGCGTATTACTTTATAGACTGTGATATGTCAAAGTCTAAGCTTTAAATATTTCTAGTAAACGTTGAACTTTATAGTACAATTTGTGTTTCAGTGTTTTAAATAATTCCGTATTGTGTAGCCAAAAGATGATCCAGGAAAGGAATTGATCTAGTGACCAGTTTCGAAGTGTGCAGGAGCTCAGCTTCAAGGGAAGTTCAGGGCTTTTTATTATGCTCCACGGGAACATTTTCGTATGGCTTCCTGAGGTTGAGAGCTAATTTTAAAAATCGTAAATTGGTGTAAAGCGGTCTGGATTACGCACCTGGTAGTGCTGTACGGTTCTAACTTAGATGTTTGTGCGCTTTTTCTGTACGGACGCCAGTGGATTTTCTTGGTACTACTGTTTCATGAAAAAGCAACTGTAGTGCGTTATTTGGAGTTACTCTTGAGCAGCTAGATTTGACTGTATATACTATACAGTCAACTGCCTCTAAGACGGAAACCCTTGAGACCAGCTCCAGTTGTCCGTTTTAAAGGTGTCTGTCTCAAAGAGAGGTCAGTTAGAATAAATGACTGAATAAACGACAGGAACCGCTTCTACCAGGTGTCCGTCTTACTCTTAGAGAAGTGTCCGTTAGAGTTTTGTCCTTATAAAAGGGAAGTCAGTTGTATTTTAAAAAGCTCAGTACAAGAAAGGCACGCCAGTAAATTACGCGTTTCCCACTTCTTACAAGCAGTGGAACTGCATGCAAGATTTCATAGCGGGAAAGCCCGCACTTTGAGATATATCAATTGGAAAATTAGCACTAGAAAGACAGTAGCAGTAGCACGTTACTTTTTATTTACTTTTTCATAAAAGTGTACTCGACGTATATTTTCAGATGATTCGCAAAGATTGCCACAACGCCGAAATGGATCTTTGTTGGGCAAGACACGGCTAGTACTAGCCTCTAAAACAAGGAAAATGAAACATTCTTCCCAGCTTAACGCCATATTATATTCAAATCAAGGATTTCCTATAGCACTACAAAAAAGTGTCCAAGTGCAGTGGCTGCCATGTACCCGTAATCCGCAATCAATGTTAGTTTGTTTACGGGTAACGTTTGGACTTTGTAGTACTGTTTCCAATTTCCTGTCGATACAATTTACTCCTTAGTTTGCAAGCTATAAGCACATTAAATTTTGAGTATTCATATGGCTTTATTTTGACTGTGAAGATTCATCAGTAAATATTTTGTGTCAGGGAGATAAATATTATGCCCACAGTCAAATGCGGCTTATTATTTTTTTCCTTGTCGTGTTACGTAAAACTAACATGCTGAGGCTGACCTTATAGTACAGAGGTAACGAGGTATCCCGTTGTTTATATTATCGAAGGAAGTATAAATATTGATATTCACGATCAGGACGCATGTTTTACCACACTTTTTTCTCGAACTACGCCTGTGTTACTTTTAACGTGTCGATCTATTTAAAATGATCGAGAGTATGAAATAGTTTGTTCCCGTCAGTAAGCCAGAAGCCGAAACTATTTCCCGTCTTATGTTTGATTCTCAGGATAGAAATTTTTAACTTTTCCGGGAAATTAAATTAAAAAAAAAAAAAGACAGTCTAGAAAATGTTTAGATATTTTTTAATCTGCCTATTTTATGTGCAGCAGTGGCCGCTGAGAAGATAAAGTAGCCTTGATTATCGCAGTTGATCGTCTTCACCCAGTAACTCTTGTTTAGCACAATATTATATTATTTACAGAGAATATCACTTGGTGTTGCTCATGCGGAAATTGCTTTCACTTCCCTTACGTGGATGAATTGCTATTTGTGTAATACAACGACCAAAATAAACAGCAGGAAATTGGCCAATCCAACATTATAAACCTTTGACATTTTATGACAAAAGAACATCTGAACTGTGTAATTTCATTTAATGTGAAGCTGAGATCAGGTTTTCTTTATTCGAAATTTAAAATAACAACGGGAAATGTTTGCATTAAAGCCATCGGAAATGTGACAAAAATTACAAAGCCTAAAAATAAAGAATTGAAATAGTCCACTCGTAAAAAGATACATCAATTTGACCAACTTATACATACACATTATACTAGAAGAGTGAACAGCCAAGCAATTTATTTGCCCAGAATAAACCAACGTATTCGAACAAGATTTGTCAGACGTGTCGCTCATCCAGAGAGTTAACGCATGTCATCGGGTGAATGAAAATTATTGCGACTATAAAGCGCACGTATCTACAGAGAGATACACATTGACTTTTTTGAGTGCACACAAGATTAAGGCCACGACATGAAGAGTTTGACAATCTGCAGATCTTTATCTTTTTTGGTTATGATGGTTATGTTAATGCCCGAGAGTGAAGGGTACTCGGGCACAATAGTGCACAGATTCGTCATGCAGTGCAGTCAAATGAAAAAGTCAAAACGCTGGGGATGGTGGCCACCTCTGGGAGAGGTACGAAAACATATACATACATTGGTTTAGTCCAAGTCTCCACAGCGTAATCAACGTTTTTTTGGGTCCCTAACCTTTGTTCAGAGGATCCAAATTATAACCGTCCAATGGATTTATTCCCAATCAAACCAAAACCGCAGAAACAAAAATCACTGGGAACAGCTTAGAGGTTTTCAGGAATCTGAGTCGTAAATGTTAGTTCAATCAGTAGAAGTAAAATTTTTGATGCTGAATTTGTTTGATACCCCATCCATAAAGTTATGCACGTTTGCTTGAAATTTATACTTTATTTAATTCAGTTGAGTTTTTGTTACGGTAATGCATCATTGTAGTTGTGAAACTGTTTGATACAAATGGCGCGAATTACAGTAGGTTGTCGATTATTTCTATTTTATTGACAGTAGCGTTTTAGGGAATTCATGTTTTCTGCTTTTTCACGGTAAAAAGATACATTATATGCTAAAAATACGATAATCGCAGATATCCCCTCGTCCTGTAGTGGGATTTTTGTCTGTTTTCCGCTTGGAGGTTATTTAAAATTGCCTTTACAAACCATGGTTATATAGCACCATAGCCACTCGGCCGCTAAAAAAATCTTCGCGCACAGTGATGCGTTTATAAATTTTCGTGGACAATCTAAACTCCATAATTCTCTGAGACAACTTCTGCACTCAAGTACAGAATACCCCGAGACTTGCAAGCCAAGAAAAGCACAATTAGAACTGTGACTCAATCTTTTTGTGAATTTTAACAGAAGCCGCGATTGCTCTAGCCAACTCTGCATCTTAACCAAATACGTGGTTTTGTGCTTTATAAATTAAGTTTCTTCAAGTGTAACAAATTTAAAACTGAAAGCGAGAGTCGCTTGTTTACTTGTTCGAAGTCTCGGAAATATGTGAATTTTGGCAAGGATTCAGTTTTGAACTCAACAACTTTTCAAACTCCTTTTACGGCTAGCAAGCTTGCCTTTCATGCAATGGCAAAATATCCGAGTCGATTACAGCTGTCTGTCGAGCTGCTTGGCCTTGTATCCGCGTTTTGTTGTACAAAAATCACTTCCGTTAGTACTTCTCGCCTGTCACCGAAGTGGTTGAGTCTCGAAACAAAGCGCGATACTACACCACTATCGTCGTGATTATTACCATCGCAGAGCTCGGGGAATAATTTGATGTCTGTGCTTTTCTTTCAAAATCAATTATTACATTTACGTCATTCAAACTATGATGTAAAGTCCGAGATACATTCTGTTCCTCCTTGGAAGTGCAGATACCGAATAAGGATCGCGAATCATTATTACAATATTTTGTAGCTTTTGTTAATTTACTACAATACAATACAATACAACAACCTCGCTCCCAGGCTCTTTCATCTCCCGGCCCCCGCCCCCGAAGAAAGACCCTGGTTCAGGCTGGTCACGTGCCGGGCAGAATCTGGCCGGTTGTAAGAAAGGAAACTAAGGGAGGGGCCGTTAAGTCGGAAATTTACCTTACTTTGTCTACTGGGGAAGGAAAAATTTGGATATAAAAATTTAACACCTCCCATGTGTGTCGCACACTGTGTGACCCCGAAAAAAGTTTACGCTGCGTCTGAACAACAAGTCAAGCTGTTGTAGGCTATGTAGTTCTGTGGGAGACTCACCGCAAAAACGTACAGTATGCGGAAAACTGGGCCAATAGGGCACTTCTCGAAACAGCGGAAGAGTTTTACAGCAGCTCGTTGCCACAGAGCGAAGGTTTGCTGCATTTAATCTGCAGACCATGTGAAAGACACCTCGAAAACTTCAGAGCTTTCAAGAAGGTAATTTCGAGAGTCAAGGCTCCTTCGGAAGGGTGAAAAGATGCTTAAGTCGTCCACGACGTAAAAAAGAAGCATTTGAAGTCGCACGCGAGAGCACTGCGACCCTGAGAACATGTCAATTTCAGATATTCACGTGCTTCTTTTGTCTTCTGTGATCAGTTTTATTGTTTCACCAACGTTGCCGTCGTCCTCTCGCGTCCTGTATCTTAAAGTCCCTATTATCATATTTTGCTTTCTCTTCGACAAACCGTAACAACAGTGGCATTTCCTGTCCTTTGAAAAAAGGCTATTAAAGAAACATAAAACCTGGTGTCAAAAGCCTTTCTTCTTCCAAAAGGATTGAAATCTACCTCATATTTTCTTCTCTTTCAGCCTGAACAAGGGCTTTTTAATGTGGGGCTACTAGTAGCATTTCGTAGAACAAAAGCGCTGGAAGAAAGTGAACTGAAATGAGAGACTTTCCGTATCCCGTTGACAGCACATCGATAGTGCCTCCAAAGTAAACTGCTTTCAAGCTCTTGACTTATTGAGGTTTAAGGTTTATGCTCCAGTACGTATCTGCTATTAACGATAGCGAAATGAAGCTTGCCAAAAAGCGTGGCTGATTTGTGTCGTTTGGGCCAGCCTCGTTTTGATTTTGACAAACGCACAGCGCGACAAATTTCTTTGATACGGGGACCCCTCCCAACGGATTATCTTTGTGAGCAAGGCAGGTGACCAGCCTGAACCAGGGTCTTTCTTCGGGGGCGGGGGCCGGGAGATGAAAGAGCCTGGGAACGAGGTTGACAATACAATACAATACATAGAGATTACTTCATGGAAAGTGCGCGCGTACGGTTTTTATTCACGAGTTGTGAAGTATCATAAAACGAACGAGCGAGGCTTTGCGAGCGAGTGAGTTTTATGATACGAAACAACGAGTGAATAAAAACTGTACAAAGCACTTTCCATGATGTTTTCTGTTTATTATATACATACTGAGACATTTATGATGGGACCGGGAAACCCTTTAAAAGTAGTGAAAAATCGTCGTTCGCAGCTTGTGATTGGACGAACGATTTTTTTCACGTGTGAAAAGCGTCGTTCGCGGCCTCTCATTGGCTAGAACTCATTTGCGTACGAAATTTTACGATATGGCTTTTTCGTGAGTATGTCTCAGTATGTATATAATAAAATACAATACAATACAATACATTAATCTCGATCAAACACGATGGGAGTTTAAGCATCACTGTTTGTGGGGTCGTGTATAAAAATAATCAGTGATAAACTAGTCGTTGACCTATATTTAAAATTATCAATAATAACTAATAATAGCTAATATGCTTGAAATACATATCTAAAGTACTAATAATAAAAGCAATAACATTGGTGTATCAATGTAAAATTAATAATATCTAAAATGTTCATTAAAATCTGATATGGACTAAACAGATAGGGCAATAAAATCTATATTACGAAGTGCTTTTACGTACCCTTTCAGCCATTTTTACCTACGCAAAAATGGCTAAGAGGGCAGTTATTGTTTCGGTGCAGGGTAGGGGCGCTGAAAGTGCGTTTCATACTATAGAGACCCTAAGGGCGATATAGTTTTTCATAAAATAGATCTTAAAACTGGGCACCTTGAGTTTATTACTATTTTTGAAGTTATAACTAATTGGGTCCTTCGATTATGTGAAACATGCTGTTCGGTACTACATTATTGTACAAGGTGTACATTAATTTCGCTAGACTAATTTTATACATAAAAAATATATTGTCCGGCCGATTTAGCCGTTCTCAGAATATCTACTGTTTGCATATCCCATGGAAGGTTAGAAATTAGTTTGGCTGCTCTGCAGTGCAGGGATTCTAATGAGTTAAATTTTTCTTTGGAAGTGAAACCGCCCCACTGAGGGTAAAATTTCTTTAAAGTATAAAGCTATGAGCGTTTGTCGGGGCTGGAACCTACTTCTCCTGAACATATTCAGTTTACTGGCAAAGTTCTTTTCAACCTCGGTAATGTGATGGGACCATCCTGATCATCACCGGAAATCTAAACGAATTCTCTTGAGACTTAAGGTTTCTTCATTTTGATCAAAGTAATGAGTTCTCGATCGACAGAGTTGTCCACACCAAGATATGATTCAAGAGAAGCTACAAAACACAAAAAGGATCATATCGTGAATTTAGGAAATCAAGTAGGAAAGGATTAGCGACTTGGTGGCTAAAGCTCACTCAAACACTCAACGCTTATGATTAGCCTGTCGACTTAGTTTACTTAGCCAGCAAGTCGCTAATAATGGAATAATATGAACGCTTTTCCGTTAAAAACTGCACTGCGGATCAAAAAAACATAGCTATTCTTTGGCACACTGATACACAAATAACTTATGTGCAGTTGATGGTTTTCAACCAATCCCTGAAGATCCACAATACAAAGACATCATGACCATGTTGGGGTCATAATGCTTTAATTCATCCAACATGGCCGCAATGATCAGTGCAAGTCCACTGCGGAGCACTTACTGAGAAATTTTACATTGTTAGTGAATTATAACAACATTCGCAATGTTTAAATCTTTTCAGGAAGAGCGGCAGTTTTGCGATTATGCCCGCACTATGATATGCAAGAAGCCTTCAGGAGCTACTGGGGCACCACAGCCCCCACCATTACCGGTCGCTGACTCTGCAAAAAAAAGCCAATACAGGTCCAGACGTGTTGACGGAGCAGTGAGGAACGAGCAGTAAGGCAGCCTTTGAAAAAGGATTTGTTTAAATGAACTTGACTTATCTGAGCCTTGTATAGACAAATGGTGCAGTTCTCCTGTCATGTTTAATAAAACTTTGCACGATTTTGTTGACTCTGCTGGTGAATTCCGCTCCTGGTCGGGAACGCTTCTTTTCACTAGCATCTGTATGTGAAGAAGAACGCCGTCATTGTCATAATGTTCTGAATTGAGTCTGTTTGGCCTTCTGAGATATTCTGCATGTGCTTTCAGGGCTGAATTGATGTAGTGTAGCTAACATTTTCCTTGCATAATTTGTACTTTATTTGAAAATAACTTTTTCACCTTAAAATGACCAGAACATCTGACCCGTCCCTCCCTCCCTCCCCCCTACCCCCCCCCCCCCCCCCCCCGGCCCTACAAGCCCCTTGAAATAAAGCAATTACTGGCCGAGTTTTACGATAAAAGAGCACCGATTAGTTACTATTTAACTAGTAGTGCCCAGTTTCCGATCGCGCGACAGTTCAAAGATGGCGCCGGGAGCCAGGCGTTTTGTACGAATAATTTCTGTGACAAAAGTGTGGCTAAAGGGTCGTGTTGAGACGGTGATTTTGGAGCTGGAGGGGCATGGAAAATGGATCACCAAGTTCTTAATTTCGAGGTGAGTCGATGGTTTCATGTTCAGCGAGTTTTGTTCGAAGAAATCCATTCATTCAACGGACTGTATACTTCGTTCTTGTGAGGACTCCCGAAATACCGGACAAGAGTGAATGTGATGGTATCAGTACAACAATGTACGTTCAATGTCAATAACAATATGTCAATTTTGGCTCTGAAATATCCCCTTTTACTGTTTTGTTTAACTTTACAATTATAATTTATCTTATTTCCATTGAAGAATGAGGCAACCAGCCTTTTTTTGCTTCATGCAGCCAAACTTTCATGACAATAAGGTTGTCAACATTTTGTGCTCAGGTATGTGAGCAAGCTGCGATTTACGAAGTTAATTTATGATAATTTGCTAAATTAAGTGCTAATAGCATGCTTTAAGTTGTATATGATTTAGAAAAGGAATCCATCATACAGTCAATTTATGTAAATATTCGTTGTGATGTAAAAGTCCTTTATGGGTAGTGTACAAAACTTCACCAGGAAAATCCTAAAGAACATGAAAAGTTAAATGAAAGGTTCTGACTGCAGTTGATCCCTTCAGCTCAGGCTAAGCAGCATTTTTCCTGTCAGCAAATTGGTGTCCACAGCTTCTAGAACTTTCTCGAGTTTGTCTAACAGCACCTACTAGGAGAGAGTGGTGATGAACTGATTTAAGCTTTTGTTGACTAAATTTGATATAAGCACAGTCAAGTAGTCCAGTATTTCTGGCACCATTACTATTTGCTACCTATGAGTCTGTCCATCAATTTAAGTCTTTTTAGACTATATTATCTCTGATAAATTTCTCTCCTTCATATTAGCTGCCCCTCAGAGCACTATACCACTTCATTTTGTTGTGAATGCACATACACCACTGGTATTTTAGCAAGGCAGTTCAGATGTGGTTTTTAAGATTCCTTATAAACCACACTTACAGGGTCGGTTCGCTGAAAAATTAACATTCTGTATCTATGTGTGCTGGTATACTAGTTAGCTGCCTGTAATATCATTGAGTTGGCATAATTCTGAAATATAGACTGTAGCAGCAAAAGGAGAGCTCTGATGAAAAAAAAGAAGTAGCCTACAATAGGGTTCTGTGACAAATGTCAGACCAAGGGGATGGGGTGAGGAGAGTTTTAACAAGGAAAAATGAAAAAGAAAAAATGCAGTTCTTTCACATTTCCCCTCCCCTCCAATCAGCAATGCTTTTACTAGGGTCAGCTATCAACATCAGCTTCAGTGTATCATATCATATCAACATCAGCTACAGGTCATTAGCAATAACAAGAAAAATTTACTTCAAATTTGGTCAAAAATTAATTTTGCGTCCTTCTTAGTTAAATCTAACATGATTCATATAACTATAAAATATCTTGTTCGGGCAGGTGAGATAAGTAAACAATTCTTGTTCGACGGCCTATAAATTATGCACACGTACATGTGTTTGCTTATTGTATTATTTGAGGCTTGAAGATTGGTTAATTTGCAGTCAACTTGCATGAAAGAAAAAGAGAGAGGAAAAGAATATATAGATCATATCGCCACACGGTTCAGGGAAAATTAGGTTGAAGGCATCAGTTGGAAAATGCCTTCCTTACATTGCTAGTTAATTGAATTCAAGCTAAAATTTTATTCAGTTGAGACCCTGTTCATTTTTTACTTTTTGCTTCAAAATTATGAGAGAAGATGAAATGTTTACTAAGAAGGCCATCTTTTTGCATAAACCTGAAGAATGCATCAGTTGAAAAAGGCCCTTTTTACATCGCTAGTTAATTGAATTGAAGCTAAAATTTCATTCAATTTATAACCCTGTTCATTTTTTACTTTTTGCATCAAAAGTAGGAGGGAAGTTTACTAAGTAGGCCATCTCTTTGCATAAGCTTGAAGATGCAGCTGAGAATTAGACCAAGTAACTCAAATGCACTACATCAACACGACGTTCAACTCGAGCATGTCGTACGAGTTCCCAAATATGTTTTAGAAAAGCCCAAATTACTTGCCTGAGAAATGCCTAGAGCAATCGAGGGTGAACATTTTCATTATATTGCTATGGCAGTCAATTTGATTGTAATCACTACCGTGGAAGCGCCTAGAAAAATCGAGAACAAACAACTTGTCAGGGGCAAAATTAGAAAGACAAAGCAATTTACGTCATCAAAATGGCGAATTTTCCAAAGCAGGTTTTCAGTCTCAGTAAAGCTTGCCTGTACTAGAAACTCACATTCGTAGCCTGCTATATATTTCGGTTGCCTCTGTGATTCTGTACAACTGTTACTGGCAGCTATTGCACACCTCCTGACAATGTAAACAGGAACACGAACGATATGTTGACCACTTATTTCAGGCAAAGGAAGCATGAATCAGTTTAATTTTGAAGTATGATGAAAGCAGTGCCGACGAAAATCGTATCGGAACAGTGCCAGGAGTCTTATTATTCCTAATTACAATTACTGGTTTCTCTATCAATCAAGATTTTCAATACTAGCATTGATAAGCGAGTGTTTCAATAGCGAATGGATGCGCGCTTCCCGCGAATCTGTTTGCTTGTGTGATTTTCGGTTATTCAAGAAACGAACTTTGTTTAGTTTGGCTCACACTTTTGCCAAACAAAGGAGCAACCTTAAAACTACAAGCCTTGTCAATAAATATATTTCCCAGGCAAGGGAATAATATAGGCAAGAGAAAGTATTGTAAATCGACAAAAAGAGACATATCGCCTATTTTTCATTCTGATGTCAAAGCAGCGTAGAAAAACCGTTAAAAACTATTGGTAAACCAGTCAGATTTGAATCTGTTTGACGCATTTTACCATCTGAAGCTGTGATATTTGCAAACTATACTTTTATCGTATGCGGTATTGCGGTTGAGATATTGTACTTCCGTTGTTAACTACAGACCAACTTTGAAAAATCTTGATTTAAAAACATAATTGCTTGCCTCTCCTGGAGTTTCTGTCAGCTTCACTAATTAAACGTTCTGCGATGTGCAAATGACTTATCCTTTTACATCTGGCAGAAAAGAAAGTCAATATTGACTTTATAGTTAACACTTGCTTCCTAATATTCAACCTCGACTACAAATATACCTCACGGAGTGCGTGCGCTATTAGAGAACCTGTACGAAGGACAAGCAAGCTAAGACACGCTGGCCCGAAGGAGAGCGTGGATTAGGATTTTCTATCAGTGCTCTAGTGAACGATGTCTAACGCTACAAACGAAACAAGTTGCCCGACCAAGGCCGATTCCACGGGCATCCAAGCACTTAAAACTCTCGCTTACTGCAATGTCATGGTCACAGCCTTGTTGGGTAACTTTTTTATCATCTTCATCGTCTTCAAGACAAAGAAAATGCAAAGGACTGTTAACTACTTCATTGCCAACATGGCCCTTTCTGATTTCTTGCAAGTAATATTCGTTCATCCGAGACTCATTACGGAAATCTACTGGGGCCCACAACGTTGGTTAGTCGGGGGAAAGTTCGGCTTGACCATGTGCAAGCTGGACTTCTTCTTGGTAGACGTTTCGACTGCAGTATCCATCCAAAGCTTGATTCTCATAGCAGTTGACCGCTTCAACGCCGTGGTTTTCCCGCTGCGTCCACCTCTGTTTTCATCTAAAGTCCGGCGAATTGTCATTCCGTGTACGTGGTTGGTGGCGATGGGGCTGCACTTCCCCTATTTGCTGGGCTTTCGTCTCTTTGAGTTTCCTAGTGGAAGCTTCTGTCTTTGGGGTTGGGAGGAGGCATTTGGACCGTCGTCATCACTCAAAAACTACTACATAGCTTTGTTTCTGACCCTCGCCCTGGTTCCATTTTCTCTGATGACGCTGCTGTATTCAGTCATCATCATCACTCTCAAACGCCAAAAGTTTCCCGGTCAACAGTCCGTGAACAGTAAGGAGATTCAGAGAAGACACAAACGGGACAGGAATGTTCTGAATATGGCCATCGCTATCGTAGTAGGATTTGCGCTGTGTTGGGGGCCTCTCAATGTGTACGCCTTCCTGAGATTTTTCGTCTGGGAACCCAATTTGGGTTGTTCCAGCAGAATCTTCAATTTCATTGCATTCTTCTTGGCCTATTCGAGCAGCGCCGTCAATCCTTGCGTCTGTTTCATCTTCAGTGAAAATTATCGCACAGCCTTTAAAACTATCTTTGGTAGATTTTTGTGTAAATGTAGACTTCCATGTTTCGGAGCTTTGCGCCAGAGATCGTGGACATTGCAGAACAGTGGCGGAGAGCCTGCTGATGTAGGCATGACTCTAACGAGCATTGCCTAAGCGACGGAAAAGTCACAGATCAGTGAATATACCAGAGAAAAAAGCTACGTCTCTCTGAGACGCTCATTACCCCCCATTTCACACTTGTGTCCCATGATTTAAATTTGTAGACTCATGTAGTTAATTCTATGTATCGAAGAGCTGTATTGTACGGAAGTGTTAGAAAGTAGAACTCTTTGGATGATGTAAACTAGATTGATTAGTGTTTAGGCTAATGCTGTTGGTGTGACTTAAAAACCGCTTATGCGCCCACAAAAGGAAGAATGGCGGAAATTGCGTGCCAGAATTTTGATTGACAATACTGGCATAGTTTGCTTTAGTCGAGTGTGCAGCACCATAAGGCTGGCAAGTTTAACTTAAAAGCATCACAAAAATTTTTTTTTAACCAATGATTGCACATTGATTCGTGAAGGATATAGTTGTATGATTACACAGCCGTTGCAGAAAGCATGTTTCCAGTAGCGTCTACTGTTACTACAAACCTAAGAATACAAACAAAAGAATGCGCTGTGTACTGTACGTCAGTGAATTCAGGTTTAAATATAAAGTCTTTCCTGAAGCCAGCAATACAAACTGTTATTATAAACATGAACAACAAACAACGAGAGAAAGAGAGAGGATGCTAGGAATAATGAGACGAACGGATATGTATGCGGATATTGTGGCAAATGCATGTTGTTGTAACATATTGGGTTTAATTAAAGCCGCCTGAAAGGATACGGTTGGTTTAAATTACATCAATTAATTATGATCAGTTGCAAAGCCAAGGGCCCTCCGGGACCCCCTACCCCCCTGGAGCTATCGCGAATGAAGTGGGAAGTTGGGATCTAGAAATTAGCTCGAGGTAGCGAGAGGCTAGGGCTATCCGGGATTCTACTCTGATTGGGTTTGAATGCTTCACTCGATAAACATGTCAGGTGTTTAATATTTTCATGAAGCGAGTTCCGAATAGAGAAAAGCAGAGAGCTCGAGCCGACCAAGGGTCTATGCAACTCGGCTTGAGTGGGCTCGCCAGCATCAAATTTTGACAAGAACTTATTGTTTTCTTTATTGTGTTAACTTGGACAAATACTTTCCTTTGCGCTTTTAAATACTGTCATAAGCCCCCCCCTCTACAAGGTCACTTTTTAAAATAAGCCCCCCATTTTTATTCTGTAGACTTTGAGCACCAAAATTAGTAGAGAAACAAGATAAATGACGCGCATTAGATGCTTGATGATGTAATTTTGAACTTTACATTTGCCACATCTAACTTCACATAGTGTTTGTTGACCAAAGAATACAATACCTCTTGTTGTCATCTCATCTTTTTTAAATACAAGGTCATGTTTTAAAAAAGTCCCCCGGGGGCCTATTAGAGCAGTTTACGGTAATTGTCTTGTGAACATTTGTTGACGTCAGTGGGCAAGAATGAAAAGTTAGGAAAACAAAAAAGAAAGAACAAAAAGAAAGTAGTCAGAACACGTAAATTTTATTGCCTTTACGCCTCAAATGTTAGGACACATCGGACTGCATACTATGTGGAAAAACAAAACAAAAACATAGCAGCTGTATATTTGCAGTTTTGAACAAACCAGAAATGGACTGAAAACGAAAATAATAAAAAGCTACAGCGAATTATGCGACACAATTGTTTGCTTAGTAAGTCAAGTAACAAGTGGATGAACAACGCGCTTGACTCCTGACAGTAGCCTGTTTTCCAGTCAAACTGCTGCTACTTCAACAGCTTGTCGTTTTGTGCTGGCCCTGGGGTTTGACGCAAGACTTGACTGCGACAACGAACGTGACAGCAAGCGTTGCAAACCCGTTCGAAAATTCTCGACGAAAAAGAAATATATGCAAGGGTTTATTGCGCTGCTTGTATACCCCATAAATGTCGCAACGAACTGAAATGTTTCCGATTGGCAAAAGGGAGGCTTCCAGTCCCATACAAATATTACTAAGGATACATAAACGTTGAACGGGGCCCAGCAGATGGCAAAGCTCACGACGATGGCAAGCGCCATTTTTAGTACGTTCCTATTCCTTCTTGCTCGCCGCGCCTTGTGGGACACTTGATGCAAAAGATGGCCTTGTTTCTTCAGATGGATCCAAATCAGCGAATATAAAACAGCCAATAAACTGAAAGGGATGATGAATATCAGAGATAAGATTGCCGTGCTGAACCTTTTTGTGGTTGGAATGTTTTCAAAGGCTGGTTCCCAGTTCATTATACACATTGTGCTCCCATCTGGTCCAGAGAGGAGTTTAAAAGTATAGAAGTAGGGCGCGTATAGACCGACAGCAAGCAGCCAGGACAACGCTATAAGACAGACACGTAGCCGGGTAGTGAAGATACCAGTCTTAAAGGGGAACACCACAGCAGTAAAACGGTCCAGAGTGATAAATAACAGACTGAAAACCGACACGGCAGTTGAGACATCTTGGACGAAGAACACGAGTTTGCAGAAAACTTGGCCCGGGATCCCGTTGAGCAGCCATTTAAAGGCAGAGCCGGTGATCACTTCTGTTATCTTGCGTGGGATCACAATAAGAGGAATGAACAGATCTGAAATCGCCATGTTCACGACAAAGCAGTTGATTGCTTTCCCCAGCACTTTGCTTTTCCAGATCACTCGAGTGAGAGCGACGTTTCCACACAGAGCGAGCAGCAGCAAAATGGTGTACGCAAGAATTTTGCTTATTTTTGCAGCTGTGGAGTCCGGTTCTGGTAAGGCGCATTGCTGATAAGAGCCGTTTACAAGTGACGAACTAGAGTTAGAAGCACGGACTAAATCTTCACTTGAGTTACTGTTGAAAAAAGACATTGTTTGCCTCTCCCACAGAAATGCCGTTGATGTTTCTCTGTAGCTCTTGACCTTTGGGAAAGTCTCACACAAACGAACAATCTCCGTGCAACTTTGATCTTCAGTCGGTAGAGTTCAGTTGACTTTTAAACGGATGTCGCAGCTCTTCGTAGGCTGGTACCTTGGCTGATCTGTGCAATTACGATCCGCGCGAACCCGTTTGTTGAAACAAGATTTATTACGATTCACTAATGGAGCAAGATAACTCTGGCGCCTCTTTTATATGGACCTTAAGAATTTTCAGTGGATTAGCCTTATTTCTGAAAGTGCCCTCTTGTATGTTCTTTCCGGAGACAGGCAAGGGTTTTCGTAAACAATCAACTTTGCTGCTGAGATGGACGCAGCTGCAAGTAAGTAGAAAAACCGTGAGATCTACATTAAATAATGTTAAATATAGATCTAGTAAACATGATCCCCGACTGCGAAAATGGCTTTGGACTTCCACTTTATCCGGCTGTGAAAAGCCGAGTGACTTGTTTTCCGGTTCAGATGCATGCTATTTTGAATTGAAGTTAATGGTCAGTTACGAGAAGGTGAGATTATTATCGGCGAACTTTTTTTGCTTAATTGGTTGAGTATTATAGGACACATTTAGCTGCGTTGGATATTCGTTGAAAATCTTGTTGGAGAGTTGCCGCGATGCCGCGATTTACATAAGAACTAAGAAACTTCACCAAATGTTTTTAAAGCGTTGTCAGATTTGGTAACTGCCGAAGAATTGAACGGAAACTCAAAAGAAACAGATTAAACTGTACTTACGCCACTGTTCTCTTTCACTGGCTAATATTAATTTCAGCTAATAACAAGACTTCCAAGCACTCAATGTTTGTAATTGAATGTCGCACTGGATTATAGCCCTATGTAAACCATTTGACAGGATATACACGCGGTAATTGTCTCCCATCTTGACTTTTAAAAAAACAAAAACATGAATATCAAATTCAAAATAAAGCTGTCGCGGTTCGGTCAAGATAGAACTACAGTTTTGTGATCGTGTAGATACGTTGATGGGTGCCGTGGGGGATGACCTGAAGTGGTACTTTTTTTCTCGGAAGATGTTAAGCAGGACGGAATTGAATGGAAGTTTTAACTTAAAAGTGCAAAACATTTAAAATCCAATAACACATTCTCATTAGCTTTACAGAGTGTCTAAACCAAAACTAAATTTCTGGGTATAACGAATACAAACATTTGTCGGCAATACACTATTTTAAGATTATTAAAATTATCTACGAATTTTGTTCTTTGTTTAAGAATAATTTCGCATGTGAATTGCGAGAGCAAAACACTGTCAACGTTAACAACACGGCTACAGTAGTTACGCCACGCCCACACCAGTCCGGTTTTTTGTGAAAAGCAATTTTTTTTTCCGTTTTGGCCTTCCGTCCACAATATGTCGGCATTTTCGGTCACGAAAACGCATTTTTTTGAAAACGCTCTCCAAAGTGGATCTTTTTCAAGTCAGTGTTGTAGTGTGAATGGGCGAATACACTGGGCGATAGCGGGACTTTTCGATAACTCTGATGTCAAGGTAGTTTGTATCTAGTGTTCTCGACTCATTTTTGCGTTTTCGTGTGGGCGACCCGCAAAGGTGAATCGAAAACGATTGAGTGTGGGCGGAAACATTTTTTGTAAACGGGAAAAAAAATGTTTTCAAAAAATTCTGGACTAGCGTGGATGTGGACGTGGCCTTTTTTGTGAAGTTATTTTTTTTAATAAATAGTAACGCTCCTCTTTCTTGTGACACACGTTTCTATTTTAAAAGTATTTTAAGTCGGTTTGTTTTTTAGTATTGCAAGGAAGAAGATATTTAAGCATTTTGTTCGAAGCCGCAGCAACAATGCAGATATTGATATTCAAACATGTCGCCCGATCTGACAATTTCATCCGAGCACTGATGAAACTAACAAAATAAACAGAATATTTTGGTAACTATATGTTTTCACTTTATTTGCTTATTTTCCTGCTTGTCTTTATTTAATTCTTTTGCATTTAGTTCCTGCGCGTACAAAATCTGTTTTACCTAGAGATCATAAGGTACCTAAAAGTACTTCTTTTTGATTTTGCTGGAAATTTGATAATTTCCATTAGGCACTTTAAGGACCATCAACTATCCACATAAATAAGTAAATATACCCAGCTAATAGTTCGGCCATATATTCTTGTTTTGTTTCAATCTTTCTTTCAGTGCTTGGAAATAAATCTTGCGAAAATAACACAGCACCAGAAAGTTTTGCTTGTTGATTTAATTATTGATTGAATCGAGGGATGGACCTCGTTTAGCTTCTCTATTCTAAGGGCGAATATCACGCGAAAGAAATTCCTGTTGACATAGTAATTATGTTACTATTGTTTGCAGTGTTTTTGCATCAACCCATTTACGTTTGACATGCCGCCCGACTCCATTTTACTGTCAAGATAAAAAATATTTTAAAGATTAATTAGTCATCCACTTTAGGAAGAGTTCGAATTTCCGGAGACAAGATAATGTTGACTCGGTTCTTTGCTCTGATGAAGAGCTGACGCTCATAAAGTCAACCAATGTATTCGTTACGGCGCTCAGCATATTCACCGCTGCGCAGACGCAGACGCAGAAAAGAACTAGTTCTCACGGGACCACGTGATTACCTGATTGTTCCATTGTATTGTTGGATGAACGTATTGGACTCGTTTGCCTGCTACAATGTTTTTTAATGTTGGACGAAGCTTGATTTCTGTCAAACATTCTGTACAACATTGCCCAACATTTCTTTTGTTATCGGGTTTGTTAAATGTTGTTTGATTCGTTTGGACAGTCTGAACAGTATTGTTTGATTCGCCACCGGAGCTTCCGAGAGCGAGATACCTCTGCAACCCAGGGTACACCGACGGTTCTTCATTTCCCAATTACAACTGTAGCTGATAAAACCAGAACATTTCTTGTGCGTAAATAAAGGTTAAACAAAAATAATAATAATAATTGGACGAATATGCCCGGCTTTGGCTCTACAAAAACTTTTTTCACGAAGGCGTGCTGCTACACGAGCGTAAGCATTTTTAAAGGGCTGAGGTTTGAAACAAATGTGGAGAACAGTCTTGGTTGCTATGTATTTAACTGATACTGACAAGTCCTTGATCACTATCCCTCTTTACTCGGCTACGATGAAGATTTAGACAGGAATTCATTGAGTGGCGGAACGTGCATAACACGTACACTTGACTGAGAGCAGGGAACAGAGGAATGCCACAGTATCACACTGATCACAAAGAAGGTAACAAGATGAATGCGCAGTTTTTTTTAATTTGATCGCAGGCATTTCTTACTACACACGCAGAAACTGTATGTTTTGGGACTCGGCGAGGGCTTATAAGCTAAAACAAGTTACATAGGCTTTCGTTTATAACATTTGTTTACAAATTAATTACTTTTTTAGTTAAATAGAGTGACCCATTTAGCTACAGGTTGAAATCTAGGCGGGGCCTGTGTAGGACCTGTTCAAATATCAAAACTGAGTTTACATAATAGTACTTTTTGTCTCGCATGATTGACCTCCATTTGCTTCTCTTGACTTAATATTTGCACATCGTGGAGTCATCTACACAAGGACGCCGTTCCATGAAACGCTTTACCGGAATCTTCACATCTACCTACGAAAGAAATATAACATCTTTTTAAAATACGCTGTGACGGAGGGTGTTGTGATGTGAAGTTCAAAGAAAGCATTTAAAACACTGTCATGCATAAAAACGTATATAATGGAACTTGACTGAGAAGACGTTTTAATAGTTCAATGTTTTTTACGCAAAAATAAGTGGAACATGATGTAAGCTTTGAAAGTTTAAAACTTGTAAATTAATCAAGAAAAATAGATCGCACTTCCAAATTTTGATGTAATGTCAGCCATCAAAATAAACCTATGGGGGAGGACTTTTCCGGTGACGTCAAACTTTACTCTTGATTTTCAGTTGGTTATGGTATGCGTCACTTCAATTTTACAATATTCAAGGAAAGGAAGCGATGCTACCATCATCAATTTACGTCTTAATAGATGACTTGTCCTTCGTTCGTGCTTTGATTGATTTTAGTTTAATTAAATTAGGGGTTTCATACAAATTTGGTTTATCATGTTATGGCTAATTGAGTTTCCAGAGCTGGGAAACTCTGGCTGGTCCCGGTGAACTTCGATTTGACTGCACAAAGCGATCACACCTGGTCTAATTTATAACTAGTTTGTTTTCGCAGTTGGGAGGCCACTTTTCATTATACTATTCTGTGTTCCGCAGTTCACATAATTATATGTGATTCATCATATACTGTATCATCATATCAAGTTGGCTTTCGCCATTTGCTTTGAAATTAGGTTAGTCACACGTATTTCAAATATATCAAACTAAGTGCTTAGGGTGGATGCTAACTAAAGATTGAAGAGTACAAAGGAACATAGGTTCAAGAAAACGAGCTCAAGTTAGCAGCAGACCAGAACACCATATAATATAGCTACAACTGCAAGAAAAGTTAAGGCTTGCTAATGCTTGTGATTTAAGTTATTTGGAGTGAGTTATCAAAAACCTTAGCTGGAATTTGAACAGAGTGGCTGCTCTGTATAGACCTTTGTTACGGTATAAAAATCTTGACCAAATAAACATAAGACACACCATTAGAAAGAACATAGCAAACTTATAGTCAATACACAAATTTTAAAATTTTTAGGCCCAAATGTCGCGAAGCGGCGCTATTTTCAAACTGTAGTTTTACTCATATAGTTTTGTCAAGTGAACAGGCATGGTTTCCCGTCAAGTCAATTCTGCCATACAAAATTGCTATTTCTGTGCCTGCGCTTTTTGTTTGTCACTGCGCGACCACGTAAAGTACTTTCCTTGACAGTACTGCTTTCATCTGAACGATTTGTGATAAAACTACGAGAGTTTAACCTTTTTGGGGAATTCCCATCTTTTTCGTCCAAGGCCCTGAATCAGTCCTGTGGCAGCATAAATGTTGTCAACGAAGACACCGGAAAGTAGGAGGCTCAGAAGCAGCAACTCAACAGTATTTTGGACGGCCATATTCAGATCGTCCTACGTTTATCAGGTATATAATTTAATTTCTTTGGGTATCCATTTAAATGCACAACAAATGTCGCAGCTGTCAAGGAGAAAGTGCCAGGTATGCTTCGACCATTGATAAGGAAATTCGCGGGGCTGTCATTCAGCGCAATTGAGACTGATATTGTTCTACAATGGTGATAATCTTGGTTACTGTCCATGGCGTTCATTTCAGTCAAGGTCTTTCCGGGGTGATTTCTCTCGGTCTCCATGCGAAAGTTAACAAGAGTGGAAACACACAGAAATAAATTAGCCTCTCGTTCAAAGATAAAAAGATTGATAGAGACGAAGGAAGGAAGGAAAGAATTAAATCAATCACCATACGATGGCTGGTGATCGCATAACAGATAATTGGTTTTAATAATAAGAAACAAGACCTATACACCGTCAGCTGAGAAACAATTATGCAAACTACAGGAAATTGACTGGGCGCAAATTTTGTGCATTTGGACATTTAAAGTAGCAATTTTAATTTTAGTGTTGACAGAACTGCAGAAATGGTTATACAAAGAAACACACTTAGTAGAAATGCGGATAGTTTCTTCCGATGTGACACAGCACTTTGCATACTCACCGCTTTTAACTTTAGGGACATACTTTAACAAACTAGAAACGTTTCTTTACTTTGGCTTCGTGCATGTCAGTTTACTTGACTAGTTTAGTGTATGGATATTGAATGATTCTCATGTAGTAGACAATACTTGCAGCTTCCCGGATGTAATAGTGTTGTTTGACAACCAGACGGGCAGCTTTCTGAAAAACTAAAATTAGAATCCTGGGCATACGTTTGTTCAGTTTGCTTGTTAGCGCGAGAAAATTTCGATGCAGTTGTTCAAAACCCATGACTGAAGGTTTTTCTTCGATCGAGTAAACATTACAGATACCAGACAGAATTCTCTATTATATTCTCCTTGTTTTCGATACCCTCAGCGCGCTTGAACAGGGGCATCCCTGGTTCCAACGAGTAAAGCAAGCACAAGCTACCGGCTCACTCGGTATAATTTGTAAATCAAGCGCAGATGCAAGCGAGAGAAAATCAAAATTTTTCCATTCTGTTGCGCTTGCTTCACCGTGTGAAACAGCCTTTATCGGTCTTTGCTGACATTGCCGGCAACATATCCGAAGGCTTTACCGTTGAAGCTGATCGCGTTCTATATGAAGTTACACTGAACATAATCCCATCAGTAGTCCTAGAATGTGCTTATATGCCATTTCCAAGATGCGTGATGCCTCTGTTTATAACCGAGGCCTCCTTGTTACTGTAATTAAACTTTAGTTAAACGTAAGGTTTTAGCTAAACGTAATAATTGGTTATCGTCCTGAGGAGTATTGCAGTAGGGGCATTTCTCGTGCTTGTTGTTGAAGAATTGAATTAGTTTCTCCCGGGTGGTTCCTCGATATTTTGCTCAAGTCTGCAAAAACAACGGAAAAGAGATTCATACCTTATATGGTCCGTATGGCGCATCACTTTTACGCGCGTTTGAGTGGTTTGATAGCAGGGCGGCACTTCTGCGATTAGTATCATACCGCGTGGCTATGGCTAATGAAGATTTTAATCTTAAAAGCATTTAAAGTTCATCAAAGCCTGTACGCTTCAAAAACCACCTTTAAACTAGGTGAAACATGGCATCGGTCATTAGTTGTCGGCTTTTTGGTAGTCATGGATGCGCCGCCGGGCGCCGACTTCTGCAGCCCTTAAACTTCACAGCAATAGCATGTCGATAGCTTGCTTTACACTAGAAGTTTAGTTTCCTGACGTCTATATGACGATTCAATTATCGTCCTCTGCTAAACAGGCAGCCCCTTCAGTTTTCAACTACGAAGCAGCTGCTACTTATGAGAATTGCAAGCTTTGCTGAGCGCCCGGCCGACTTTTTAATTAAACGAGCTGATGAGTATTCAGCGACTCACTGGTTTGCTTTCAATGTCCATTTAATATATTTGCATAATTTTACAAAGAAAGTGGGGTATACTTGACAAGATAATTAAAAACGCGAACTGAGGCAAGAATAATAGCGTACAATATTTACAAAACTAAACTTAAAAGCGACATTACATCCCGTCCCTATCCCAGCTTCTATTATAAGGTATTGCAGATGTTCGATCACTTGAAGAGTGATTTTTTTCTCGTATCTCACCTAATAGTGAACTACACGTTGGCACCAATGCGTTAATCACAAAGCCTTTGGTTGTTCACCAAGTTGACTGCAGCTAGTTGACAATTATCCATTTGTGGATTTTTGTAATTGAGTTTCAAGCCTCAACACACGTGTGCAGTTGTTATACATTACTAAATAGAACGCCGCCCTAAATGCTGAGCTTCTCCATACTTATTTTCAAGAAATAGATATTACACACTACAATCACAATGCACTAGAAATTAGTTTTTCTTCATTGATACTACTTTTGTCAAGCGGAACTATCGTATTTAATTTCACAAAATAATGCAATATTCAGCGACAATTAATTTTGGTAGTTACTTTTATTCAAAGTTCCATTAATTTCAAGGCACTCAGTGTTTCGTAAATGATCCAGGACTTAATGCCAATATCTAAAGGAAGTCTTAAGAGGTGTGTATAACATTCGAGCATCTTTCAATAACTTAGTTGATCATTGTGACGTATTTAGCCAGGAAGCCAAAATAATTGGTGTCATGATAATCTCAACAAGGAAAATTCTAAAGCAAACATTCATTTTTTATTTTATTTTCAGATTAAATTTCATGAATATCTTAAATCACCCCCACTTTTAGCTTAGAATATATTCATAAAACAATATACTTTTACACTGTCTATTCATTCTGTTGTTTGGTTGAAGTTCCATTTTTTCTACATATCTGCTCATGTTTCATATACTGGGCGTATATTTAAATCACTTGTGTAAGGATCACTGACCTAATTAAAGGTTCTTTCTTCAGGTTTAGTTTAACATGATTTCAAGTGGCTGCGGTGGCACTAATTCAGGGCTGACTCGTTGATGACATTTGCACCATGACCTACGAGATAAGCTTTTGAATGCGATGCGATAATTTTTACTAAACATAAAACAAAGGCAAGGATTGATTGCGCAGTTCGAATATGCCATGAAAAAGGAAAGGAAATAAAACAACCTACTGCCACAATTCAAACTGGGCGGCCGTACAAAAAACGACACAAAGGCGTAGACATTCAGAGGTGCCCAGCACAACGCAAACCCAATCACTGTTGCAATGGCCACTTTGAATACGCTCCTGTTACGTTTGAGTCTCATTTGAATCTCTCTACTGTTCACGGACTGTTCACTAGGAGACTTGCGATGTTTCAGAGTGATGATAATGACAGAATAAAAAACTGCAATCAGAGAAAATGGAATTAAAGCAAGAATTATGAATAGTGAAAGATAATAATTTTTCAGTGAGGACGAGGCACCGAATGCCCGTTTCCAATCCTTCACGCAGAAAACTCCGTCGGATGTTTCTTCGAGGCGAAAAACCAACAAAAAAGGAAAGTGAAGCCCAGTCGCTATCAGCCACGTACACGGGATGACAATCCGACGGACTTTAGAAGAGAAAAGAGGTGGGCGCAGAGGGAACACCACGGCATTAAAGCGGTCGACTGCTATGAGAACCAAGCTTTGGATCGACACCGCAAGCGACACATCCGTTAAGAGAAAATCAAGCTTACACAGGACCAAACCAAAACTTCCCTGGACCAACCAGCGATTTGCTCCCCAAAATACCTCTGTGATTAGTTTTGGATAAACGAACATCACTTGGAGCAAGTCCGACATGGCCATATTGGCAACGAAATAGTTGATAGTGTTCTGCATGCTCTTTGTCTTGAAGACGATAAACAAAATGAGGAAGTTGCCAAACATTGCCGTGAGTAGGAATACACAGTATGCCACTGTTTTGAGTGCTTTCGTTTCCGCAGAATCGGTGGCCAATGGGCAGCCCTGCGTTCCGTTTGCAGTGTTAGACATGTCACCTAGCAAAACACTCTATAATGCGCCTTGGTTGTATTTAAAATACCGACGAAAAAGGTTTAACCATACCACCGCAGTCAAATTTTGAACTAAATTGACAGGCGAAAGCAATCCAATAAAACTCGAGCAAGTAGACCAACACGACGTTTATTAATATTAAATCGTTTTAATTTTCCTCAAAGCAAATAATTAGTAATGGACTATCAAGAAGTCACCGGGATCCATTTTAGCAAATCAATTAATATAGGTTTCCAAGATACTCATCTTATCATAACCAAAACCAGTTTTCTGCAATAACCGCTGACTCGAAAGCAGGGTGACCACACGGCGAAAAGTGTGCATATTCACGGTGTCGATCCTCCAGAGCAAGACGACTTCTCGAAACTTCTCCGAAGTTTGGTAGCGACTTACAAGTATTCATCGGCGCAAAGAAGCCATTTACACTTGGAAAGTTGCGAATGTCAATATTATTTTAGTTAAATTTTCAAAATTTAATTTTTCAAATATTGTGAACGGGGCCTATTGATCGCGACACTGGACTTACACCTCGAAGCGGCCGGAAGCCTGTTTGAGGCTGGACAGTGCACATGCCCGAATTTCAGTTACAGTCGTCCCACTTTTCACGTTATGTTTTGCCGTTATCTTCTGAACTCCGAGCTTCCGATATCCGAACTTGCGAGCGTCTTCCAAACTCCAAACTGCCATACGTCTCGTAAAAATGAGGTTCCAAAGAGGTTTTTTTTATGAATATGAGTCGTTACAAGATCAGGAATTATTAATTACTCTCAGTTTTTCAACCGTCTACTCCATGCAAGTTCGCGGTGCCGTTCAAATCGCTGTTGTGTACTTTTAAGGTACATTTCTCGCTTATTCGACGACATTCTCTTAAGGTTCTATTTGTCGTCGTTATCTTACGTCGTTGGTTATCGTCATAAACTTGTCCATGCTAAAAGGAAGCGAAAAGCGGGAAGACAACCACATTATTTTCACTTTAACACTTTTTTGTTGTTAGCCTCTCCCGGCGACATTCTCGTTAAATTTTTTGACGCCATGCGAGACTACTAATTCGTAACCAGAAGCCATTACCTCCTGTCATGAAACGGACCAGTCCTGTTTGTGCCCCAGGGAATTCTTGGAGCCATTTCTTATTCAAACTTATGGAGGCCACATGTAGGCATTAATAGGTTGTTGGAGTCCGAGTGAGGCTAAAGCGATAATTTTCACTTGTGTTTTTATCCATATTAATTTAATGTTTTCCTGTCGTGTTCTAGAAGTGTAATTAAGCATCACCGAATGTCAATTGCCAATTGAACTTGTACGTTTACCAATATTAAGGCCCGGTCGCACTTGATTGGATAGTTTATAGCCACAAGGTACCGATAGTAAAACGCTGGCTTTTTTGATGTTTGGTAGCAAGATACCGACATATTCGTCGGTGAAAAAGCGCTATTTGCACAAGACTCTTTGTAAACGTCGGCACAAATACGACCGATAGAAAGTTCCATGGTGACAAAATGATTATTCAAGACACATTGTTTTTTTCTTTTGCGGCGTTATTATATATTGGTATCGCGGTGCATAGTAATAGGTTTAAGCGAGCCTTAGTTCAGTAAACATTTGATAAAGAATCAGAAAGAAGCTTGATTGAAACAACTCTTCAAATATTTTTGACTTCATTTTTTTTCATTTCCTACTAATTTGTGAGCGAGGTGAAATTTTTCCTCGTACGTGCTCGTATTTGATACCTTTACCGCTCCCTCTCGTCACTTGGGACTGTCTCATTTGTCAAGACGATTCTCTCGTCCAGAATTTCCACAATAAACTATAAAGCTTTCTTTATGCCTGGCATGAAAAGAAGCCGACGGAATGTTCTTGAATTAATATTTGTGAAATAATCACTATGACATCTTCAAGCGCACTATAAATTTACCTAAAACATATGCTGAATATTCATCAGAAAGGGAAACAGCTGAATCTTAAGAGACGAGCATCCACAAGTTCTCACTTGATCGATCCGAAGTTCTAACGTGGAGCAGATAACTCTGAGAACATTCTGCCATGTCATCGAACGCAACAACGTCGTGTGATCTAAGAAATTCAACAACCGCCGTTGTGGTCCTGACCGCTTGCTACTGCATCCTAATATTAGCCGTGCTAATCGGGAATATTCTCATCGTTTTAGTGATGTACAAGAACAAGAAAATGAGGAAAACCGTGAACTGGTTCATACTCAACGTGGCTTTATCAGACCTGTTAGTGCCTTTCGTCTTCGTGCTCCCTGAGGTTACGTCGCTCCTCACTCGATCGATGAAGTGGCATCTGAAAGGAGTAGCGGGAAGCTTATCGTGTAAACTCTTGTTCTTTCTTGCTGACGTATCTCTCTCGGTATCAGTATTCGGCATAGTCTTGATCTCTTTGGAGCGATTCGTAGCAGTCGTATTTCCAATGCGAGTTTCTTTAATTAGAGGCAAGGTTCGTGTTGGGCTGATCGTGTCCTCCTGGATAATGGCAATTGGCTTGGCTTCCCCTTATTTTTACACTTACAGACTACGTGTGAGTGATGCCTCTTGTGTTCACAATTGGGAACCTGCGTTTGATGACCACACCACAACGGAGAAACGATACAAAACGTTTCTGTACAGCATCGAAGTCTTACTGCCCTTTATTCTCCTCTGTTTTTTCTACACGTGCATACTAATCTCAATCCGGAGGCGTAATTCGACAGCCGGACAACCAGACGAAGCACAGAGGATTCAGAGGGAACAGGAAAACAGCAAAGTAACAAGAACAGCCGTGGCGATTGTATGTGCTTTCGCAGTTTGTTTTGTTCCGCTTTTTGCCTTTCAATTTATTCAGTTGTTCTTATCTAACACCGTGAAACTTGATGTTAGTTCATGCTCAACTGTAATATTTTACAACTTGATTAAGATTTTGCTGTGCCTTGACGGAGCCCTAAACCCATTGATTTGTTTCATATTCCTGGAAGGATATCGAAAAGCATTAAAAGCACTTTTCTGCTCACCAAGTTCGCAGAATAGGAACCCTGGCTTCCGATGACCCGAAAGTTTGATTTTGGAAACAAACATGTAAAAGGTGTTCAGCAAGGCACTGAGCCTATGCTAAATATTTATTTGTACTGAATTGTGAAATAAAAACTGTAAGTACTGCGTCTTTTGTCTCTTGGAGCACTTCTATTTGATCTGTTTGCTGTTTGGAAACTGTGTTGATGTCGCTTTATATTAGGCCAATTATTGAGTCAAATTATAGAAGTAATGACGGAGGCATAAGACGACTACTTTATATTCCCAGATGCTGACCAGCTGACACGATACTTCTGTATGGCTTCAAATCATTTGAACGTTTACTGACTGAACAACGCAAACCGAGAAACTGTACTGTTTATTTATTTAAATTTATTTATTTTGTTGTTTTTAATTTTCTTCCTTCAGTCGAATACAAGTACGATTAAAACAGTATACTGCCAAATTAATTGAATGTTATCCTGTCGTGTTCTAGAAGTGTTTACCAATATTAAAGCCCGGGCGCATTTGATTGGATAGTTTATAGCCACAAGGTACCGATAGTAAAACGCTGGCTTTTTTGATGTTTCGAAGCACGATACCGACATATTCGTCGGTGAAAAAGCGCTATTTGCACTAGACTCTTTGTAAAGGTCGGCACAAATACGACCGATCGAAAGTTCCATGGTGACAAAATGATTATTCAAGACACATTGTTTTTTTCTTTTGCGGCGTTATTTATATAATTTGTATCGTGATGCAAAGTAATAGGTTTAAGCGAGCCTTAGTTCACAAAACATTTGATAAAGAATCAGAAAGAAGCTTGATTAAAACAACTCTTCAAATATTTTTGACTTCCTTTTTTTCATTTCCTACTAATTTGTGAGCGAGGTGAGATTTTTCCTCGTACGTGCTCGTATTTGATACCTTTACCGCTCCCTCTCGTGACTTGGGACTGCCTCATTTGCCAAGACGATTCTCCCGTCCAGCATTTCCACAATAAACTATAAAGCTTTCTTTGTGCCTGGCATGAGAAGAAGCCGACGGAATGTTCTTGAATTAATATTTGTGAAATAATCACTATGACATCTTCAAGCGCACTATAAATTTACCTAAAACATATACTGAATATTCATCAGAGAGGGACAAAGCTGAATCTTAAGAGACGAGCATCCACAAGTTCTCACTTGATCGATCCGAAGTTCTAACGTGGAGCAGATAACTCTGAGAACATTCTGCCATGTCATCGAACGCAACAGCGTCGTGTGATCTAAGAAATTCAACAACTGCCGCTGTGGTCCTGACCGCTTGCTACTGCATCCTAATATTAGCCGTGCTAATCGGGAATATCCTCATCGTTTTAGTGATGTACAAGAACAAGAAAATGAGGAAAACCGTGAACTGGTTCATACTCAACGTGGCTTTATCAGACCTGTTAGTGCCTTTCGTCTTCGTGCTCCCTGAGGTTACGTCGCTCCTCACTCGATCGATGAAGTGGCATCTGAAAGGAGTAGCGGGAAGCATATCGTGTAAACTCTTGTTCTTTCTTGCTGACGTATCTCTCTCGATATCAGTATTCAGCATAGTCTTGATCTCTTTGGAGCGATTCGTAGCAGTCGTACTTCCAATGCGAGTTTCTTTAATTAGAGGCAAGGTTCGTGTTGGGCTGATCGTGTCCTCCTGGATAATGGCAATTGGCTTGGCTTCCCCTTATTTTTACACTTACAGACTACGTGTGAGTGATGCCTCTTGTGTTCACAATTGGGATATCAAAAAGCATTAAAAGCACTTTTCTGCTCACCAAGTTCGCAGAATAGGAACCCTGGCTTCCGATGACCCGAAACTTTGATTTCGGAAACAAACAGGTAAAAGGTGTTCAGCAAGGCACTGAGCCTATGCCACATTATTTGTATTGATCTGTAAAATAAAAACTGTAAGTACTGCGTCTTTTGTCTCTTGGAGCATTCCTTCTATTTGATTTGTTTGCTGTTTGGGAACTGTGTTGATGTCGCTTTATATTAGGCCAATTATTGAGTCAAATTATAGAAGTAATGACGGAGGCATAAGACGACTACTTCATATTCCCAGATGCTGACCAACTGACACGATACTTCTGTATGACTTCAAATCATTGAAACGTTTACTGACTGAACAACGCAAACCGAGAAACTGTACTGTACTGTTTATTTATTTATTTAAATTTATTTATTTTGTTGTTTATAATTTTCTTCCTTCAGTCGAATGCAAGTACGATTAAAACAGTATACTGCCTTTTGCCATTTTAAGCGTTAGAATAATCTGACATTCCTTGATTAAAGTAGAACTGTATGCAAAAAATAACCAATTCTTAAATGAATCTTCGAAGTGTGAATGATCGAATTCCCAACTTATTTTTTGCATGTTGCAGTTTCCGATTTTGTTAAAAATTGTTTTCTGTTTGAATCGAGGCGCCAACACCGCGGCGCAGAATTCGTGTGTCAGCGGGTATTTTTGGAATTTATGACGTCAGATACGGGGAACGGAGCTAGAAAATAACAAGAAAGAGTTAGGAACGGACCATGGAAACTGCGCGTTACGAGACAAAAAGTTTTAATTATATTTCTGACGTCATAAATTCCAAAAATACCCGCTGACACGCGAATTCTGCGCCGCGGTGTTGGCGCCTCGAATCGAACAAAAAACAATTTTTATCAAAATCGGAAACCGCAACATGCAAAAAATAAGTTGGGAATTCGATCATGCACACTTCGAAGATTCATTTAAGAATTGGTTATTTTTTGCATACAGTTCTCCTTTAAGTAAACCTTACAATTTTGTGATGAACTTCGGCGATTAAGCAGTGTCTAGTCCTTTCGACAGATTGGCTGTAAAAAGCTGAAAACACAAGACAAGCATTTCAACTGAATAAGAAAGGTTAATATACAGTATCAATCGGTAGGATTTTTTGTAGTGCTGCAGCACGATTCTGCTCGGATCACCATGGACATGAATAAAAGCTATGCAAATATCAAGTGAATTCAAATCGAGTGCAATTATGAACGTGCCAGAAAAGACTTAATTGTTGTGAGAAAATTAGTTTAGCGGGTGGCTCACAGATAGGAAATGCATTAACCTATCTGATGAACAGAAGGAACATCAGTCATATTTTATTCTTGAACAACATATTGACTAAAGAGTTCATGCGTTTTTTTACGCTCACTATCCCACTTATCCCACTGATGCCTTCGATTCGTTACTCGAAAAGCACTTCTGTTTTATCCCGAACGTCTTCCAATCTATTTCGTACTTTTCCAAAATAGCTTTTTCCGCAAAGTTGGATACTTTACGGGCTGCTATTTGGGGCATGTCCACTAAAATATAGCCTTTTTGGATGTGTAAAATGGATAGATGCCCAAAAAAGCTTGTCATTTTTTCCGAAGGAGTCATTTATTCCATCAAAAGTACCACAAAAACACCATAATCAAGCAATATTTTAACAAATCTTTTAATACAATATTTAGCGCCACATTGCTTTGCTTGCATTTTTCAAGTTACAATTATAAACGCTCACTATCCCACTTTTCACTGATGCCTTCGATTCATTACTTGAAAAGCACTCCTGTTTTATCCCGCTGGATATATTAATAGACGGCTTTTAGCGGCTGTTAATGACCTAAGATATTCTTGATAGTCGCCAATACATCATTTTCATCACTAAAACTTGCTGACAATTTTCTCGTGACGAAAGTGGTACATTGCGAATTTTACGTTTTTACGATTTTACGTACACGTCACCACAGGATCGTGAATGATTTTATTTGAAACTCAGCGCAAAAATAAAAACACATCGTCTCATTTGTACAGATTATTTATAGATTGGGCTACTGCGTGCAGGTGGTTGTTGTAGCATGTTACGATGATCTAGTTTACAACTCAGTTGGAAGTTATTTTACAAGAGATGAATATTTGCTGAGAGACGTTAGCCACACAAAAGTTTAAAAAAAATCACAAACACAAAACACACACACACACAAAACCTATAATGACTATAATGGGTGCCGTACGAGTGACTTCTGATATTACACCTAATCGATATGCCTTAAAGCAATAGTGAAAGCCATTCCTGCTGTTTCAGGCGAAAGCCATGAACAAGCCAGGAAACATTGAAAGATGTGTAACTTAATGAAGATATTTGCTGGTTGTTTAATTTATGTGGAGCTAGTCGTTTGTGCGGCTGAATTATTACATGTATAATGATTTATGCTAATTTACTGTGCAATTTTACATGATTAATTGTTCGTGAGTTTTGCCTGGAACGGCCCAAGGGAAGATCCGAAGATTCTAAACCGAAAATTTAGTTTAAATGGGCCGACGGATCAATTAGGTGTAATATCAGGCCATAACCCATTTTATCAGAAGCAACTCGTACGGCCCCCATTATAGACACTATATTTGTTTATTTTTACTTTTGTGTAGCTGACGTCTCTCAGGTATATCATATTTCATCTGTGAATATTCGTCAGTCTTGTATACATAACTTCCAACTGAGTTGTAATTATGTAGCATGTGATGGATATTAGTATATATATAAACACAATTTGTTATCGACTGCGTGAGAGAAAACTGGGTCTCTGGCACCTCTGGGGAGTATTAAATGGTCCTAGGATTTAATAGCATTTGCGTGATACGGGCGGATTGGCACTATTTCAGGAGAGAAAAATGGCATCCGTTATTTGCGATAATTGCTCGCGGGGTGTGGCCCCGACGAGCTTAAAAATGGAGTTTTTTTTCCTTCTGGGTTGAGAATCAGCACACGGTGATTGGTTCATATGATCACGTGATATGCGATGACGTAAACCACCGCCCGGTTGGCTCAGTTGGTTGAGTGCCGGTCTTTCGTGCGGGAGGTCGCGGGTTCGAATCCCGGCCGGACCAGCACTCAGGGTCTTAAAATAATTGAAGAGAAGATGCTGCCTTTGTTTCTAACAGCAGATGGTAAGATCTTCACTTGGCTCGGCTGACTACGTAAAATGGCGGTCCCGTCTCCCTATACTTCTATACTTGATGACAGGGGGGACGTAAAAGAACCAATGAGGACGTAAACAAATCTCTGGCAGTGACCACCCTCAGTGCCTGTTCTCCACAGTAATATGGCGAAGCCAAATTGTCGCTGAAAAGCCCCTTGAGGGGAGCATCAATAAAAATATGTATGTATGTATGTATGTATGTATGTATGTAATTGACTTCGCTAAACAACTCGAGATGTGGCCAGTGAATTGCTCGTTACTTGTGTGTAAAAGTTAACTGCATCCCATCCAAACTCAACACCATTGGGCTCTGTGGAACATGCACGGATAAATTGGATTTTAGGGAACGATTTTGGCTTGCGTTCTTTAGTTCACCGCGGAAGCTTTGAGAATAGCCGTAAACTAAATGTTTGATGGATACCGCTCGGGGATTGCAAATTTCTCTGTCGCCGCTAAATATTTAGTCCCGACGAAACTTTCTGTGGCGGCACGAAATACTTCTGGGAAGATAACAGGCCGAAAACGGAAACCAAAGCTACGATGAACTTTAGCCGCAAAACAATGGCGATTTATGCTTTACTTTGTACATGACATCTGTTGCCTCATAAAATTCTTCTGCTTATCGTACTTTGCCTGTTGAAATGTTTCTTTCATTCGATCATGTAGCCTTTGTTTCGCAATGGTCATTGTATACCAGATATGAAAAATACACCGAAATAGTCCTGAGCATTGAGTTTGCAGTTCACAAATGACTGAACACACTGTGAACAAAACCGCAATAATATTGACGTAAACAAGTGTCGTGTTACATTCCTCGCTTGTTACAGAACACGAAAAATCGAAAGCCTGATAGAAGAAACGTATTCAGTTAATAAAAGAAAACACAAAAGTATTGAAGCGAAGGCTGGATTAATCGTGGCCTCTCGTTAGAAATAAGAGTCGAAGTCAAACTGTCAAAAATCAATTGTTCATAAAAAGATATGTCACGCATTCTCAAAATGCAGGGTCGCTCAACCTTTAAGAAGCAAGTGTATGAGTGTTGTAATGATAATTTATAGTTTAATCAGGTTTCATTTGAGCAAGGTGTCAACAGCCAAGTTCTCTATAACTGTGTGATATTTTTCTGGTGAGAAACTGGAAGTCTCTCTTGGGAGTTCCACTCTTGTCCCTACTTTCCATTTTAGTATATTCTGGTCTCGACGCAACTCACGCCGCGAGCTCACTGGCAATGCCAGTCTAGTTTGTTATCGACTGTGTGAGAGAAAAAATTGGGGTCTCTGGCACTTCTGGGGAGTACTATTGTTTTGAACAATCGATTTGACGCATTTGCCAATTTATATTAAGTATTTTCGCCACTCGCGCGAGCGTGACACCATTTTAGGAAAGAAAAATGATGATGCCATTATTTGTCGTGTGTCCAGTCAGATCATAAATATTTTATAGTCTATTTTACTCCATGTGACATTGCCTTTGGTGTGAAATGTCTTAGGGGTTTTCTACAGGTTGCATTATTGTTCCACGCTTTATTAAGAACAACAGGTGCGATTAAGTTTGGGCTGTTTTTTATCACCAATTTGAATTTATGGTCATGGCCTGGCCGTTCGCTAGAAACAAATTATTGAGCCTTTCGACGGCCATATTTATATCCAAACTATATTGTGCAGTTCACTTGTCGTATAATTTGTCGTATTCGAGTGGCAAAATTTGAATTTTTCGGCCACCCTTTCACGCGAGCACGTTTGTCGTTTGTCGCTGTTATCCGGCAGTTGTCGCCAATGATTTACGAAAACCATTACTGAATCGTTTGGACAGTACGTGGCAAGTAGGATTTTTTTTTGCAAACCAAATTTGTTCGATAACTGGTTTTAAGATTTTATGATAAACTGTTGCCTTCTATCTCAAAAGACTTGTCGGTCCACGCGGGCATGGATTTGTATCATCAGAAGCTATGCAAAAACTGTCGGCATAGTCCCAGGAACGTTTCCGCCCACCCCCCCCCCCCCCCCCCCCCCCCCTCAAATACGACAAGCAAACTGCATAATATAGTTTGGATATAAATATTGTCTTGCTTTCCCGTTTTGTATTGAACACTTTTATTTCAAATAATGTTCACTACAGGTTGTACGATACATCTTTACCCGATTCTCCGTCCAGTTGAACCAGTCGCTCAGCCTCCTCGGGCGCCACGGACGAGTTCTTTTGTAATACCCAGTTTAGGTGGGTCACTCTCAGCGTAAGCTGATGAGTTTGTTTTGTCACAACACAATATCCCGTGAGCCATGCGGAGCAGACTTCAGAAGTCAGTAGCCAAAACGTATATCGCTGAATTTTTGAACTGTACATGTTTTACATCTTGTCTTTTTAAGTAAGCTCCCCTCTGCATGGTTCATTTTAATTAAGCCCTTCCCAAGGCTTAAGGAGACGGGGTTCCCACATTAACTCATTACAATAGTTTCGTAAAGTAACACACTCCTAGTAAACAAACCTGTTTCTTGTGCTCTTCGAACGGTGGTGAAAAGGATTCGCAGTAAAGTTTTCTGTCGACTTTTCAGTTATATCTTTGAAATTTTGCTCCCCTTGACTTTGACAGACAAACGACAAAACTCGCTTGAGCTAAGTTAAACAAACAACTCGGACATACTGGCACAGTCGGTCTGTATCTTGCTATTATATCCTGAAATCATTTGTGAACAAACATAAGCGAACGCGAGAAACTCGGAACTGACTATGCTTTACTTCAGTTGATAAAACTCATGTCATGGTCACAGCTGTGTTCTTTCTTTCGTGAGCGAAATGTATTTGCAAATGTTTTTCCGTCCGGAAATGTGGTTCTATGGCTGAAGGGGGAGCAGAATTTTTAAATACAACCATGAATCAGCAGAAGCCGCTCAGCCGCCATTAACACGATGTGCGAGAGCCAATTATATTTAGAAGACCCCTTCCTGGAGAGGAAATTTTGCATCCGACATTATGTCGCCATGTTATAACATTAGCACGTGAACATTGATTTAACATTCCTCGCATCTTCAAATAGGCATTCTGCTCAGTAAATAGCGGACCAGCTGGAGACGTTTGAGAATTAGACTGTCTAGTGAGTTTACGACGTTGCAAAATTGTTCGTCATGTTGGTAACTAGTTATTGAGATAGTATTTAGGGTAGTCTTAGTAACCAGGTACATATAAGGTTTTCTTTTGAAGGTTTAAGACAGCAAACAAATTATAATGACGCAGTTGATGCATTACAGTGCAGAAATAACGGATGTGGTAAGATTTTTGACGTAGTACCTGCGATGTTAGTAACAGCGATGTAATATCTTTGTTAGTAATTGGGGTCATACCTTTAGTAGGCTGATTGTAATACAAGAATCAGAGAGAAATAGTCACTTACTCTTTCTTACAAATCCATGACTTTGAGATTGTTTCAAATTAAATTGAAAGTTGTAGTTTATCATGCAGTACTTGCGGGCAGCAGTCATTCCGCCAAACTTACCAACGGAGGTATAGTTTTTTCCGAAAGTCATGAAATGATTGAGACCATTAACTGCAGAAATCCCTAATCTCCGCCAGTTATGTGTCCTATGCACAGCATGCAAACTTCTGGTGTGATATAGAAACCGCTTCTGTTGATGTTGAAGGTATATTGATCCCGCACAGAACACGACAAAAATGTTTATTCATATACTCTATATAAGCTAACATACAGGTCATTTCGTATAATATTTTGAATGAGCTCCTAGCGAGATTATGATCATGTGGGCAACTGTCCTTCTAGGTTTTCTTGTGTGGTCTAGTGTCAAGACTATCCAAGCAGGTGAGACAAAACTGGTTTGTGTTTCATATGTTACTTACTTGTACGCGTATGAAACTAAAACAAAAAGCCGTTAGTGGCTGTAGGTCTATCTCTTGATTGCTGTCCAATTACAAACCAGCGAATCTTGAAACAACAAAAGGAATTCAATTATACGGACCATTATTGTTTATTACTATTTACCATTACCGTAAGTTGTTTCATTACTATTACTATCAACTATCACTGTTTGTTGTTACTTTCGGTATTACCATTACTGTTTATCGTCATGGCGTCCATCCATAGACAGTGTAATCTAGCCAGGTTGTTCCATTTTCACCATGCCTCTCTAGCTTAGCGTACATGTGTCTCCCTGAATACAGATTTGTTTAAGAGACCAGTGCGCGGCCTGTGACACTGCCCTGAGTATTTGCCAGTCTTAAAATGTTCTGTACGATGAATTCTGCTTCGTGAATTCAAAAGTAGCGTGAAGAGTCCCTGAAATAAAAAGGAGTCAATACGACCGTAGCCTCATAAAAGTCAAAATAGAAGGCAGAAATCACGAAATATTACTATGGGCCAAAATTATATCAGTGACAGTGTCAATATATGCTAGAGAACCGGATTTTTGATAAGAGATATTGTTTGAATGTTCTATTTACGTCACATTCCTCATTTTCCGCACTGCCGCACTCTGCACGGCACTCTACATTCCTATCCATATCATAGGTATGCATATTTAATTATTCCGGCTATTCTTATTCCGGACTTCCGAAACAAACACGCCCTTAGTCATTATTGAGTGACTTTGGCCATGTCCGCACGTATCTTTTCCCCTCCATTTTCAAACATTAATTCGTCCACACGATAGCATTTTGATTCGTTTTTCCCATCGACAATCAAGTCACTATATTTCTCGGGATATCAGAATAATTAATTCGAAACATTGATAATGTCAATAGTGAATTTATTGAATGTGTGATGTTCAAGTCGACTCCACATATCAGAAGTTCAAACCCTTGTCACAACAGTGAGAATATTGCGACGCAACACACTAAGCCTCGTTTTGAAACAGAGGCAGCAGACATATCGGAAATGGCCCATTAGCAGGTATCATGCCCCTGAATAGTTTTTTGACTTACACTCTCTTAGAAATACTTGTCTTTATTCGGAACTTTTTGCAAATGTATGCTTTTTATGTAGCCCACAAAATTATCCAAATTTTTTTTTGCATTGGCTGATAGTGATACTGATACTGTTTTTAATGGCTGGCATGTAAAGACTTTATGTTATTTGATGCTGAACTTAGCTACTTTTTCATGTTATTGTGTATTTTGAAGTAATATTTTTCATTACACACACCGCAGGTCCTGGCAAACCTTCAAATGTGAAAATTTCCAGCATCTCTGCATCTTCTATAAATGTGACATGGGATAAACCGTCTGACGGAGATGGCAGTCCCATTCAGGGCTGCAACGTCAAATGGTCATGGGGAAACTTTACGTCAGACTATAGGAGATATCGATATCAAAGTTACACTTACCGGAGCTACCGCTATCGGAGTTACCGCACAAAATTTGTAAGAAGTGAACAAGCAACATTGCGTGTGAAGCCCTTCACTTTATACAACATCCAGGTTCAGGCAAGGAGCAATGTGACGGGAGATTGGTCTGAACCAACAATGTTTAAGACAACTGAGTCAGGTATGTATACAAATGTGTACATGCTTACGAAATATCTATTTTAACTCTTAATAAAACTAATCTGCTGTCAATAGTCCAAACCACTTTTATGCATGTTATGTATATTTATGCTCTTTTAGTTGAACACTGTCACCTCATTCCGCTGTAATGCGATTGTTCACTTGGTGATTTTATTTCATTAAGTTACCAGTGGATAATCAAGGTAGCGACTATACAGTACATTTAGCTTTGCACAAGAAATTCGTACAAAGCGCGGGCTTTTGCTAAAAATGAAACATAAATTTCCAGTCCGTACTGCAACTTATTGTTACTGGCTCTGGGAAATCCAATCATTTTTACACCATCCTTGAGCAAGTTCAATTGGTCAAATGTAAGGGTCTAGCCCCGCCCTATTCCAGGTCTTTTCTAAAATTGAGTCACGTGATCCAAAATTACCCAAGTGAATGAGATTTTTTATTGAGTACCATGAACAATTTCTGTTTTTTTTTTCTTTGTTTTTTCTTTTTTATTACAGCATAATGTTTGCCGATATTCCAAAGTTTGGAAATATTAAAGATATTGGTATGGGAAAAACTGCTGGATTGCAAATCTTAATATTTCTTACCTGCAAAATTCTGCCACATTTGATGTTTTAAAGCGATGGACCTGAGATTTTTCAATCTACGTACATATTGTTTATGATCTTTTCATTTATGGCACTCGAAAACGAATTATTTATTGACATGGTTAATTTGGGTCACGTGACCTATTATTGCAAAAGGCCTATTTAAGGTCAAGCCAGGGCCCAGTTGCTTAGAAGGATGATCAGGTTAACCCAGGATTAAGACAACCTGATCTACAAAAAAAAATTCAGGATAAACTTTGATGCAAGCTATTTGAAAAGTTCTTCGAGGGCGCAGATGTATATTTTACCAATTTAGCAAAATTTAACCCAGTAGTATTCGATTGTAGCTTTAGCTATTGCTCGTGGAGGCCACGCTCCCGCGAGCTTAAAAATGGAATCTTGCAAGGTTTCAGAAGTCGAATTTTCTATACTGTATGACATTTTTCTGGTGAGAAACTGCAAGTCTTTTTTTGGGAGTCTCGCTCTTGTCCCTTCCATTTTAGATTCTTCTGGTCTCGACCCAGCCCAAGCCACGAGCTTACTGGCAACCCAGTCTTGTTTTATAACTTTCTTTTGGGACTATGTAATTGTAACCGGGGGACACTTCCATATATGGGCTATATGGGGATGTGCCGCTCAACAGGGTATACTTTTCGCCTCTCCGACTCTTGAACAGGGTATATTTTTCGTTCAGTCTAGCTCTGGCACAAAGTCGATATTTCTTCCTGCCAGAATCCTTAATGATTTATAGTCGAATCTGTCGCTGCAAAACAGCTCTGAACTGTTGCTTATCTCGCAACGCCACATGTTTATTCAAGTACACCATTTCTGAATTGTGGAGTCGCCTCTAGTCTGGAACAGGGTATTTATTTTCACATTTTGTCTGGAACAATGTAGCACAATTGTCTTTCTTTACTTTGAAACAGGGTCAGGGTCACGGGGACTCAGCGGCGCACCCCCATACTTAATTTAAGGGAGTGCCCCCTTCCCCCCGCCCCCGGAAATTGTAACTTATGAACCGGCAAGTTGACTTTGTTCACAAATCAAGTTGACAATGTTTAGATCCCACCGGACGTCATTGCAACCAATTTAATTTGGAGGACAGAACAACTGAAACGTTCGCTTCTAGTGAATACAAACGTAAAGTTTTATGTAACTTACTGTAACTGTTCTCTTGCAGCACCATCTGCTGCACCTGAGAATTTACAAGTTAAATCAAATGCTGCACTCTCGCTTGACGTCACGTGGCAGGAGATACCTAAAGACAAGAGGAATGGAATTATAACAGGATATCGTGTGTATTACAAAGAGTCTGGAAGTTCTAACAGTCCCACACATTATAAAGATGTCTTGGCCCCAACGTTGACAGTCAGACTAGACAATCTTGAGTTTGATGATTATGAGGTATCAGTGAAAGGGCGTACAAGAATAGGATTTGGTCCTGAGACAGCAGCAGTGAGAATAACGACTAAGCAGGAAGGTATGTGATTCAGCTGTACTATCACGTGATTGTACAACCGATAAATGCAATTCAAATTGCCAATCCATCTAATCCTAACCGTAGATAAGGGACCATACTAAACTTTGTTGAGGGGACTGATCATAAATTGGTCATTAAAATTTTCCAGTATCATTGATGTAAAGATAAGGGAAACATGAAGTATTCACGTTAATAACCTACAGTAGTTTGAAATACTTCCACCTCGGCCCCTCTCGTCCGACCACACCATTTGAAATTACCTGTTCGTTACCCCCAGTTCAACTGGATCGGAATTTCTGGTATTAACCCAAGTTTTATATCAGTATTGTTTTAACTATAAATAATAATACGTGATAAAGTATGCCCCAATCATAATTCACATCAATACAGAAACTACGTACGAAAAGAACCAAACTCTGTACTACAATAAAAAACGATCGTTCAAAGTAAACACGTACAAGGCATTATACATAACCACACACATAAAACTTTGATTTTAAACTTTGCAAGTTAATAAACCTGGCTTTCGCTAGAGACAAAACTAGATGGATGAGCGTAAGCCTGCTTTTCTCAGCGCATAAGTATAAGCAACGCATAAGGAAAATAATTTTTTCATTCTTTCTATGCTTAATATCCTTATGCGTATTCGTATGCGCTAGTTTAAACCAGGCTTTATTGCGTTGGCATGCATACGTGGGTTCATGGCAATAATAACATTTACTAGTATGAAACCCGCATTTTTGTTTTTCAATTAGCGTACGTAACAGGTTGCCCTCCTGGGTATTACTCATCTAACGGTCTGGAGCCTTGTGGAGCGTGTCCAGTCGGCTACTATCAAAGTAATCCAAGTCAGAGAAACTGCGTCCAATGCCCGGCGGGTAAAACTACACTCGCGACCGGAAATAGAGTTGCAAGTAACTGCTTCAGTAAGTAGAATATTTACGTAAGGGAAAAATATACATGCAAGTGACTGCCTCTGCAAGTAGAATTACATAGAGCCGTTGGATGACTGTTCAAAACTAACACGTAGGACTACACTGCTAATCACAGATGCTAATCACTACGAACACTTTAAACCATACAGAAGTCAAAGTAAATCAAGTATATTTTGAAGAAGAAACCAATCAACAGTGCAAGAAAACGCCACTTGTTTGTTTGCGTGGTGTATATTTCTATTAAACCTGATTGGCCTAAAATTTGGCCGGGCAATCTAAAAGTGTAACAACCGCAAAACCAAAATCAATCGCACGATTACGTTCGACAGTCATCCGAAGACTTGTCCAAACGATATCGTGGACCACCGAGAGTAAAGAAAAGAAAAGAAAAGTAAGATAGACCAGTGAATTTCACCTTTTCACTCACAAGAGTGATCAAAAATTTAATTTTCCTAAGTTTCTCACTACAAACCTGTATATTTTTTATGCTCTTTCATGTATGGTACTCAAAAGTTAATTCTCATTAACATGGTTAACTTGAGTCACTTGAACTATTGTTAAAAAAAGGCCTACTTAGTCGAGACCAGGGCTCAGTTGCTCAAAACCCTAAGACAACCTAGTATAGTATGATAAAAAAATATTGTAGTATAAACTTAGATGCCAGCTCTCCTCATTCCCCTCCTCTTCCCGCGTTTGCTCGTTCCAGTCCACCTTTATCCCCCAATCCCCTCCCCTCACCTCCCCCGAAGGGTCAAGCCAAGGAGGCTATGTATTGCCTTATCTTTATCGTATGTTTGTATTTCGGTTGTTCTGTTCATGTACCTTGTTTCTGGCTCTACGGCACACAAACCACAATAAGACAACTTTGGAAAATTAACTGCTAAAATCTCCTTTTTATTTTCTACTAGACAAGGATGGTTTGATTCTTCCCTTGTTGGCAGGATTCACTGGCGCCTTAATTTTGATAATCATTGTTCTTGTCAGCTTTATGTTATGCAAAAGGTATGTAAAACAGTGACTGCACAAGGACTAATTAGTACTCTATCACATCTTATTAAATATTTCTCTTGGGATTTCTATTAGACGTGTATTGTGTCTTTGTTTAGGAGGCATATGTGCAAGCTGATCTCCGTGCTCGTATAACTGAAGCATGTGCATGCAGTTGCCTTGGTTATCGTTAAATTCTTTAACTTCAATAAAGATTCTTCCAATCATTCAAACATAAAATAACAGTGACGTAGTGAGAAATAATCAAGTAATCACCTTTCGTGAGAGCAAGCAAATAAATGTAAAAACCAAGTTCTCCACACTATATGACATTTTTCTGGCGGCAGCCTGAAAAGAGAAGATCGAGGTGATCAGTTATTTTACTTGTTTATATGGAATATCTTTGATCTTTGGTAATTGAAAGTCTTGTAATCTTGTTGTCTTGTACCCTTGCACGTTATTATCTTTCAGGCGCATTCGCTGTTCGAGTGCGAACTCAACAAGAATGCAGGAAGCAAGGTGCGAAGTGTTCTTCTCAGCTGAGTGTTGAATGCTTGCGTAAGACGACTTGTCCAACTTGGCAAAAGGCTAACGCTGGAAACGTTAGCTCAGATTTCTTTACAGCATCCAGTTTTCTGTTATCATCACGTAATGGAGTCATGATATACGTCGCCCAATTAACAGTCTTCTGATTAGCCAATCGCAAAGAGGAGATGTCCCGCGGACTATAATCAGTCCCAAAGTACGAATTAGAACAAAACTACTCCAATTTGACTCGCACATATGCCGTGGCACTGATTATCTGGAAGTCATTTGTTGCTCACTTTACTTACTTTATATTAATTATAAGTCAGGAAGCTCAACAAGAGATAAAATGTCCCGGCCCTTCTACGGTCCTTGCATAAGTTCGAGCACAGCCGGACATGACACTCGCCAAGCAATCAACAATTAGCCACATTCATTAGCAATGAAAAAGGGACTGGGACCGAGTGTGTAAAATTAATCAAATTATAAAATGCACCCCGTCACAAGAAAAAGCGCGTCCTAATTAATAAACCTATTAAGTTTCAGAGAGTTTAGGCAAACGCAAACAGAATGGCAAGTGTTTAAAGTCAGAAGTCAAAATTAAGAGACTTTAGTATGAAAGGGAGGACAAGCGTCCCCTGTAAGCATACTAAAGTCTCTTATTTTTGTGATTTTCAAAACCTCGCCATTCAGTTTCTAATGCACCAAACTTTCCGAAACTTGGCACAAGCAGGATATGGTCTTTCTTGTGAGGGGGTTAATTTATTAATTTGATTAATTTTGCACACTCGATCCCGGTCCCTTTTGCATTTCTAAAGTGGCAAATAGACATGCCTGTTTCCATTTTATTTGATAATTAATTTTGTTTGATATCTTCACCATCCAGGGTTGATCATAACCAAGGCGAAAGTGATACTGCTTTGGTGAGTACTTTTCAATAATTTGCTCACACTATTGTCAAATACGTGACTACAGATGTCGTGTATCCCCCAGTTGTTTCCGAACGTTTTGTGTCACCTTTTTATCTTGTATTTACTTAAATATTGTATGCCGTTTCGTAAGCAATAAAAATACCCTGCCAAATAAACGCGTCAGTTGGCGGCTGGCGTTTTTTTATTCGACTCAGGCCCCGTTTATATGGAGAAAAGTTGTCTGGGGCACCCGAGAGTTGCCTAGAGCAAGTCAACACTTAATATATTCCCTTGCATTTACACGAGGATCGGCCACTCGTCTCGGGGGGGAGCCTGTTTCGCCCCGATCCGAAAACAAAATTTCGGCATAATCGAAAACACAAGAGTACAAAAAATAACGATGGGACGATCTTCCTTCGGTCCGCCATTTTAACTTTTCTCCATATAACGGGGCCTAAGTTCTTGTTCCGGGAAACGTTCCCAGACGTCCAATCGTTCTTCACGCCTGGACCTGCCGGGAATTACAACTTTAGAGCGGCTCCAATTCAGACGTCGAACTCTTCATGAGCCGATTATTGGTTAACACCTTATTACGGACAATTTTCAATCAGCTGATTGTTTCTCAAGTTATGTCACTAGCATGCATTGGTTATGAACTTCAGAAACGTCGCAAATATATATATACATACATACATTCCCGCTTTTGCACGGTTGTTTGTGCAATTTCTCGTAAAACACTCGTGTCTAATATAATAAAAAGAAAATACAAGGCGGCTTGAAGATATGGATTTTATTTTCTCGTGGTAAAAACAATATTTTACCCACTCGCGAAGCGCTCGTTCGTAAAATATTGTTTTTACCACTCGAAAATAAAATTCATATCTTCGCGCCGCCGTGTAATATCCTTTATTCACTACTTTTAAAGGGTTTCCCGGTCCCATCATAAATGTCTCAGTATGTATATAATAAACAGAAAACATCATGGAAAGTGCTTTGTACAGTTTTTATTCACTCGTTGTTTCGTATCATAAAACTCACTCGCTCGCAAAGCCTCGCTCGTTCGTTTTATGATACTTCACAACTCGTGAATAAAAACCGTACGCGCGCACTTTCCATGAAGTAATCTCTATTTATTATATGGCACTGATACTACGCACGCTACGATTGGTTAATTTACCGGTCCATACTTTCCTGTACGGACCGCAAATTGATTTTACGCACGTTCTGATTGGTCAATTTTACCGGTCCATAACTTACTGTACGGACCGCAAAATCAGTTTGCACATGTGGATCGCAAATGATTACTCGAAAAGTTGCTAAACGTTTGTCATAAAAGGCCCAGAAGTGCAATGGGAAGTTTAAACGTTCCGGATACTCACTGTTAAGTTATGATGATCGGGGAAAGTTTACAAGCTTGGAAAATGACCGTTACGAAGAAGGAAAACGTCCGAGGAAAAAATTGCTTGCGACCTCAGCCGTCATTGACAACAAGTGCTGCAGAGTATGGAGGGTTGTTTCACCCCTGTGTTAAAATTTGCACACTTGCCAGGAAGAAAGTGGAAAGCGAACAATCACCGTGAACAGTTATGACTAAAACCGTGCAAGAATCAAGTTTTGCAGACATGTTTGCTCGTCATGGCGAACTGTGAAGACTGTAAATAAATTTTTCACAATGTACGAGAACTCTGTATTTCGAAATCACTGACTGGGACAAAAACGCCGTGGTGATTTGAGGACGTTTATTTTGCTGGAAGAAACCTAAACGCTCCACGAGGAGGCAGAAAAATTAAGCGGTGAGTTTTGAATAATATAACTTTCAACGATGTAGTTTCGGTCGCAGTTTGTGATGAAATGATTTTCTTTTAGTGCCATTTTGCTTTCTGCATTATTGTACGTGTAAGAAACTTATTCAAAAGAATAAAAAATACTCTGAGTTACAAAGCAGTTTCTTCTGGAAAGAGATAAGACTGCAGTTTTTTTAAATCTTTAGTGAGCGAGCAAGGGCGAGTTCGAGTCGTTCACCGAATAAAGTTCACTGCAGTGTCGTTGTTTGACATACGCTATGGGCCATTTCATTCAGCTCAGAACAAATTAGTATTTATCTAGGCAGTTGGTTCGACAGACGCTTATTTTCTTTCAAGATTTTCAAATCGGCAGAATTGTAAGCTGTTAACTGAATTTGTTGTGAAAACAAACGTGCGTAATTCATGCCTGATCGCGATTGATGTTGTTGAATGAACAAGACGAGTACTCGTTGGGGCCTTGTTTTATGTTTGCCGAAAGATCTAAAGCCATATAATAAATATCTTATTAACCTCGTTTGCTTGGTCCGTACCGTAAGTTATGGATCCTACGAAAAAAACTCGGTCCATAACTTACTGTACGGACCGCGCGCTCGGTTAATAAGATCTATATATATATATATATTTTTTTTTTTTTTTTTTTTTTTACCTGAAACTTTACTGATCAATACCTACTATAGGTGTACTTTTATTTATGCATCAATACACTATCAATAGGAACCTAAGTACACATTATTTACGAGCAAGCATTTGCTTTTAAACAATTGTATTTTTTGGGCAAAGCTATCTGGCAAATTATGACACTTACTCAAGGTCAAATGGTGGGAAAGACGCGCTCCTGTGATGTCTCGTAACTTTTGCAAGCCATAAAGTTTTCCAGAGGAGCACTCCTTATTAAAAGAAACTACTACGCGTGATACCTGGAATAGTACGAAGTGGAGTGTTAAGATTTTTGAAGAATGGCAAAAGCTACAAGCTAAGAAAGTGGCCAGGAACGAGTCCGTTAGCTTTCCATATGGTAATCTTAAAAAATCTGACGGTCCAAATTACAGGAATGTCAGAAACATCCCTGAAAGTTCTAACAAGTTTGTCGGCGGTTAATGGCAGTTCAGTACAAAATCGAGTGTAGAGTTTAATTGCAGCAATTGCTCAATGTTCTGTATCGTTCATACAGAATACAAATGGATATGTTCACTAATTTTAAAGCTCTTTTTGAGACTTGTATCGGGATACAAGAGCGTGCACGTGACCTGAAAGAGCGTTCATTTTTCTTTATTTTGCTTCAATTGTTCAGCTGAAATGAGACCAGCGACTGGATAAAAAAGTGTGGGTTTTCTTGTCGAATTAAGTTTGGCTCGTGAGATTATCGGCGTCTGAATTAGTCGTAATTCAGTTTTTGTTTTGTAGTTGAGAGCTGTAATTATGAGTTGCTTGATCTCATTTTCTGTGTGTGAAAAACTGACAGTTTTTGTATTTGTTGCTTCAAGAACCTGGTGATAAGAAATGAAATGCAGGATGAGGCGACATCTGACATCGGCTATGAGTCATTCGAAAGCTCTGTTCCTGCACCCCTAACAACAGATACTACCCATATTACTCCTACGGTACAGCCAAATGCTCTCGACATGCCAGTGCCAGGATATGAAATTCAGGGTGTTGCGACGTCTGACCTTGGTTATGAGTCACTCAAAAGCTCAGCACGTGCATCCCAAAGAGAAAATATTCCTTTCATTCCTGCGGTACCACCTATTGACATGCAGGTGTTAGGATATGACATCCAGGGTGGGGTGACGTCCGAAGTTGTCGATGAGCTACCTCGAAGATCATCACCTGCACCCCTTGTAGTAACAACAGATAATACTCCTTCCACTCCTGCGGTACCTCCGGGTGTTGTCGCGCCTTCAGATAAAACCCCTTCATCTTTTCCGGGAAGTCACTATGCTCCCCTTGTACCACGTACCCGAAACTGGGAAGTGAAAAGGACGAATGTTAATGTCGTCAAAATTATTGGTAAAGGAGCCTTCGGGCAAGTGAGCAAAGCAACCGTTTCTGGTGTCAGTGGTGTCACAGGAGAAATCACTGCAGCCGTGAAAATGTTGAAAGGTGGGCGTTTGTTTAAGATTTGATGTGGTGTGTTGTGGTTTCGTGTGATTTGGGACGATAAATCCACGAAATTGCCCGGTATTTTGACTCTCCAGTGCTCTTCTTTAGTTTAATCGATGACAAATAACTAATCGTTTAATTACTCTATTCACTCCAGAAAATGCCCGAAAAACTGACAGAAAGGATCTTCTCTCTGAACTGGAGCTGATGAAGTCACTCAAGCCGCACCCTCACGTCATCACGCTGTTAGGATGCGTTACAGAGTCAGGTAAAGTACGCATTTTTATATTTTAATCATATCATAGAAAAGCTGTCAAAACTAAATTAAAAACCAAACAATGAAATTAATAATACTTATTAGGTACAGTGTTTGCTGTAGCGTCCGTATTGATATGAACCTCGAGGGTAGCAAAAAGGGTAAAATTATTCGTTAAAGGCAGCGCCTCAATGCGTTTATATTTGTGGTTACAGAATATTTTTACAGTATTTACAGTTGTTTTACGAGTTTCTTTTATATAGGTGCAATTGTTTGTTGTGCAAAGATACTTTTAAGTGACGTCAACGCACTATAAGACAGTCCTCGCTCAAATTGTGTAAATGATGCTGTAGTAAATATACTCTAAATTAAACAACACAAAATGAATCCTTCTTGTGTCACAAGAACCCCTGATGGTGATCGTTGAATATGTCCCGTATGGAGACCTTCTTGGTTATCTGAGGAAAAGTCGTGGTATGAACGACAACTATTACAATGACCCAGACATCAAACCAGAGACAAGTCTGACATCGGAGCAACTGATCAAGATGGCATGGCAAGTCGCAGATGGCATGACTTATCTTTCTTCTAAGAAGGTAACTTATGACCGACTTAGGCCCTGTTTATATGACTTATGACTTAGAGAAAGTTCACTGTTGTTTTGTTTTAGTCACGAGCTTTGCGACAGCATATCCTACACCATGTTTTGTCCTGTCTGTCATTGAGACCTCTGAGACTTGTGACACTCTCCACCTTCTATCTCTTAGATTGTTCACCGCGACTTGGCGGCCAGAAATGTATTGGTAGGTGAAGGAGAGAAATGCAAGGTGACCGATTTTGGAATGGCAAGAGATGTGCACACACAGGAAAATTACATCATGAAAAGCCGGGTAAGTTGATTGTATGTAAAAAAAAAAAAAAAAAAAAAAAAAAAACAAGAAAAAATTTGCTGATCATGTTTGGACGTGCATGACTGTCTCTTTGTGAGACAAGAATCGTATGCATTATCTTCATAAAATGTCACTTCTGTAATGCAGTCAACTGTATATGTAAGAATTTTCAATAACTGCATGCCAAATTATGAGCAACGTAAGCAAACGCAGCTTGCTGATGTAACCTTTGATCTGTATATTATACTGTAACTGTAAAAAGAGATAGGTCTGAACACTCCTCGGTCATGGGCCTGGTGATAATTATCTTGATTATATAATTTTACCGAAAGGGTCGTCTTCCAGTGAAGTGGACAGCGTGTGAATCTCTACTCTACGGACTGTACACCACCCAAAGTGATATGTAAGTATTATAGTTTTTTATTTCTTTCTGTGCATAAGTCTCATAAAAACCTTACGGAAGTTATAGTTATGAGACAGTGTATATGCATCATTATGACCCATCAAATATTTATGTTCTCGCGCGTGATTGGTAGAAGCGTGACATGTGACCGAATAACGTCCGCTCACGAGCGGACTTTATCAGTGAATAACCCCCGCCTGGCGAACTGTCGCTAGAATAATGTACAGTCTTTTAAGTCAATCACAGAAAACCATTACGATATGAAACGATTTGCATCGACTACTGAGGAGGACATTAATTCATTGGACGAAAAAGCAGTTTAGGAAAGCACCAAAAAGTCTGCATCTTTTGCCGCGCGAGAGGAAATATTTGAAGGATAATGGAAACAATTAACTACTTTTGTCGAGGAAATATGCACGGATAGTTGTCCTTGAACATTATCTGTTCTTCGAAGCTCAAAGTTGCCCTCAAGCTTCGCCCTCAGGCAGCTGCTAGCTTCTTGGAACAGATAATATCCTCGGACAATTATCCCACTGTGAAATATAAATGACGTTACCTTTAAGTATAAAATAGATATCTGTAGTATTTTTTCGTTTCTTTTTTTTTTGTTTTATTATTATCATTATTATTATTATTTTTTTTTTTTCTTGCAGCTGGAGCTACGGTGTTTTACTTTATGAGATTTTCACAGTTGGTAAGTCTTTTTACGTGAGTCTAGCAATCCTTGCTAGTTTACATGTGCATTTTTACTTGCCTTTCAATATGATTACCATTACCCGAGGAATAAACAGTAAGTTATATTGATCCATGAAACTGAAGAGCTAATGTAAATAATGTATTTTTTTAAGAACCAGCTTGATGGCTTGTCCAGTGAAAATTAAGTAGATTGAACACGGATAGAACCAGCTCGTTCTCACTTTATTGCAGTGTTGCAACTATGTTACGTATTTGGTTGCAGGTGGTTCCCCGTACCCCGGCATGAAGGCGCACAGCATTGCTACACGCCTGCAGGAAGGTTACAGGATGCCAAAGCCCCCACATGTTGACGAAGTTCTGTGAGTATATTGGTGTCATAAAGAGCCCCGCACTAGATAAGTAAAATAAAGCTGCTACAAATGACAGAGCTGAGTTTGCTGACATGCATCGTTACTCGATGGTGTTTGGTGTAGTTTAGTTTATTAAATTCATCATACACACATTAAATAGATAGAAAATAATGGAGTGTAATTTACAGGAGGAAGAAACAGGACCTGCGTCCCAGTTGATATCCAACTCCTAACGGAATTTAGAGATAAAAATCTATATATAACAAGAAATTTAAGGAATACTAGACGAAATACGTTTTTGGACAAAACATATACCTGTCAGTACTAAACTTAGTCAACAGTCATGCATTAAGATAATGAATCGTGTTTTGGGTTTGTTGTTGCTGTTGTTGTTGTTGTTGTTGTTGTTGTTGTTGTTGTTTATGTTGTCTTTGTTCAATTTTGACGAGAATTGTAGAAATATATAAAGGAATGCCAACATTTGGTATGAGACGTACATCATGTTTTGCGTAGCATGGAAAAATAGAGCCACTCCTTACACTGTGAAATTTTCTCAGCTGTTTCGCAACAGTTGAAAAATTATCGTTGCAGTTGCAACGATTTATATCGAAAAAAGTTAGGGAGAAAGCTGATTGGCGCACTGTAAATTCCAGACGTCAACACGGCCGAATTTGAATATTGTAACTATAAATAAGTGCGCATGTGCTCTTGATCGTGCCAAGGCAGTTGATGGGTTCACACTAGAGCTTCAAAATACGTCTCAAGTACACTTTGAGCATACTTTGAATGTGAACGAGAAATATGAGCATTCTCGACCATACTTGGGTCCTACTTGGCTACTGTGGTAACGCGCATATTTCAAAAGAACCGAAGTACACTCGTAAGTGTGGAGCAGACCACACTTTAGATTGCACTTGACCAATCACAGAAAAGGAACCTGTCGCGCGACATGTCGATGACGGTGTCTGCCGGTGGAGCGAAAAGTGTATCGCGAAAGTGCATCTTCCACAGTGAGTCTAAATCCTTGAAAATCCGTGTCGCAAGTAGCAAGCCAATTTTGCGGTCGGGGCCAAGCCCAGACTCTCTGGCGATTTCTGACAACACGTTGTTGACGAAACACTTGCGCGAAATACAACGTGAAATTTCGGCAGTTCCTTACGTGGCAAATTTCATTAAATAGAATGTAGAGGTACATTTGCTGAGTAGGCCATGCTCTCTAGTTCAAACGAAAAGCAGGAGACAAAACAACGGGCACGCAATTCAGTTCGTTGGTCGTCTGATTCACCGAGAACTTTTCATCTGAGAGCCGTCTGAACGGGAGGCTAGCAGCGTTGATATGGGTGATTGCTTCGGTGATTGACAGCGAAACTACTCTCAAGTAGGATACTTACATACAAATGTGAACGCTTATTTTGCAAGTACATACTTAACCCTCCCACAGAGGCCGTAAGAGTGTAAGTGCACTTGAGGGTGGTGCTCACTGTGAGTATACTTTAGCTCTATTGTGAACCCATCCAATAAGTGCGAGAAAAGTTGCTGGAGGGGTGTGTGTGCAACGGCGTTGCGAGACATGTTACCGAGAAATTGCAGTGTAACAGGGCCTTTACACCAATAACTCGTCACCAGGGTCCAGAGAGAATCATTGGGTCATGTAGAGAGAAATTGTAGTCAAGACGTTAGTCGCACTCACTGCATAAGCACTTGCTATCTTCTTTGAGCATAACTGCTCAAAGCATTTATAAAATCTATCATTTGTAACACTGAAGTTGTTATTTTTTCACGGTCCAGGTATTGCATAATGACTGACTGCTGGCAAAGGAATCCCGACAACAGGCCAAGCTTTACCGCGCTAAGGAACAAGTTTAGGACGATGTCAAGACAGCGCAGGGTAGGCAATTTTGTTTTGAGTTTTTAAAGAGACCCTCTCACCGTAGATGCTTTGCGTACCCAGTGACTGACGGCGGCCATTTTCGTATCATGTGAAAATGGCGGATTCTCATGTATTCCTAAGTTTTATCGCAAAATAAATCAGCACAAACTCAGAAAGTGTATTGAATACGGAAGCAGTGCAGTCACATCGATTAATGATAACGTGGATGCCTCAGGAAAGTCAAGCTTCGGACGTAAATATAAACATGGGCGCGCAAATCATCTACGGTGAGAGGGTTTCTTTAGCTAGAACAAGAATCTAGCATAAAGCTTGCCGTGACTGTGAGATAAAGATCTCGAACTGCAATTACAGACGTACATCAACCTCAGCGAGTATGACAGCAGCCTGTATGAAAATGTGGATGATTTGTCCTCATCTGAGAAATCAGATAAAGAGCTGTAACCCCAGCCCGGGTACTCCATTGAACTGGCAGGGAGGTGCTGCTGATGCCCTCACGGCCTGACCCTGTTCAAGACACAAAATATGGAAGTTTCACAACCATGTCTAAGACAAAGTGCTCTAATTTGCGAGCCTGAGTTGAAACTAGTAGACTCAGTAGAAATGTAATAACATTTAGCCGGGAGGGGTGGGTAGTAATTTGTCTTTTATAAACTAAATTAAGACATTTTAATCATTATTTTATTCAGCACAACATTAGAACATCCTTAGTCTTAGTTTAGGCAAATTTAGGGGGGAGGGGGGTATAGTAATTTGATATTTTGAAGTACATTTATAGCCATTTTTATAACCATTAAATGTTATCTTATTCTTAGAACTGTACTGCTAAGCAGTATTTTATATAGCCTGAAATGAGAGGACGACTGACACTTCAGGTTATATCTTATGATATAATCAGACTGTAGCTTTTTGTGGCATGCATGTTAAACAGCTGCACCATCCTGCATGGTAAGATCATTAGAGCTAATGCGTTGACAACGTTAAATAAAGTTTAAGTTACGTTTTGCTTTCGCTTTTGACTGCAAAACGAAAAAGCAAAACATTAAAACAACAGTAATTGCGAACAGAACAGCATCTCACTTCCACGCTGTTTCCTAACGTGTAACTGCATGACTAGTGCTGAAGGATAGCTCTCTGTTTATTATGTCCATTATGTCTTACCCAGTGGTATTAAGGCTTCACTCTACTATTATTTGTCTTTGTCAAAATAGAGAAGTAATCCTTGTACACGTTTTCGTATGGTCGACATCTCTGTCTTCAAGATTATGCCTATGACAATTCATTGCAGTATAGATGTACACTGTGTGCACGAATTATAATGAAATTCATATAATTGCGCTATTCGAAATTTTTCGCATAATCCTCAGTATTCAGCAGACATTTAGCAAATGTCCTGTCTACACCAGTCCGTTTTCGTTTGAAAACGCAGCTTTTTTGTTGTTGTTGGTTTAGGAAGAATCGATTCGTTTTTCAATTCGTTTTTGTCGTCCACACTAAAACGCATACATGAGTCAAAAGCGCTAAATACAAAATATTGCGCGGTCAATGTGACGTCCGAGTTTTGTTCCGTTTAATTCACTTTGGAGACTGGAGAGCGTTTTCAAAAAGTTGCGTAGTTCGGCCTAAAATCAGTCACTGCTCTGTACAGTCCCAATGAGCAATTTTTGTTGTTTTTAGTTATCATTAATCTATATATCATAGTGTTTATCCTCAATAATACGGATTTGTTTGTCCGTCAATTTGTCGTTTGTCGCTGTTATCCGGCAGTTGTCGCCAATGCTTTACGAAAACCATTACTGAATCGTTTGGACAGTACGTTGGAAGTAGGATTTTTTTGCAAACCAAATTTATTCGATAACTGGGTTGAAGATTTTATGATAAACTGTTGCCTTCTATCTCAAAAGACTTCTCGGTCCACGCGGGCATGGATTTGTATCATAACTTTCTATCATTTTAGGGACTGGGACGGGCTCGGTCAAGTGCGTCCCGTGTAACCCCCCCTTTCCCCCCCCCCCCCCCCCCCCCCCTCAAATACGACAAGTAAACTGCATAATATAGTTTGGATGTAAATATTGTCTTGCTTTCCCGTTTTGTATTGAACACTTTTATTTCAAAAAATGTTCACTACAGGTTGTACGATACATCTTTGCCCGATTCTCCGTCCAGTTGAACCGGTCGCTTAGCCTCCTTGGGCGCCACGGACGAGTTCTTTTGTAACACCGAGTTTAGGTGGGTCACTCTCAGCGTAAGCCCCGTGAGCCATGCGGAGCAGACGTCAGAAGTCAGTAGCCAAAACATGTATCGCTGAATTTTTGAACTGTACATTTTTTACATCTTGTCTTTTCAAGTAAGCTCCCCTCTGCATGGTTCATTTTTAAACAAGACTGGTTTGTCAGTGAGCTTGTGGCGTGGGTGGGGTCGATACCAGAAGAAACTAAAATGGAAGAGACAAGAGCGAGTCTCCCAAAAAAGACTTGCAGTTTCTCACCAGAAAAATATCATACAGTTTAGAAAATTTGACTTTTGACACCTCGCTCAAATGAAACTACTATAAATTGTCATTACAACACTACACTTGCTTCCACTTGCTTCTTACAGGTTGAGCGACTGTGCTTTTTGAGCTAAGAAGTGAAAGGCCAACCAGCCAGAAAAGAGTAATACGTGACTTATCTTTTAATGCACTGCCGATTCTTCGAACCACCTTTGTTTTTGTGTCTACTGCTTCGAGACGGTAATCGATAATTATTACGCCATTGCCTTAGGCACCTGGCCTAAAAAGTAGTACCACACACACACACACACACACACACAAACATTAAATTTCGAGATGGCGACACGCTCGGAGTCTTCAAATAAGGCAATTTTGCTGCTTTAGCGTCGTGATTATTACCCTCGCTTCGCTCGGGAATTATCGATTAGCGTCTCCACCAGTGTTTTTACTGACATTCGGAAAAAAAAAGATTTGAACGAAGCAATAATTGTACGTAACTGCGTTCACGAAAATGAATTTGAAAACTGAAAAACTTGAAACAGAACGGTCTCGCGAAGCTCGTCTTCAAAAGAGAAGGGAACAGGCACAGGCAAGGCAAAATCGTGAAACGATCGAACAGCGCCAAATACGTCTAGAGAAAAGACGACAAACATGTTATAACCGACAGCATCACGAATGGAAGCGTGCCGAAGAAACGGCTCCGCAAAGGGAACAGCGCTTGAAAGCAAATCTGGAGCTTCAGACGCCGTTTTGTGTTAAACTCAGATACTTATTCAGAAAGGACAAGCAACAAAGGTTAGTCAGTGGAAATCGAACAATCACCGTGACAAATATATTCTACCCGTATCTTGTAACTCCGTCACTTCAAGAATGTATTAAAATCTGTATGTTGATCATTTTCCCTCGAAGTATTGTTTTAATACGCTTCTGTCGCCAGTTTCGCCTACCGTATTCGCTCAGAGCAATCGGAATGATTTAGTCAGATGTCTTTTTTTTACAAATGCTATAATCTGACGCGGGGGGATTGCAGCGAGAATCCTTCACAAGCCCTTAGAAGTATGACTAGGTCTGAAGCCCGTGTATAATTTGAAGTAAACCGTTCAAGTTTTGCTTTGATTCTGGGAGAAATCATGCCGTTTTGAGCGGGTTCACAACAAAACAATTCGAGCTCATTAAATATGCATGCCTGAGTCTGCAATTGCAGTCCAGCGTAAAAACAAATCGCACAGGAAACCTATTTAATTGTACTGCCTATGAATTCAAAATAGGAAAATCAGTGTTCCTTTTTTCCCGTACTACGACGGCCGACCAACGTCAACAAAATTTGAGTATTAAATTTTGAGAACCCGTGCTTGGCAGACTGTATGAATTAATCTGATGTGCTGACCGTGGGAAATACGTACTTACAAAATACGTACGTAATCGACTCTTTTTTCAACGCAAAAGTATAACACACACCTTTCTTTTTCGCCTTCCTTTGCGTGTAGCACTTGACTTCGAAGAATAGATTGAGTCAACATTTCGGCAAAACAAAGGCTACTCTTGTTGGGAGTACCAAAGTAAAAGTCCCATCAATGGCAGAGCGAGGAGTATCTGTGATTATTGTATTTCTAGTTTACAATATTATTGCGGTTTTGTTCACAGCGTGTTCAGTCATTCGCAACTAACAAACTCGATGCTTTGAACTATTTCGGTGTATTTTTCATTTCTAGTATACAATTACTACTGTGAAACAAAGGCCACATGATCGAATGGAAGAAATATTTCAACAGGCACTGTACGATAAGCCGAAGCATTTTGACAACTGTCACGCTCGCGCGCAGCAAAACATGTAATATATTCACGGAGCAGCGTTTTGTGGAGTCTTAAATGGCTAGAATGGATATTTCTTGTCGCAAAAACGGTTATGTTTTCGGCAAAAAAACTTTACAAAGCAGCTACAGTATGTACGAGGCCATATTAAAATCATCATTTTTTATGGCTAAAGTTCGTCATGGCTTTGGTGTCCGTTTTTGGCCTGGTATCTTCCCAGAGGTACTTCGGGTCGCCACAGAAAGTTAGTTGGGGCTAAATAATTAGCGGCGACAGAGTTATTTGCAATCCCGTAGCGATGTCCATTTAAATACTAGAAATACGATAATCGCAGATATCCCCTCACTCCGTCCTGCACTGGCATATATTAGAAGTTTCGACGCAAAAAAATAAACATAGAAGTAATGTGTCTATTTTATACGACCTTTGATGTAACCAGCTTGTTGTAGTTGATGGGGCAAGCGTATTAAAATAACGTTTTACTACTTGTACTATACCAAGTGCTGAACACTTAAAGGAGAAAAAGAGTGGTCTGAAATATAGTAACTTTGTGTTACTAAGCTCTGACCCAATAAGAAAACAACATATATATCAGCATCAATTTTTCAAAATACATTATATAAAATAGACTACGTAGTGAGAAGTGACAGTTTAGTCAGCATTCACTTAACCAAAAAGGTACAAAAAGCTATATATTCTCTATACTGTACAATACAGTACACTTTCAAATGAAGGAGAAAATTGAATTTGATCACTCTTAGGTGTGAAAGGGTTTAAACTTGTTGTTACCTCTAACAAATAAGTAAATAACAAAACCTTGTGTCAAAAAGGTACACAGAAAAATACTTGGTTCTGAGCATGTCATCCACTTGAGCACAGTGCAGTACCATTCCAAATTTTAAGAAAACATACAGATATCCCGAAGTTTTTTTTTGTGGCGTACTCAACAGAATATACAGAATATACAGGCCAATGTTTTTGAGAACCTTTTCCTTTGGCATTCTTGTTGGACCAGACAATCGGGTTGTACACGTCAGCATTGAGTTCATTTTTGGCTCCTGACAATCTTACACTTTCATGATGTCAGTGACTTGGTATATGAGGATCCCTCAACAGCACAGGAGTTGGCTTCTCAGCATGATTCCTTCACTTTAACATTTCCTTTAGCATGATCTTTGGAGATGAAAACACATGTTCTGGTTTTTGTCTTCGGTACATATTGTTGCTAATTTATTATACAGTACTTGCCTATAAACAACAAAGAAATTGAACTTCCACTTGGACTGAAGTGTAAGTTTAGCCAAGGAACCTCTTTCTTTGCTCCTACAAAAATCAGAAAAGGCACCAAGTCTTAAGTGGATTAATAAGATAATTCACATGATGTACACAATACAATGCACTTTTATAGCTAACCTGTACTATTCATCCACAATTGACATAAATCTTGGAAGGATGCTGCAAAGGATCTGGCGCACTGTAAATAAATACTTGTTGTCCTGATAATAGAGGCCAATTCTTTCCTCAAAACACTGCTATAAATGTTTTTGGTTATCCCCGAGCGTAATATCAAGTGTACATGGCATAAAAACAAATGCACATCATCATATGGACAGCTAAAGAAACTTCACTGCATAGATCAAATAAATCACTGTAAATTAATTAGGCACTGATACTGTAGTAAAAATTGGCAAATATTCTAAAAAGCACAAACTACAGCTTTTGCAATATGGTAAATCAAAGTACAAACACATGTGTACAGTAGTGTGTTCTCTTCGATCCTTGTGTATAAAATGCAGCAAAGAATAACAAAACACAATCAGTGGTCTGATTAAGCAGGAATTCAAATTAAACAAAATTTTCACCGTGCATTCTTTGTTTAACTGTTCTTCATTGAAAAGAAACAATGACAAAGAATGGCCGAATTGCAATTAATGCGTAATTGTGCAAATTTGGCCATCAATACACAGCGAGGTCAAAAATATAAATACAACTATAAAAGCCATACAGAATAGTTTTCAATTCTTACCTGCCCCTTGCTTCCTGATGATAAGAACGGGCAGATCACTCACATTGGCTGGAAGAGTGCTGAGAAATCCCTGAACATCCTGCAGCAAGTTGAGGACATGACCTTTGTACCCACGCTGGCCGCCGTGTTTTTGGTAAACACACATGATTGGGAAAGCTCTGGCGATCAGCATTTCCTCTACTTCGGTGAGGTCCTGTAGTTCTGCAGGGAATGTCCCAGGATCCATGTCGTTTTCAGCTGAGAACAATCGACACGAGGTCTTTTTGTCGCGTTTGCACTTGGTGCAGGTATAGTTCAGCTCGGGCACACTTTGGTTGGTGATCAGCCATGTTTCTCTGCATACCTTGCAGTGTAAGTGTCGGAGATTTTCCTCAAAGCTGTGAAAGGCAGTGAGTTCTTCCCGCACCCATTCTTGTTCGTGGAATGGAGGAATTTCTGGATTTACCCACCCACGGTTATGCAAATATTGTTGTTTTTGGCTGCGACGTTCTTCGATAACTGCAGCACGCTGTTGTCGGCGTCGAGTGTTGGCTTCATTTTGAGCTTGAAGCCTGCGGGTACTCCGTTCAGACGATTCAGTCATTGCCACGTCGAGAAGATACTCGCTGGCGATTGGATTCTCTTTGCGGAGTTGTTTGCGTTTTCCGCTTCGGTTCACGTCGCTTTCTTTGCGGAGTCGTTTCTTCGGCACGATTCTTTTTATGATGCTGTCGATCATAACAGGATTGTCGCCTTTTCTAGAGACGAATTTGGCGTTGTTCGCTCGTTTCACGATTTCGCCTTGCTCGTGTCTGTTCCCTTCTCATTTGAAAACGAGCTTCGCGAGACTGTTGTGTTTCAAGTTTTTCAGTTAAGTTTTCCATTTTCGTGAACGTAGCTACGATATATTGTTGCTTCGTTCAAATCTAAATGTTTCGTTCAAGTCTAATTTCTCTGTTAATCCGAGTAAAACAACAGGGCACACGTGATCGATCCGGCCTTTGTTATTGGTTAGCGGGGTAACCGCGCCTAAAGTCGTACGCCAGACAGACTGACAGACGGACGAACGTTAAATTTCGAGATGGCGACAGGCTTGGAGTCCCCAAGTAGACGGTATAATATTACTGCATTAGTGTCGTGAGTATTTCCCTCACTTCGTTCGGGGATAATCGAATCCATCAAACATTTGTTTACGGCTATGACGATGAACTTATGAATGCCAGCCAAAAAATGTTCCCTGAAATCCAGTTTACCCGTGCATGTTCCATAGAGCCAAACGGTGTTGATTTTGGATGTGATATATAGCTAACGTTACACGCAAATTGTATTAACGCAGCATATATAACCGCGGCGCCCACATCTCAAGTTGTTCGCGAAGTCACCTTACGTCATCGCATATCACGTGGCAGTGCGAACCAATCACCGTGTGCTGATTCGTAACCCAGAAAGAAAATAAAAATAATATGACGAAGATGAATACACGCTCTCCAATCCTAAGCTCGTCGGGCGGCTACGCCCCACGAGCAATAAGCCCTTCCCAGGGTTTAAGGGGACGGGGTTCCCACATTGACTCATTACAATAGTTTCGTAAAGTAACACACTCGGATCATTCCCGTTTACTGGGAATCGAGACTTGTTAAAATTAAACGTACTCAATTTAAGAAAACGAGCACGATGGTTAAGTGTATCATTCCATCGAGACGTTTTTAACAATCGAGACTCGTTTTCTAAATCGAGACTCATTTTCTAAATCGAGACTCGTTTTCTGAATCGAGACTAGCCTGTTCCAGGCTCTCAGATACTGGAAAAAGGCGCAGAGAAATAGCGCGATGGGCTGGGGCGGGGGCGCGGGAGGGCTGGGTCGAGGGAGGGAGGAGGTGGGGAGAGCCTGTAGTAATTCTATTCAGAACCCTGTTCCGGTATACCAGCTCCTGGTATACCCTCTGATTGGTCAATTTTTGTCACATGCCAATCATATGGTATTTGATATGTAAATTATCCATACGCTTTTTGCACGTGAAACATGGATGTAAACAGTGTAATCCCGAAATGTTTACGGGATTTCTCGCACATTAATTCTCTCAAAAAAGAGCAAGAGACATGCCTGAAACATTTAGTGTCTGGAAACGATGTGTTTGCAATACTACCGACTGGTTTCGGCAAAAGTCTCATCTTCGAACTTTTCCCTCGTGTGATGAAGATGGTGTCACAACAAGATAGCGCCAAGACAGTCATCGTTATTTCTCCTTTGGTTTCGATCATGAAAGATCAAGTACAGCACGTTAGAGAAATGGGGATATCGGCTGCAGCCATAGGGATCGGCGGGGAAAACGACAACGATGAGAAATCCGTTCGAAGTGGGGAGTGTGAGATTGTATTCGGAAGTCCTGAGAGTTGACTGTCGAAGACTTGGACGAAGGAACTTAAGGAGGGAAAGTTGGGCCGTCAAACCGTTGGAATAGCTTTTGATGAAGCCCATTCAGTTACGGAATGGTAAGTTTTTGATTTCGATCGATAGTAGTAGATTGATGCTCACTACTATTCAATATTCCACGCCAATCCTTCGGCTCTTTATCTAATTTTGCGTTAACTTACAGGGGACTGTCAGAGAAGAAAGGGAGAAAGAAAGCGAAGGATCCATTTAGAGAGGCATTTGGAAGCGTCAAGGATCACTCCCGCCGGGAATCCCAACGATCGCACTAACTGCAACTGTTCAGGATTCACAGCAAATCGTTTTCATTGTGAGCACAAATATATATGATGTGTCTTGCGAAGCTTTTCAATCGACTAAGCGTTTAACTCTGTTCTTGCTCGAAATTTTGCGTATTAAAGTGAAATATGGCCACCACACGTAATTCACGGGTAACCACAGAGGTCTCACGTTTCTCTGGCTCAATATCCTTGCTTTTGTCGGTGTAATTTGAAACTGCAGAAGGAGCACAATCTCGCATAAAATCTTCGATCAGACTTCAATTCCAAAGGTTCAATGAAATCTACGTCTAATACGTTGCGTCCGCTTCACCCTTGTGCATCATTCAAACTGCGCAAAGTGACGGTTGGCCTTTGGACGTACATGTTTATAAATCATTAAATCTGAAACCAAACCGCAAACTCTTTATAAAGGGACCATATAATAATATGCGGTATCCTATCTTGTCGGATTTAGCAGAAAAATGCAAGTCTCTAGATTACGAATAAACTGATACACGTAGTCTCAGACATGTCTTGTTAGTGTTCAGTTGGACTGTACAGAGAGACTCTTGGAAATCGACAGAAATTTGGCTTTTGTTGGAGTTTTTACAGGAACTTGAACCGCCATCCGCGAAAACCAAAGGAAATACGATATTCGTAAACCCCGAGATTTCTGTCACCCGCAGTGCGTTCAGTGACATCAGTAAGTGACATCTTTCAAAATCACATGATCAGGGGCGGAACAGGGTTCTGAATAAAATTACTACAGGCTCTCCCTCCCCACCTCCTCCCTCCCTCGACCCAGCCCTCCCGCGCCCCCGCCCCAGTCCATCGCGCCTTTTCTCTGCGCCTTTTTGAAGCTTATTTGCAATATGCAAATAGCTTCTATGTCGGCGTTTGGGCGATAGTTGAACTGCCGTTCGGCCCATCTCATTAGGTCATTAAAATGCTCCCCCTCTAGGTGGAAAAAACTACTGAGGGGGTGGGGGAGGAGCATGAAGTGTTATTATAAAAGCCGCCGTGGTACAGGTCCTGGGTAATTGTGAACAAGTTGAACTGTCGGTAAGTGGTCGGTATACGATTTACCGACCACATACCGACCACGCGATTGACTTTACCGACCACATACCGACCACTCAAAAACTTTTACCTACCACTTAACCGACCACACTTTTTGCTATGTATTTTTTTTTTTTTTTTTTTTTTTTTTCCGTTCTCTTTCTTTTTTAAGAATTGAAAGCAAGAAATACCGTTTGATTTATTGGCGATGTGATTTACACGTGTGCTGTAATCGATGTGCGTGAGCGAAATCAGTCTGGTAGTGTCGAAGTGAAGTTGTCATTGACTTTTATTGAACTTGGTGGCTCCTAAAGGAGCCGTTGTTTTCGAGGCGAATCTCACTCAAAGAAGTTGAAAATTGAAAATTACTCGTCCAAGCTCGTGACTGACTGGACGCGCGTACGTGTATGGACGTGAGCCAAAAATTTACTCGTATTTATACATTCACAGTAAACTTGGCGGATCGAAATGCACTAACTTTTACTAGTCTAAAGAATCTTGTTTGTTCTATTCATGGATAAAAATACACCGAAATACACCAGCGTTTAGAAAAGCTTTTAAAAGGATTCATTGTTTACGCGATTTGACACCTCAACACATCCTGTGTTGTGTGTGTCCTGTGAGAAAGTTTGTCTTTTATTATCTACTTAACACAAAGAATGCACAGAGAGATTTCCAGTAAAGGGTTTCCGTGCTAATGTTATAACTTTGCGACAGAATGTCAGAAGCTAAATTACCTCTCCAGGGAGGGGTTTTCTAAATATAATTGGCTCTCTCGCACGTGGAAATTCAAGGCATTATTTAATGGCGGTTGTGAGCGTTGCCGATTCTTTGGTTGCATGTGGAAATCTGCTCCCCCTTCAGCCCCCGGCTGACATATCCGTAGTATCTGGCAAACAGGGGATACAGATTCACATTTAGAGCGACATTTCCGGACACATTTGCGAATATACGCTCCGCTCACAAAAGAAGAAACACAGCTGTATGGTGTGACCATGACATATGTTTTGAAGGTAAAAGCTTATTCCGAGTTTTTTTTGCGTTCGCTGATATGTTTGTTGACACATGATTTCATGCCATAATTGCAAATGCAGATCGACTGTGGTATGTCTGAGTTGTTTGTTTATAAAATTGTCTCGAGCGGATTCTGTCACTAATGAAAAATTGACAGGAAATTTTACTGTGAATCCTTTTCACCACCGTTCGAACAGCACGAGAAACAGGTTTTTTCGGCTGCAGTGTGTTGTGTTACGAAACTATTTTAACGAGTCAAAATCTGGTTTACCTCGCATGATATGTTTGTTGACACATGATTTCATGACCAGATCGACTGTGGTTTGTCTGAGTTGTTTGTTTACAAACTATTGTCTCTAGCGGGTTTTGTCGCTAATGAAAAATCGTCTGAAAAGTCGACAGGAAATTTTACTGTGAATCTATTTCACCACCGTTCGAAGAGCACGAGAAACAGGTTTGTTTGGCTGGAGTGTGTTACGTTATAACGAGTCAAAGTCTGGCTTACCTCGCAGAAATTTACAGAACGACTTGAAATATTTTGGCAAGCTATACTTTCCTCCTTTTGTCGATAAGCTCAAAATAATCATATAATAAACTGTCATGTTTGTGCATTTGTGTTTGGTCATGCATAGTACGTAGCTGGCATAGTAGAACATTGTGTAAAACCCCGATCAAACGGTGATAATATTCGATGATAGTTCGTGCCCCGTTGTAACACGAACTACCTATCATAGACTATCATCAACTAGCAAATAGCTTCACGTACGCTTTGCGGACCTATGTTTCCAGTATCTGAGAGCCTGGAACAAGCTAAATCGAGACTCGATTACAGAATCTAGACTCGTTTGGACGGACATGAAAAACGAGTCTCCAACACGAGGAGCCCCAGAGCCTGCATTCCGGTCACAACAGGGTTTCCTACCAGGCGTTGGGTTGCGACGTCCAACGCGTTAATTAGATTGCACCTAATAGTCATGGTGGTTTTCGGTCCCGCGAAATGTCTGTCAGCAATGTTATTGTTTTGACGTCTTGAAAGCCAAATATAGAGAAGAGCAAGTACAGTGCCTGTAGAATCAAATTCCAAACCATTTTGAGTTCATTCGGCGGGCGCGCGTTATTACGACGTGGCTGATTGTTCTTTATTGTGGAATTGGCTCGGCATAAACACTGGAAACACTGGTGCGCGCTGAATGCAGTTCTTCTGTCGCGAGATCTCTGTGTCCAAATGACGGGAGACAGGTTCTGTTCCGAGAGCTGGCAATGGATTTGTTCTTCGCCATACTTGATATGTAAAGAGAGTGGCCAACAAATGACAGCTGCGCAACAATCAATGCATCAACTTCACCAATCGGCGCATTGTTGATACACTGATAGACGAAAAGGGGTTCAAAGCGAAGGTAATACAAACTAATATGCCACTTTGGAAACACGATTCATCACATCAGCGTGTCGACACACAACGAGTATAAGCGCAGGTAACAAGCCTAAGAGAAAGCCCAATTGTAGTTAGAAATGAAGATAAATGTTCTGAACATGTTATTCAATGTTTATGTGCGAACTGCCTCGGCGAAAACCGAAAACCCGTCAAAAGTTGAATAACCCGCCAAAATCGGGTTGAATACCCGCCATCCCGCCAAATGCAATCCGAACCACTGCTCAGAAGGCCAGATCAAATCAGGGGATACTGGGTATGTAATATTTTCCTTTTGGTCTGGGAGAGGAACATGTAATTATGTTTTATCAAGCAAGAGTATTAGTGGAACGTATAAATACGTATGTTTTTCCTCTCCTATTTGGGCAGCACGCCTGCAGCAAAAAATATTTGTCTAATCTCGTGATGTTCGGGGGGCAAAAACGAACTGTGCACCTATAAATTTTTAATTCTAACAGCGAAATTAATCCTAAATAAGTATGGTTTTTCCTCCTGTTTTGGGCGGCACGCCTGGAGCAGAAACGAATTATTGGGTGACACGCCTGAGATTCTGTGGGTAAAAACATACTCCGCGCCTATAATTTCTCGATTTTAACAGCAAACTAAGTTATGGTTTTTCCCTCCTGTTTTGGGCGGCACGTCTGGAGCAGAAACGAATTATTGGGTGACACGCCTGAGATTCTGTGGGTAAAAACATACTCCGCGCCTATAATTTCTCGATTTTAACAGCAAACTAAGTTATGGTTTTTCCCTCCTGTTTTGGGCGGCACGCCTGGAGCAGAAACGAGTTATTGGGTGACACGCCTGAGATTCTGTGGGTAAAAACAAACTCCGCGCCTATAATTTCTCGATTTTAACACCAAACTAAGTTATGGTTTTTCCCTCCTGTTTTGGGCGGTACGCCCGGAGCAGAAACGAGTTATTGGGTGACACGCCTGAGATTCTGTGGGTAAAAACATACTCCGGGCCGATAATTTCTCAATTCTAACAGTAAACCTAAGTTATGGTTTCCCCTTCTGTTTTGGGCGGCACGCCTGGAGCAGAAACGAGTTATTGGGTGACACGCCTGAAATTCTGTGGGTAAAAACATACTCCACGCCTATAATTTCTCGATTTTAACACCAAACTAAGTTATGGTTTTTCCCTCCTGTTTTGGGCGGTACGCCCGGAGCAGAAACGAGTTATTGGGTGACACGCCTGAGATTCTGTGGGTAAAAACATACTCCGCGCCGATAATTTCTCAATTCTAACAGTAAACCTAAGTTATGGTTTCCCCTTCTGTTTTGGGCGGCACGCCTGGAGCAGAAACGAGTTATTGGGTGACACGCCTGAAATTCTGTGGGTAAAAACATACTCCACGCCGATAATTTCTCAATTCTAACAGTAAACCTAAGTTATGGTTTCCCCTTCTGTTTTGGGCGGCACGCCTGGAGCAGAAACGAGTTATTGGGTGACACGCCTGAAATTCTGTGGGTATAAACATTCTCTGCGCGACTAATTTTCATTACTAACAAAAAAAAAGAGGTTTCCCCTTGGGTGACATGTCTGAAGCAGAAAATAATATTCCTGCGAATTTAAAAAAATGGTCTGTAAAAAGAAGTCATAAAAATTGATGCCGACTGATGTTATTTTCATCAATTTTCAGTTTAGCAGCACAGGAAATTGTATAGATGCGACATGGTTTGCGACATGGTTTGAGATGGTTGATATGTTCCTTGCAGAGTAGTCACATAAACGCAGTGCTGTATTTGAGAAAATCAAGCGTCAATTTTCCTGGCCTCTGACTAAATCCGTACTTCAGAGGCTTTCCAGAGCTGAGGCCCGGCCTCAATTTTGAGCGGACAGATGAAACATGCCGGAATCTGTTCGATAAAGCGCCCTTGAGTTCCGTCTGCACGCACGTTAATGAAGAAACGAAAATGTTTATCAGTTTTTTTAAAACCTTGCGAGGGAACCAGACCGATCAAAATAAATCAGCAGGTGATGGAACACACACGGCACCCACTGTTTTGAAAAAGTGACAATCTTGCATTCCCCAAATATTTCATCACACTTTTCTCTTCATTAATACGCGTCCTGTGGTGATTTTCTGGAATGTGGGTCTCGGGGCTCCTCATGGAGTCAAGCTCCCAGGCTCTTTGGCCGTTTTCGGGTAAGTCTGGGGCGAGGATTGAAGCAAGAAATCATGGAAGTCTTTGTGATTAGGAGTGTTAGTGACGTTTGGAGAATAGAAGAGCTAGAATGATGTACACGGTCTTTTTTTACTATCGGAAGGAAGGATTGACGAGATGAGGTATGTGATAATGCGTCAATAACACTCTTATTGTGCGAGGAGTAAACGTATAATGTAAACTGCATAAAACTACTCATAAGTAGTTCACTTTATAAATAACGAAAGCCCTCAACGAGTAAAATTTCTAATGGAAACGTTCACACTATTTTTTGTACATTATGACAGAGGACATGTAACCGATATAAAATCACAGTATCAGATTAATAGCGCAAAGCGAAACTCTTCCACTAATCAATGGTTTTGGGACTGTAACATTTTTTCTACTTTCTCTCCACTACTCATTAATTATTACTCCAAACTGATGTCCCATTGTGTATGGTAGGAGCAACTTTAGAATACCGGCTACTCATTTATTCTAATATATTCCAATATATAGCACTTGCAGAACGAAGCAAAGACAAACAAAGACTGTGTTGGTATGGAATGTAGTGGCCGGATATTCTAAAGTTAGCCATTTTTAATTATTAGTATATTTAGTTACTACTGGGACGGCTGGCCCTGTGCATTTCTCGTCGTTAATTCGAAACAATACTGCTGAGCTTGACATCAATTAAGGGCCATTTCGATAAGTGGGAACCAGGTCACTTAAACAGGAAATGCGGTTTGGACGACTGGAGTGAGTGTTGTTTCTGAAGTGACATAGTTATAAAACATTTGATTCAGTTTCCTCAATAAACTCAAAAAAATCTATTTTTGATGCACACAGTCATAACCCTAACTTTAAAGTGACTTTATTAATTATTAAACTATACTGCATTGCACCAAGAGGCTCTTGATTGCACATAATGACAGCACTAGAACTATTGAAGTCTTTAACAGCTTATCAGATTGTAACAGCTTCTCTAGTGCAGGCCCACAGTAGTTCTAAGATTTGCAAAAATAAACTAGAATAAACTCAATTTAATGCCACATGAAAGATGGCTTGCCTATTTTTTGCCTTGTTTGAGTTGTTTATGTCTGTCTGTTGTTTTCCTCTGGTCAGGTCTTCTTTTTCTTTTTCTTTTCTTTTCTTCATTTCCCTCGTTTTTTGGTTTAGCTCCACCTTTTCATTTAATAAAGATATTAAGGATACAAAATAATATTACTTGTAAGTTAACAATAAAGTTATTATAGGATTCTAAAATAAAGTCCTGCATTTTTTGTGATTCAGTAAACTATCAAAATATATTACTTGAATAAGATATGTGAAATTATGGTACAATAACAGCAGTCACCTTGAATAACAGATGTTCTGTTGCCTTGCTGCCTTTCTGCAGTTTCCTCTTCATTCGGTTGATCTTTATCTTTTCATTTGGTAGACATAACCATACAATATTGTTACTTGTAAGTTAGCAATAAGTATTATATGATTCAAAATATTAAGTCCTGCATTGTTTAAAATTTTGTGTGATAAGTTAACTATCCAAGTATATTTTTAAATGAGATATGTAAAATTACTGCACAATAAATGCAATCTTACCATGAGTAATGTTTGCTGGGCTGATCACAAGAGGAAAATTCCCCTTCAGAGAAACCTGATAAAAGAGTTTATAGTTTGTTAGTTAAGGGGAGAGAAAGGGGAGTGCTTCTCTTTGCAGGGTAACCAATTAAGCATCTAGACCCACATATTCTTATTGTGAAGCTCAACTCAGATGAAGCTGGTGTATTACATAATTATTTTTTGTTTCATGGAAAGTAAACTTTCCATTTATATAAAAATCAATTCCAGCAACCACAATAACATTTTGTACTAACTGGTGTGTTCAGCAGATTTCTTGCCGCTTCTTCATCCTGAAATAAATTGGGTGCTTTACATAAATGTGTTCATATAAAACCAAAGCACTAGAAAATATTCATCTCTAACACTCTTCAGTACCTTCAATCAGAAACTGGAATTTGCCATCCAACTAATATTTTTATGTGACCCAACTTAATTAGTTGAATGTGGTAACAACACATACTACTACACTGTATATAAGGTAGACTTACCCTGCTCACAAGGTTGACTGTTTCATTCACTGTCAAGGGATGATCATGCTTGATCACCTCCTGACCTCTGTTTAAAGTGAAGTAAACAGGTAGATCTTCCTGTGTTCCTGCCCAGTCATACACCTCCTACATCATCAAAAGACAGTACAATAATTATATTAAGGGCAGGGTTCGAAAACATGTTTATGTTTTCCTGAATGGCTAGGAACGCTGATAAACTTGTGTTAATAATCTAACAATACCACACTCACCTGATAAAGAGTCCCTTCACAGAAGTTTCTTGTTCACATTCCTGCAGGTGTGCGTAGCATTATGACTATCCCACCCTCACACTCTGCTGGCAATCTGTTCCTTCTAGCTGCCCTTATCTGTGGAAATGTTTTGGAACCAATACAGCAAATTACATATGTACTGTTTTTTTGTGTGGAATATACAAGGCTTAAAATGCAAAATTAAATGCACAGGTGGTGTTTGTTTAATGAATCTGAATTCGTGCATTTCCTTTAAGTCCAAAATGATTATGCATACACATATGGACACTGATTATAATCACTGATTCATCTTGCATTTTACCCACCTCATCGGTCTTGTCTTCATCCAACGTTTCCTCAATCTTGTCCTCAGTCTTGTCCTCAGTCTTGTCCTCTTTCTGTCGTCCTTTTTCCGCTTCTTCACTTCTTTTTTCTTGTTCATTTGCTTTCTCCCTATCATCTTTAATTGAACCGTGTAGTTCCTTGTCTTGCCGCTCTTTTTCTTCTCCCCAATTCCTGAGTCCTTCCCTAAATATATACATTTTTTTCATGTTTACATCAGATGCCTATCCAAACCAAGACGTTGCATTATTGGTAATGCAGAGAGCATGTTTTTGCATTAAAACATTTGCATTAAAATAGCAATGTACCATGATTTTGCCCAAGGTAGATATTGGGTTTACATTGTGAAACATACTCTGTAACACTATTAAATGGTATACCTGACTTGACAATTAGCAATGAATTGACATAGCCTCATGTCCATTAACCTGGCAGCTCACAATATTACTATCTTTCTTATAATTCAATATAACTATCTAAACTTGTAGCCAATTTCAAAAACAGAAAAGAAAGCAGGGAAAACAGCATTTTACAAACAAGCATAGTCTATGATATATGGTGATTGTATTGTTATAATATTGTTATGATATATATATATATGTATGAGTTTTCGAGTAATCATTTTTACAATGTGAAATTATGGCAACATAATGAGTACAATAATGTAAACTGACATGATCTTTATTTCGAAGTCTTTGGATAAACTTAAGTAGCTTGGTTATTTTAAAACCCCACTATTTCAAACTTTTTTTCTCATGGTCAACAGCGGGGTTCGACTGTATTGCCATGACGTGAGACCCTTCAATAAAGTTGACAAGTATCATGGGCTCCATTCATCATTACATGGGCTCCGTTTTTTTCTTTTCTTTTTTTCCCAGATCATACTCAAGGTTTGAGTTTGAGTTTTCATGTCACAAAAGTAGTTCAGCCGCCATTAACACGATGTGCGAGAGCCAATTATATTTAGAAGACCCCTCCTGGAGAGGAAATTTTGCATCCGACATTCTGCCGCCATGTTATAACATTAGTACGTGAACATTAATTTAACATTCCTCGCATCTTCAAATAGGCATTCAGCTCAGTAAATAGCGGACCAGCTGGAGACGTTTGAGATTAGACTGTCTGGTGACTTTACGACGTTGCAAAATTGTTCGTCATGTTGGGAACTAGTTATTGAGATAGTATTTAGGGTAGTCTTAGTAACCAGGTACATATAAGGTTTTCTTTTGAAGGTTTAAGACAGCAAACAAATTATAATGACGCAGTTGATGCATTACAGTGCAGAAATAACGGATGTGGTAAGATTTTTGACGTAGTAACTGCGATGTTAGTAACAGCAATGTAATATCTTTGTTAGTAATTGGGGTCATACCTTTAGTAGGCTGATTGTAATACAAGAATCAGAGAGAAATAGTCACTTACTCTTTCTTAAAAATCAATTACTTTAAGATTGTTTCAAATTAAATTGAAGGTTGTAGTTTATCAGTGCTTGCGGGCAGCAGTCATTCCGCCAAACTTACTAACGGAAGCATAGTTTTTCCCGAAAGTCATAAAATGATTGGGACCATTAACTACAGAAATCCCTAATCTCCGCCAGTTATGTGTCCTGTGCACAGCATGCAAACTTCTGGTGTGATATAGAAACCGCTTCTGTTGATGTTGAAGGTATATTGATCTCGCACAGAACACGACAAAAATGTTTATTCATATACTCTATATAAGCTAACATACAGGTCATTTCGTGTAATATTTTGAATGAGCTCCTAGCGAGATTATGATCATGTGGGCAACTGTCCTTCTAGGTTTTCTTGTGTGGTCTAGTGTCAAGACTATCCAAGCAGGTGAGACAAAACTGGTTTGTGTTTCATATGTTACTTACTTGTACGCGTATGAAACTAAAACAAAAAGCCGTTAGTGGCTGTAGGTCTATCTCTTGATTGCTGTCCAATTACAAACCAGCGAATCTTGAAACAACAAAAGGAATTCAATTATACGGACCATTATTGTTTATTACTATTTACCATTACCGTAAGTTGTTTCATTACTATTACTATCAACTATCACTGTTTGTTGTTACTTTTGGTATTACCATTACTGTTTATCGTCATGGCGTCCATCCATAGACAGTGTAATCTAGCCAGGTTGTTCCATTTTCACCATGCCTCTCTAGCTTAGCGTACATGTGTCTCCCTGAATATAGATTTGTTTAAGAGACCAGTACGCGGCCTGTGACACTGCCCTGAGTATTTGCCAGTCTTAAAATGTTCTGCACGATGAATACTGTTTCGTGTATTCAAAAGGAGCCTGAAGAGTCCCTGAAATAAAAAGGAGTCAATACGACCGTAGTCTCATAAAAGTCAAAATAGAAGGCAGAAATCACGAAATATTACTATGGGCCAAAATTATATCAGTTATATCAGTGTCAATATATGCTAGAGAACCGGATTTTTGATAAGAGATATTGTTTGAATGTTCTATTTACGTCACACTCCTCATTTTCCGCACTACCGCACTCTGCCTGGCACTCTACATTCCTATCCATACCATAGGTATGCATATTTAATTATTCCGGCTATTCTTATTTCGGACTTCCGAAACGAACAACGCGTTCTCAACTAAAATCAATCTTTTTTTTTTCATTTAGGAAGAATCCACTGCAAATAGATTATTAAGGTCAAAATTGGGATTCAGTTCCACAAGCAGTGTCTGATTCTGAAGTCAAAGGCGACATCGAAAACTAGAAATACGATAATCGCAGATACCCCTCACTCTGCCATTGATGGGACTTTTACTTTGGTACTCCCAACAAGAGTAGCCTTTGTTTTACCGAAATGTTGACTCAATCTTTTATTCGAAGTCAAGTACTACACGCAAAGGAAGGGAGAAAAAGAATGGTGTGTGTTATACTTTTGCGTTGAAAAAAGAGTCGATTGCGTGACGAAGTACGTATTTCCCACGGTCGGCACGTCAAATTAATTCATACAGTCTGCCAAGCACGTTCTCAAAATTTAATACCCAAATTTTGAAGTTGGTCGGCCGTCGTAGTACGGGAAAAAAGGAACGCTGATTTTCCTACTTTGAATTCATAGGCAGTACAATTAAATAGGTTTCCTGTGCGATTTGTTTTTACTCTGGACTGCATGCTCCAGACTCAGGCATAAATATTTAACGAGCTCAAATTGTTTTGTATGTGAACCCGCTCAAACAGCATGATTTCTCCCAGAATCAAAGCAAAACTTGAACGGTTTACTTCAAATTATACACGGGCTTCAGACCTAATGATACTTCTAAGGGCTTGTGAACGATTCTTCTGCAATCACCGCATGTCAGATTACAGCATTTGTTAAGCCTGGTCCTCACTAGCGCATAAACATAAGCATAAGGATAAGAATAAGAGAGCGACAGTGGCGACATAAGCATAAGCATAAGGATCAAACACATCCGTTCCTTTGCTCTCTTATTCTTACGCTTATGCTTATGCTTATGCGCTAGTGAGGACCAGGCTTTACAGTTTTTGTTTTGACAGAAAAATAAGACATCTGACTAAATCATTCAAGACTCCAAGTTCCGATTGCTCTGAGCGAATACGGTAGCCGAAACTGGCGACAGAAGCGTATTAAAACAATACTTCGAGGGAAAATGATCAACATACAGATTCTAATACATTCTTGCAGTGATCGAGTTACAAGATACGGGTAGAATATATTTGTCACGGCGATTGTTCGATTTCCACTGACTAACCTTTGTTGCTTGTCCTTTCTGAATAAGTATCTGAGTTTAACACAAACGGCGTCTGAAGCTCCCGATTTGCTTTCAAGCGCTGTTCCCTTTGCGGAGCCGTTTCTTCGGCACGATCCCGTTCATGATGCTGTCGGTTATAACATGTTTGTCGTCTTTTCTCTAGACGTATTTGGCGCTGTTCGCGAATTGTTTCACGATTTCGCCTTGCCCGTGCCTGTTCCCTTCTCTTTTGAAGACGAGCTTCGCGAGACCGTTCTGTTCCAAGTTTTCTAGTCTTCAAATTCATTTTCGTGAACGCAGTTCAATTGTTGCTTCGTTCAAATCTTTCTTAAAAACACTGGCGGAGACGTTAATCTATAATCGACAGTGATTACGTAATTGCCTTATTAGGACATTGCCTTAGGCACCTGGCCTAAAAGGTCGCATCGCACACACCCACACACGAACATTAGATTTCGAGATGGCGACAGGCTTGGAGTATTCAAATTAATGCATTGGAGTCGTGATTATTTCCCTCACTTCGTTCGGGGATTAATTCCACCAAAAGCAAACAATAATACTTTTCTTTGTAGAAACATTATCTTTATTGCACATGTTTCAGGTAATTTAACAGCACAAAGGTATTAATTTCTCATCTCAAAAAATGTAAAATATGGTGAACATGCTTTTCAATGGTAATTTCACTACCTGAAATTACCGATTTTCAGAGTTATTAACGTTTTCGGCCCATTTGGCTATGTAAAATCGTAGCACTCTAGCGAAGCATCAATTCTTCACCACCAAAAACCAACTTTTCAAAACTGACAAAAACGGTTCTAATCAGAAAGTAAGTTCAAAGATCTTTGACTCCACAGTGCGGCATCAGCACTTCACAAAAACGGTTCAAATCAGAAAGTAAGTTCAAAGATCTTTGACTCCACAGGCGGCATCAGCACATCACAAAAACGGTTCAAATCAGAAAGTAAGTTCAAAGATCTTTGACTCCACAGTGCGGCATCAGCACTTCACAAAAACGGTTCAAATCAGAAAGTAAGTTCAAAGATCTTTGACTCCGCAATGCGGCATCAGCACTTCACAAAAACGGTTCAAATCAGAAAGTAAGTTCAAAGATCTTTGAATCCACAGTGCGGCATCAGCACATCACAAAAACGGTTCAAATCAGAAAGTAAGTTCAAAGATCTTTGAATCCACAATGCGGCATCAGCACTTCACAAAAACGGTTCAAATCAGAAAGTAAGTTCAAAGATCTTTGACTCCGCAATGCGGCATCAGCACTTCAAAAAAACGGTTCAAATCAGAACGTAAGTTCAAAGATCTTTGAATCCACAGTGCGGCATCAGCACATCACAAAAACGGTTCAAATCAGAAAGTAAGTTCAAAGATCTTTGAATCCACAATGCGGCATCAGCACTTCACAAAAACGGTTCAAATCAGAAAGTAAGTTCAAAGATCTTTGACTCCGCAATGCGGCATCAGCACTTCACAAAAACGGTTCAAATCAGAACGTAAGTTCAAAGATCTTTGAATCCACAGTGCGGCATCAGCACATCACAAAAACGGTTCAAATCAGAAAGTAAGTTCAAAGATCTTTGAATCCACAATGCGGCATCAGCACTTCACAAAAACGGTTCAAATCAGAAAGTAAGTTCAAAGATCTTTGACTCCGCAATGCGGCATCAGCACTTCAAAAAAACGGTTCAAATCAGAACGTAAGTTCAACTGACTCCGCAGTGCGGCATCAGCACTTTAGAAAAACGGGTCAAATCAGAGAGTAAGTTCAAAGATCTTTGACTCCACAGTGTGGCATCAGCACTTCATAAAAACGGTTCAAATCAGAAAGTACGTTCAAAGATCAAAGTCCAAATGTTGGGTCTGAAATTTAGACAAGAGTTTTACTCCAGGGTAGTATAAGTTGATCTTAAATGTTGTTTCTGAATTTCAAAACCATGATTTTTAATCCTGTAGATACTTAATATAGTTTATCTTGGAGGAATCTTGATTCCTCCAAGATCAACCTAACTCGGTCTGAAATTCAGACAAAAGAATTTTCACTTAGTACTCTATAAAGTTAATCTTGCAGAAATTAAGTCCAAATGTTGAGCTGTTTTTGTAAAGCAGACCTGAGCCGCGAAGTGGTGAGCCAAAAACTTGCGTACTAAGATATCCAAACACCGGGATCAAAAGTTGTCGGAGGTTAAGATTTTAAACTTCCAATAGAAGTAATCAGCAGGATTTTAGCTTCCAGCTGTCCTTAAGGCTGTACTGGAACTATATGAGGGGCAACATTGAAGTCAGGGTTTGAGTAGGTCTATGTCGCTTCCAACCTACAAAATGACAAAAAAGGAAACTAAACAAGGTATCGCAAACATTCCAAGTATCCGTGAACAGAGAACTTGGCTTTCGAGAATTTTGTTTCATTCTTCAAGAATAGCTGCGAGAATCTATTTGATGATAAAGTGTACAGTCTACACACTCGGTTATTCTCGCCAGCCTGTCCGATAAATTCATATTTATACAACAATTACCTCCACTTAAAACCCAGCTGCATGAGCAGAAATTATATGCCGACAATTTGGCCTAGAGCTTGTGACAAAAATGGAGACCCGAAGAAAAAATAACGAAAGTTCAACATTCCTGTATGTTTCTCTCCTGATTGCGTACGCGCAAAGGCATTCGACGACAAATTTATGTTTCTGTCCTTGCATATTGTTGTCGGTCAAAAGAGGCGTGTTAGACAAAAGAGCCGCACAGATTGCTTGGATCCCGGTTTCTAAGGCATCACGTTAGCGGGGACAAAATTCTGACTGAATTTGAAAAACAGAAGACGTTTACTTTGTGGTGTTGTGGGTCGAATGCTTTGTGTGATAACTGTCACAAGATGCCGCGGCATTCTTCCAAGTGACAAAACCTACGGCGGCTTCCGGTTTTATTTTTCAGCGCAGCGGCGAGAAATCAAAGACAATTTTGCAGCAGTGCAGAAAAACTACACTTCATTAGTTTGTGACACCGCTCTTTTTTTTTTTTTTTTTTTTTTTTAATAAAACTACCCGGCAAACAGGACGCCTTCGACAGCGGGAAGTGGGAAGTGACAAAACCCGCTGGGCCCGTCCCTGGGTCGACCTTTGCACAAAGATAATTCTAAGGCGCTATCACTAACAAAGTGAGCTGAACGAACACACGAAGATCCTGGTGGAAAAATGGCCTTCAGTATTAGTTCTGCTTTGCTGCAAATCTCGCCGCAGCGCCGGAGGAAAGAAAAAAAAACAAAACAAAACAAAAACCAGGAACATCAGAACATCAGAACAAAAGGGCCGGAAGCCACAGCAGTTTTGGCACATGCCAATCAACCCACGAAGCAAAGGTCTTTTCATTTTTGAAGCTATTTGCAATATGCAAATAGCTTCTATGTCGGCGTTTGGGCGATAGTTGAATCGCCGTTCGGCCCATCTCATTAGGTCATTAAAATGCTCCCCCTCTAGGTGGCAAAAACTACTGAGGGGGGAGGAGCATGAAGTGTTATCCATATAAAAGCCGCCGTGGTACAGGTCCTGTTAGAAAGTTTGTCTTTTATTATCTACTTAACACAAAGAATGCACAGAGAGATTTCCAGTAAAGGGTTTCCGTGCTAATGTTATAACTTTGCGACAGAAGTTTGTCTTTTATTATCTACTTAACACAAAGAATGCACAGAGAGATTTCCAGTAAAGGGTTTCCGTGCTAATGTTATAACTTTGCGACAGAATGTCAGAAGCTAAATTACCTCTCCAGGGAGGGGTTTTCTAAATATAATTGGCTCTCTCGCACGTGGAAATTCAAAGCATTATTTAATGGCGGCTGTGAGTGTTGCCGATTCTTTGGTTGCATGTGGAAATCTGCTCCCCCTTCAGGCCCCGGCTGACACATCCGTAGTATCTGGCAAACAGGCGACACAGATTCACATTTAGAGCGACATTTCTGGACACATTTGCGAATATACGCTCCGCTCACAAAAGAAGGAACACAGCTGTATGGTGTGACCATGACATGTTTTGGCAAAGGTAAAAGCTTATTCCGAGTTTTTTTGCGTTCGCTGATATGTTTGTTGACACATGATTTCATGCCATAATTGCAAATGCAGATCGCTGTGGTATGTCTGAGTTGTTTGTTTATAAAATTGTCTCGAGCGGATTCTGTCACTAATGAAAAATCGACAGGAAATTTTACTGTGAATCCTTTTCACCATCGTTCGAATAGCACGAGAAACAGGTTTGTTCGGCTGGAGTGTGTTACGTAACACGAAACTACTATAACGAGTCAAAGTCTGGCTTACCTCGCAGAAATTTTTACAGAACGACTTGAAATATTTTGGCAAGCTATACTTTCCTCCTTTTATGTCGATCAGCTCAAAATAATCATATGATAAGCTTTCATGTTTGTACATTTGTGTTTGGTCATGCATAGTACGTAGCTGGCATAGTAGAACATAGTGTAAACCCCGATCAAACGGTGATAATATTCGATAATAGTTCGTGCCCCGTTGTAACACGAACTACCTATCATAGACTATCATCAACTAGCAAATAGCTTCACGTACGCTTTGCGGACCTATGTTTAAATTGAGTCGGAACTTTGCCACTGCTAACGTGATGCCGGGTAATCGTAGCCAAGAAAAAGACTCCACTACAGCCCATCTGTCTGGCCGTTAATATGCCCAACGCACCTCTTTCGACTGTGCAATCATAAGTCTAAGAAGAAACGCGTGGTATGTTCCGTTTCATTGTTTGTCTCCGAGTCTCCATTTATGTCACAAGCCGGTAGTTCAGCTACCGCCGAATCGCCGACATGTAATTCTGCTCAGTGCATCGTCTATTCAGCCTATAAAACTTGTAAACGGCAGTAATTTCAGTGCACCATTGTATATTTATTGGTCAGACGAACGTTAACTACTGTATGTAGATTTCTTTGCCATTCTAGAAGAAAAATGTTTTCGTGATATGTTTGCAATGCCTCAATTACATGAGTTTCTTTTTGATCGTTGAAGCCCACCTTCGACGTGTTATTCAATGTGTTTCTTCTGCTCCAAGTTTAATTTTATTCCAGCATTAGGTACTAGGAGTAGAAACTTGTGTCTGAATTGTTTTTGAACTTGATTTCTCCCTCGGCTTCGCCTCGCCAACCCTACCCGACCTCGCAGCGCGGAGCTTCCGAGAGCCGGATAACCTCGGCGAACTGGTTAAGGCTAATTCCTCGAAGATTAACTTTATTAGCTACAGTACCAGGGATATAAAAAAACTTGTGTTTGAATTTCAGACCCAACATTTGGACTTGATTCCTCCAAGATTAATTTTATTAGGTACCAGGAGTGGACTTAATTCCTCCAAAATTAACTTTATCAGGTACCAGGGGTAAAAAATCTTGTGTCTGAATCACAGACCCAACATTGCCTCCTCCAAGATTTACTTTTTATTAGATACCAGGAGTAGAATCTTATGTCTGAATTTCAGACTCAACATTTGCTTTGAACTCCTCCAAAATTAGCATAATTATAATTTGTGTTCAAGTTATCGGGAGAAATAAATTATTCCTAAATTCTGGCAAATTTATTTTTTCTCCACTGAAATTCGCTGGACATTACTTATGACTAAAAGTGCTCTTTTTAATTCCGCAGGAAACAAGGAATGTTTATAAAGCTATAAAAAGGATTTGCCAGAAATGAACGAAATGCCCCATTTTAGCGAAAAAAAACTCTAGAACTTATTTTAGTGTTTTTGTGAGGTGCTGATGCCGCACTGTGGAGTCAAAGATCTTTGAACGTACTTTCTGATTTGAACCGTTTTTATGAAGTGCTGATGCCACACTGTGGAGTCAAAGATCTTTGAACTTACTCTCTGATTTGACCCGTTTTTCTAAAGTGCTGATGCCGCACTGCGGAGTCAGTTGAACTTACGTTCTGATTTGAACCGTTTTTTTGAAGTGCTGATGCCGCATTGCGGAGTCAAAGATCTTTGAACTTACTTTCTGATTTGAACCGTTTTTGTGAAGTGCTGATGCCGCATTGTGGATTCAAAGATCTTTGAACTTACTTTCTGATTTGAACCGTTTTTGTGATGTGCTGATGCCGCACTGTGGATTCAAAGATCTTTGAACTTACTTTCTGATTTGAACCGTTTTTGTGAAGTGCTGATGCCGCATTGCGGAGTCAAAGATCTTTGAACTTACTTTCTGATTTGAACCGTTTTTGTGAAGTGCTGATGCCGCACTGTGGAGTCAAAGATCTTTGAACTTACTTTCTGATTTGAACCGTTTTTGTGATGTGCTGATGCCGCACTGTGGATTCAAAGATCTTTGAACTTACTTTCTGATTTGAACCGTTTTTGTGAGGTGCTGATGCCGCACTGCGGAGTCGAAGATCTTAGAGCTTACTTTCTGATCAGAATAATTGAATTTGGTGCAGTGCAGATTCGATTGCAATTTTTTACTCTCAATTTCTCTGTTCTTGTGAATTGTCCATTCCGCACTGTGGAGTCGAGAATTCTAATTTCCGACTCTGATTTTGCATGCTTGAGTGAACTTGTATATTCCACACTTCAGAGTCAATTTCAGGAAAAATAAATATTGTTCCACAAAAATGTGTTTATTTACTTGCTTGTAAATTTTACTCCACAAAAAATAACTAAAATTGATTTTCCATCAGAGAGAATGTTAAAAATACCTAAAAATACCTAAATCTTGTGGAATTTTCCTAAATGAGAAAAACTGATTTTAGTTGAGAACGCGTTGAACACGCTCTTAGTCATTATTGAGTGACTTTGGCCATGTTCGCACTTATCTTTTCTCCTCCGTTTTCAAACATTAATTCGTCCACACGATAGCATTTTGATTCGTTTTTCTCATCGACAATCCGTTTTGGAAAGTGCCGTTTTCATCATTTACGTATGGCGGAAGCCGCACCCAAAGGAAAAAATCCGTTTCAAACAAAAACGGATACATGTGGACATGTCCACCATTCATGTATCATGCATACATGTATTCTTTATTTGGATAGTTCACTAACGATCGCCAGACAGTACATACATTCTCGATTTTTGAGAATCTGAATATAAAACAACATAATTGGCGAACAAACAGAAGTCACTAAATTTCTCGGAATATCAGAATAATTCATTCGAAACACTGACAATGTGTGATGTTCAAGTCGACTTCACATATCAGAAGTTCAAACCCTTGTCACAACAGTGAGAATATTGCGACACAACACGCTAGACCTCGTTTTGAAACAGAGGCAGCAGGCAAATCACGTATCATGCCCCTAAATAGTTTTTTGGCGAGCAAATAGAGTTTGAAAGCCTTGTCATTTCAGGTTCGATGGCAATATTGGAGTTACCGCCATACAAAATTTGTAGCAAGTGAACAAGCAGCATTACGTGTGAAACCTTTTACTTCATACAATATCCAGGTTCAGACAAAGAGCAATGTGACAGGAGATTGGTCTGAACCAACATATTTTAAGACATCTGAGTCAGGTATGTATACAAATGTGTACATGCTTATAAGTGCAAGCCGTATCTATAGCGACACAGTCATTCAGTAAACCCGTCACGATGACAAACGTGAAAGTTTAGCTTTCTTTCGACTTTCAAAGTTTTCCTTGTTTGAAAATAAACAGACACTTTGTAGCTCAAAACAGTAAACGTAATTCTCATCACACAGGCATTCAAAGTAAATTGTATCTTCTCAGATTTGTTCACGGACGTGACTGTTCACATTCTTTGGCTGATCACTTTGCTTTCCTTCCGAGTTTTAGACAACGAGCTAATCTGCCGTTCACGATGCCACAAACACCGGCAATACAGGCCGAATCTTCTTCTCTAATCGTTTTCTTGACTTGTAAACTGAAAGTTTTCCCCTTGAAATGGATTAATTTTTTTTACAAATTCTCGTTGCACCGCTTTGGTTCAGCACAGACTTACCCGACATCTTTTACCGAATCCAAAGATCTGCACAACCTCATGTGTGAAACTTTTGACAAACAAATTAAACTGTGACGTAACGGTCCGTCGTGCTTGCTTGTTCTACAAGAAAACAATTGGACCGCTAACGAACCAATCAGAATGCTAAATTTCCATCATGGACCGGTGAACCATATAATAAGAAACGACAGTATTGGCGAACAAACAGTAATTACTATATTTCTCGGAATATCAGAAAAACTCAATCAAAACACAGTGGTGCGCCTGAGCGCTTGTTGTTCTTGTGAAGCGGGCTCGCAGCTCTGCTATGAATTTACATTGTGTATGTCACTGATTGATATCGTTTTTTGCGTATTATCTCATATGCTCAAAATATCTGCTGCGAGTCTATGTTGCTTGGTTTGTTGACATGCTCCAGCGATAATGGCTAAGTTGTCTGCAAAAAAGTGTTTTCGTTTGCAAATGCAGTGTTTCTCATTTCTGTGATTACTAACTGCTATTGTATGACCCTTTGCTTTACCCTGGAATAGTAGTGATGTCGATGGTGGTATGTAAATACTTTCACTTTACTTCCATGTTTGTAAAATATGATTCCGGTATCATAACATTCATGAATAAATTATGAGTATATGGTGCTTCCAAGTAGCAGGGCTATCATACTTAGGAACCTACTTACCTTTCATCAAATCCTTTCAGCCAAACTTCCAGAACAAGATTTCAAGATAATAACCTAACTTTATGTGTGTCAGTAATTGTTCCAGGAAAAAATTTGTTTAGTCCATATATGATTTTGTCTGAATTCTGGGGTAAAATTGTGCTAATTTATGCTAGTTGTATGTTTATTTTTGCTACTAATGTTGGTCTAATTGTAAAAACAAGCCTTCATCATAAAAATACACCTAACAAGCTTTCCAAAGAGGTATGCCTTTCCATGTTTCTGCAAATATCCAATGTACTGTGAATTTCCTGGAAAATTGTCTACTATTTCGCCTTTCGAGGAAGCCGAATATCATACTTAGGAACCCACCGTCCTTTTATCAGATCTCAGCCAAACTTTCAAAAAAATATGTGAAGATAATAAGCTAACTTTTTGTGTATCAATATTTATTCCATGACAACCTTGTTCAGGCCAGAGGTGATTTTGGCTAATTTCAGAAGTAAAATTATATATAATTTATGCAAATTAATGCTAACTTGTGCCATTAATACAGCTCTAATAACAAAAAATAACATCTTATCATTACATATGTCTACTAGGCTTTCCAAAGAGGTCAGCCTTTCCATGTTCCTGCAATTTTCCTTTCAATTTATGATTGATTTCTTACAAAATTGTTTACTTTTTCACTGTATTTGACTTGACAGCGAATGAGAAAGTTTGGGGAAGTTTGCATACAAAGTCGAGTAAAATTCCGTTTCGCTCTTTTTGTTCCAGGCTTCTCTCTGAACTTCGCCAATAAAGGCATTACAGACTATGCCTCGATCAAGGGAATGCCTTCTCTACAGGCCGTCACTGCCTCTTTCTGGATGCGATCCAGTGACCAGAACAACGACGGAACGGCAGTCAGTTACGCCACCAGCTCTTCATCCAATGAGTTCCTAATCCGTAATTACAGAGAATTCGAACTGTGTGTTGACGGCGAAGATCGGTTAGCATTTTATATTTTCATACTATTTCAAGTTCACGTAGAAAAGAAAAAGTAAAAATGTACTATAATTAAAACGGGAACGAAAACAACCCACACCGATGAACAAAGATTAAGTAATTCACTTTCTGTTTTCTCTGCAACCAGTGAAACCTCTGTTAAAGCTAACGACGGTCAGTGGCACTACCTATGCTTTACTTGGGAGAACTCCGCTGGCTCGTGGAACATTTACAAAGATGGCGTTCTCGAAGAGAAAGGCTCACGCCTCAG